>CM041535.1:23907477-24099977 GCA_023238725.1 Scortum barcoo
CCACAGCAATGACCAATATCCTGGCTTATGCTTCATCAGTGACCAATGGAACAGGTTTATTTGAAATGTTTCATGTGACTACATGGCTGTTGTCTTGACTGTTGTCTTGAAAACACTACTAAGTCATTCATAAACAGTTCTTCCATTTTAATAGTAGAAATACAAACAAACACATGGAGGAAAAATTTGTGCATCTTAATATGTTTGTGTGTGTGTGTGTGTATAAATATATAGATTTTTTATGTTCACACAGACAGACACACAGACACACAAAAGCTCCTTTGTTTCCGTGCTACTCCACACTGACACTTTTGTGGTGGTAGTGGCCCCATGATTTCATTTTCCGCTCCTGCTGCCCCTTGTATTTATGTATTTATGTATATTTATGTATACACACACACAGGAAACAAAGGAGCTTTTGTGTGTGTGTGTGTCTGTCTGTGTGAACATAAAAAATCTATATATTTATACACACACAAACATATTAAGATGCACAATCTTTTCCTCCATGTGTTTGTTTGTATTTCTACTATTAAAATGGAAGAACTGTTTATGAATGACTTAGTAGTGTTTTTCAAGGCAACAGTCATGTAGTCACATGAAACATTTCAAATAAACCTGTTCCATTGGTCACTGATGAAGCATAAGCCAGGATATTGGTCATTGCTGTGGATGCACATTGTGACCACTAGATGGCAGCAGTGAACGATCAATTCTTACTAAAAAACTTCCAAAATATTGAGGTTTTTCAAGGTAAACACAATAACATAGTAATACTCTCTTCAGTTGTTTTAGTTGCCCACAGTTACCAAATATTTATTTTGTTTTAATTTGACTTTATTTCAGTGGCGACTACGTCGGAACTGAGGGGCGGGGCCAATGGTGACGTCACCAGGTTCCGCTTTCTCAACTGGATGGGCTGGGTGGTGGCTCAGTCTGTGACGTCACCCCACATGTCAGTGTGTGTGTTTTGTGACAGGACTTAAGTACAATGTTTAATGTATTTAAAATAGTGTTTTCTGTCGTGTTGTGACCTTGCACTTTGGGCTCTGTGTCCAGGTTGTTTTAATAAACAACACAGTTCATTCAGTCATGTCTGCATGTCTCATTAATATGTGTGTAATGTATAGTCATCAATAAAAGTCAGTAATTGAAAGAGTGATAAAACTAGTAAGTCAATTACTTGATAAAACCATTCCATTATCTTTCAGGTTTTGTTTGGTCTTGCTATTTTTTTGTCTTGTAACGAAAAATACTGTATGGAAAACATTATGCTGACCTCTCTGCCACTACAGTATAATAACAATGAGAGGAAAAGGCTTTCTGATTCCAAATAGTTGAACCAACATCCAGGTAATCATTGTTAAATAGAAAACTGCTGGATTGAGGGCGAGGTCCAGAACCACAGACAGTGTCAAGAATGCTGCAATTTCATTGGCTGTCACTCAGTTCACCTATACACATCCTGGCTGGCTGTGAGCTTCTGTTGACACTTTTCCCTTTTTGTTGCTGCTTCAATGTAGAAGATAATTTTGGAAGTGCTGCCCCCTAGTGGTTCAGGTAGAAAAGATTCACGATTCAAGATTCAAGAATTTATTGTCATTACACAACAACTTACATCAGCAATCATTGGTAATGAAATTCTTAAGTCCCAGGCTCTCCTAACAATGCTAAGAAACAAGAAACAAGAAAAGCAAAAAGATAATTTAGAAATAAAATAACAAATAAAATAAAATTTAAACATAAATAATAAACTAGAGTAATAAAATAAGTAAGACCTTAAAATATAAGTTATGCAAATAAAATATAACTTGGTGTGGCGGTGGTGTTGTGAACACAGTTTAAAAGTCTTATGGCCTGCGGTATGAAGCTGTCCCTGAGCCTGGTGGTTCGGGCTCGAATGCTGCAGAACCGTCGGCCAGACGGCAGCAGGCAGAACAGTTTGTAGCTGGGGTGACTGGGGTCCTTAATGATTTTGGTGGCCTTCTTCCTACACCGCTGGGTGTAGAGGTCCTCCATGGATGGCAGCTCCGTCCTGGTGATGTGCTGAGCAGCTTTCACCACCCTCTGTAGAGCCTTACGGTTGAGGGCGGTGCAGCTGCTGTACCAGGCGGTGATGCAGCCAGTCAGGATCCTCTCTATGGTGCACCTGTAGAACCTGCAGAGTATCCTTGAGTCCATGTTGAGCCTCCACAGCCTGCGGAGGAAGAAGAGCCGCTGTCTGGCTGACTTTGTGACAAAGTCAGTGTGATGAGTCCAGGTGAGGTCCTCACTGATGTGAACCCCGAGGAACCTGAAGCTGTGCTGACTCTCTCCACCGTAGTCCCGTTGATGGAGAGGGGGGCGTGTTCCTCTCTCTGCCTCCTCCTGAAGTCCACGATCAGCTCCTTAGTTTTGCTGACGTTGAGCTGGAGGTTGTTGTCCTGGCACCAAGATGTCAGGGCTCTGACCTCCTCTCTGTAGGCCGTCTCATCGTCGCCGGTGATCAGGCCAATGACGGTCGTGTCGTCAGCAAATTTGATGATGGTGTTGGAGCTGTGGGTGGCCACGCAGTCATGCGTGAACAGGGAGTACAGCAGAGGGCTGAGCACACAGCCCTGGGGGGCGCCGGTGTTCAGAGTCAGGGTGGAGGATGTGGTGCTGCCCATCCGCACAGCCTGGGGTCTGCCCGTCAGGAAGTTCAGGATCCAATCACACAGGGCGCTGTTGAGCCCGAGGTCTCTGAGCTTGGTGACGAGCTTGGAGGGCACGATGGTGTTGAATGCTGAACTGTAGTCAATGAACAGCATTCTCACATATGTGTCCCTCTGGTCCAGTTGGGAGAGGGCAGTGTGTTTTTGAATAACATGAACTAAGGATACCAGTTCAAAACCTACACATGCTAAATAATATTCAATGTTTGCATTTTTCATGTTATTAAAAGTACAGTTTCCTCTACATTTAATTTATTTATAAATGTATTTGTGTTGTCACATTTTATCCTTTATGCCAATATTTACTATTTCATTTAGTACTTGGTACATAACATGTTTAAGTAGTCCTCAGGTGTTGGCTTAACTATTATTTTTTGTATATAAATTTGTATGAGACAGTTGTTTTCTTTAGAAGCTACCGGCTCATAGTTTGAAGTTGAAAGTGTTTGACTGGTGTCTATTGTACTGCTGTGGTTCGTTGTGGCCATAGTGCCTTTGTTTTTTTTTTTACAGGGAAAAACGTTCATGCCGGCCAAGCGTTCATAGCGATGTCGCTTTTTGATCATTGCATGTTGTCTCTTCTATATATATGTTGTTAGGTTATTTTGTATTACTTGGGACATTCTGTACAGGTGCACATAGTTTAGATAGAGGGGTGTCTGACTAAGAGATAAAGGTAAGAAGTGATACAAGCATTAATCCCACGGTGCGAAGGATTAAATAGAAAGAGAGGGCAAGTCAGGACACACAAAGAATGAGCTCAAGGCTAAAACTGCAACATAGAAGACAGAAAATAGAAAGAGTCAGGATGATTCTCACACACACAGAAAAACAAAAATCACTAAGTGGCTAATGATTAAAGGAACAGTTCAACATTTTTAAAGAAAAACTACTAAACCATTGTAAGCAATATCAATATGGCTCTTACACAGACATCATAGAATTACGCACTCATAAGATAAGGAAAGTAGGCATAACGGACAGGAAGGGCGTTCTCTCAACAGTGTTGTCACCGTGGATTGGGCAGATCATGTGCCAAGAGGCCTGGACAAACCTGTGCACCAACGAAGGGAGAGCTAAGTCTAAACCATGGTGTCTCCCCAACTGTAGAGCCAATAGAATCAACACATTTCATAGCACATTTGCATAATTTGAAATATTTGATCAATGTCAACTGTAATTCACACATCCTTTTCAGTGTGGTTGTTTGCAGACTAACATGCGAATTTCACAAACAGAAAAGGTCTTTGTACAAGCTCTTTAATGATCCCATTTGAATAAATATGTAAAGAGTACGTCGTTGTTTGTCTGTCACGACAATTTATATATATATATATATATATATATATATTAGATATATATGTACGTGTGTGTGTGTGTGTGTGTATACATAAATATACAGATTAAGATGCACAAATTTTTCCTCCATGTGTTTGTTTGTATTTCTACTATTAAGAATGGAAGAACTGTTTATGAAATGACTTAGTAGTGTTTTTCAAGACAACAGTCCATGTAGTCACATGAAACATTTCAAATAAACCTGTTCCATTGGTCACTGATGAAGCATAAGCCAGGATATTGGTCATTGCTGTGGATGCACATTGTGACCACTAGATGGCAGCAGTGAACGATCAATTCTTACTAAAAAAACATTCCAAAATATTGAGGTTTTTCAAGGTAAACACAATAACATAGTAATACTCTCTTCGGTTGTTGTTTTAGTTGCCCACAGTTACCAAATATTTATTTTGTTTTAATTTGACTTTATTTCACTGATGACGTCACCAGGCCCCGCTCTTTGAAGTAGATGGGTGGGTGGTGGCTCAGTCTGTGACGTCACCCCACATGTCACGCCGCCTCTGGCCGCAGCTCTATAAATAGGAGACCTGTGGCTCACCTGTCAGACCTCCGCCCTCCTCAGAGGGGGCCTGGAGAGCTTGGGCAGCAGGACTCGTTGCTCTGGCGGTGGGTGGGAAATGGAGGTGGTATTGGAGAGGTGGGATACCAGCCGAAGACAGCTTGGCTCATCAGACGCAGGGGGCAGCCCAAATGTTTTGCTGAGCTGTGCGGTGGGTGGGAAATGGAGGTGGTATTGGAGAGGTGGGATACCAGCCGAAGACAGCTATCGACGCAGCAGCCCAAATGTTTTAGCTGTGGTCAGGTCGCCTCCCAGATGGAGGTCCTGAACCACAACAAGGCAACCAGCAGTCTCGGGTCGCCAAAAGGCACTGCTCCACAGCTCCCCACACCACCCTCTGAATGGGCGGAGGTCGCCTCCCAGATGGAGGTCATAAACCAACCAAGTCAAATAAAGTCTCTAACAGAGACATCATCGTGTCCTCCAGGACTCCACACTTGTCTCCCTTCAGGTGCAGGTCGCCTCCCAGATGGAGGTCATAAACCAACCACAACAAGTCATGTTAATAAAGTCTCTAACAGAGACATCATTTTCAGTGTCCTCCAGGACTCCATCACTCTCAGACTCTCCCTTCAGTGTGAACACTTTCACTCATTTCCAAATGCTTCAACATATGAAACGTGGACTATGTGATCAAAATGTCATTTTTCAGGTGACACGTTATCCTCTCAGACTGCACTTTATTGTGACCTGTTTACACTTTCACTGCACATTTCCACTGAATGTGAAACCTGTGGACTTGTGATCAGAATGAATGGATAAATAATAACACCATAAAGAAAGTATCACCATTTATTGCACCTGTTTAGATTCCAGCTGCACATACTACTGAAATATCACTGCCAGCTAACCAGAAGAATGAATGGATAAATAATAACATGAAAGTATCGTGTTTTTTAAAGTCACATGAATCACATAAACGACCTGCTGCTGAGAAAACAAGCCCCTAAAGTGTTTCCCATTCATTCTCTGAGGTTGTGCTGAAACACTACAGGTGTAATATATTTCCGACCGCCAGGCGGCGCCTTCTCGCCCTTTTTCGTGAGCGACGCTGCTTGGAGCTCAGTCGCAGCCCGGACACTGAACGCGCCGCGGACACCGACGGAGCTCCGCTGTGTGGTTGTCGATAAAGCTCAAAGGTAAGTTTTATTAACACGAAGGACTAAATCAACCATGAATGAACATGTCATTTTATTTCAACGTGGCGCCCTCCGAAGTGTCGTAAAGGTTTAAAGTGAACCGTGTTACTACTGTTAATGTGTTTCATGTCGGATAAATGAAATGAACATGCTAACGTTAGCTTACTAACCGTTTGGTGTGTTTGTGTTAAAAACGTTTGTGTTTTCATGTCGAGTGGAAATAAGGATTTATTCATGAGGGTGAAAACAGCACTGTGTTGATTGATTTGTATATATGACCTTTCTTTATGATGAATGAACATTGTGTCGGCTTTATATTCACTGTTAAAGATCAGAGAAGTGTTTTATGAAACGCAAGTATTGTTTATGCCACCTTCTGTACAAAATGAATATATATAACATGTTTTATTTCACTACAGACCATGTAGAGTCTGTAGAAAGAAACTTGACTGAACCACAAGCTTTCCTGAACTTTGTAAAAACCTGTTTCTGTGATCTCTGCTGAGCCAGTTCACAACTGAGATGCAGCCAAAGTGTTGAAAGACAGCCCGTCCTTACAGGAGAGGTCTGCACCTGCGAGGGAGGAGCTGCTCAGACAAAATGCTCTCACTGTGCTCTGTCAGAGAGGAGGGGAGGCTTCGGACAAGACATCCTGCAGTTTGGGAAGTACAAGAGGAAATCCTTCCAACTCAGAAAAAGGAGGGCGCTGCAGGAGTATTCATGGCAGAGCGGCACAGCCAGGACAGCCTGGCGGCAGATTTGGGACAGCAGAGATGACGTGACAGCTTTGAAGCCTTCGTACTGAAGAGAAAGAGAGAAGAGAGACGCTTCATCCTGCCTCCCCGACACAAACGTCACCTGCTCCTGCTGAGGCCACAGGTGAGTCTTGTTTTCAGTTTGTTTGGTCAAACACATGTACATGCTAGAAGCCAAAGTACTTTAGTCCACCAAAGGCCCATCATGTGAGTGGTGATTTTACAGTACAGTAAAAACTAATTCTTGATTCCCGTCTGTTTGCATCACAGCGATGGAAGAAGATGAAGAGCTGGAGAGAGCGACGCTGAATATCTCTCCCTCTAAGCAACATGTGCAGAGCTGTGAGTAAACTTTTGTTTTAGTTGTTTTTCCTGCTTGAACATTCAAATTGATTGACTGCCCAGCCCCTTTGCTATTAAATGTTAAAATAGTTACTTCCTTTTTCTTCCTGTGAATAAAATGTTTCTTGTTCTTTTTAGCGTCAGAGACACTTTAACATTGTGCTGAGAGGTCTGCAGTGCCCAGCCAGCCGCCACTGCAACCGCCAGCAGAGAGCTCCAAGTAAGTATTTAGATATTTTTGATTTGGTTGTGTAGGAGAGATATATCAAGTTACAGCCAAAATCGTAATAATTTGGTATGTGTCTATTTCTGTCTGATCAGGTCAGCCATCACTCAGGCCATCAACTGTCTTCAGCCATCCTCCTTCAAAACTTCCTGCCTACGACCAAGATCAGCCGTCAGCAGTCTGCCCGCAGCAGCAGAGGATCTGGATGAAGACAGAGCTGGAATCAAGGGATCTCTGGTCAGGCTCCATCCCGGTGCACAACCCCACAAAGACCAATGTTTTTAAGCTTATAGTGCTGAAGGTCTGATAAATAAAGAAATGGCCCTTTAAGATGATGCTGAGACTGAGCTCTTTCAGGAAGAACTGGAGGCCATAAAGAAGAAGGTGAGGAGAGAGGACAGCAGAAAAGAAAAAGGACAGACTCCCAGCAGACGGGCCGCATGAGTCGGTTTGTAAACTGGAACTTAAGCAGGGCCCAGACAGTATCACGTTCACTCTGGTTTCTCCGGAGTAGCAGGAAAGTAGATTTCTGTGGCAATATGAAGAAGGGTTGTATATAAAAACACTCATACGCGTCATGAATATCGTCGTCACCTCTGCGTTACTCTGTGGTGGCTCCCTCTTTACAAACTCATGCTAAACTTTGTTCAAAGCCCCAGTAGTCATTGTTGTATCATATAAGTACTAGTGGTGGAAGACGTATTCACATCCTTTAAGTACTAATACCACACCGAAAATATTCCACTACAAGTAAAAGACCTGCACTGAAACCTCCCTGAAGTAACTCTGTTTTGTGTATTGTGACACTAACTCTGTTTTGTGTATTGTGACAGGACTTAAGTACAGTGTTTTAATGTATTTAAAATAGTACACTGCTACCTCCGTCCTTTGTGCAAGGAGGAACAGGAGGAGCACTGTGTCCAGAGCCCTGTTTCAATAATGACCTCCAGCAGGCCATTCAAATGTGCATGTGTCTGTCTCAAACGGTCATCAATTAAAAGTCACAGTTGACTAAAAACAGTGTACAATATGAGGGTGGTATGAGGGGCAGTATTTACAAACAGCCTGACGCCAGTCCAGATGTGCAGGTGGGGGTTATGTGCTACAGGTGTTTGGATTATGGCATAATTGCCAATAATATGAGAACACCAAGATTGGCAAATTCACCATACACAGGCGCCCTCAGTGCTCTTCACAGATGAAAGCAGGTTCACACTGAGCACATGTGACAACATGGATATGACAGAGTCTGGAGACGCCGTGGAAAGAACGTTAGCTGCTGCCTGCAACATCCTTCCAGCATGACCGGTGGAGCATTTGGCAGTGGGTCAGTAATGGTGTGGGGTGGACATTTCTTTGGGGGGCCACACAGCCCTCCATGTGCTCGCCAGAGGTAGCCAGACTGCCATTGAATTAGGTACCTCTTCTTGAGAAGAGATCCTCAGACCCCTTGTGAGACCATATGCTGGTGCAGGTTGGTCCCTGGGTTCCTTCCTAAGGCATGCAAGATGACAATGCTAGACCTCATGTGGCTGGAAAGTGTGTCAGCAGTTCCTGCAAGACGTGCAAGGCATTGATGCTATAGGACTGGCCCGCCCGTGTTCCCCAGACCTGAATCCAATTGAGCACATCTGGGACATCATGTCTCGCTCCATCCACCAACGCCACGTTGCACCACAGACTGTCCAGGAGTTGGCTGGATGCTTTAGTCCAGGTCTGGGAGGAGATCCCTCAGGAGACCATCCGCCACCTCATCAGGAGCATGCCCAGGCCACAACAGTTGTAGGGAGGTCATACAGGCACGTGGAGGCCACACACACTACTGAGCCTCATTTTGACTTGTTTTAAGGACATTACATCAAAGTTGGATCAGCCTGTAGTGTGTTTTTCCACTTTAATTTTGAGTGTGACTCCAAATCCAGACCTCCATGGGTTAATAAATTTGATTTCCATTGATAATTTTTGTGTGATTTTGTTGTCAGCACATTCCAACAACTCCTCATGTAAAGAACAAAGTATTTAATAAGAATATTTCATTCGTCTTCAGATCTAGGATGTGTTATTTTAGTGTTCCCTTTATTTTTTTGAGCAGTGTATATATTTATGTACACACACACACACACACATACGTGTACATATATGTGTACATATATGTATGAGAGATCAAAATGTTAAGTATAGTGTAAAGTAAAAGGGGAAAAAAAAACCACTCAGGATGAAGTGCCGGAGCTCTTACAGCCTCTGTACCTTACCTGATTGACTGAGTGGGAGACGTAAGGGGGAGAAAAAAAAGCTCTTTTGTTGCCCTGCTACTCCACACTGACACTTTCGTGGTGGTTGTGACCCCATGACTTCATTTGCCTGGTACACACACATACAGATACATATATACATATATAGGCCCTAACCCTGGCCTTCACCTCCCTCCAGGCTCCACTGGCCCCTTTAAGCCCCTGAAGAGTTTCCAGCTGGTACCCCGGCTTCCACTCTGGCCAGGGCTGCCTGACCCTTACGTAAAGCCCCGTACTCCAGCAAGGCTCCAGACCCTACTCCCAGGTACCTTGCCCACCAGCCGAACATGTGCACCCACTCTCAAGCGCCCCCTCCCCAGGGATCCACAAAAAAGCCCCAGCCGCCACAATCTCGTGGTTTTTTTTTCCCCTGGTACTACGTTCTACAGTTTCTCTTTTAGTCTAATTCTGGGCTTTGTGCCCCTGGTAGTCTTCTAACTAGAGCTTCATGTGCCCCTGGTAGTCCAGCTCACGC
Source organism: Scortum barcoo (assembly GCA_023238725.1). Lineage (NCBI taxonomy): Eukaryota > Metazoa > Chordata > Actinopteri > Centrarchiformes > Terapontidae > Scortum > Scortum barcoo. The sequence goes on from CM041535.1 coordinate 23,917,317, forward strand.
CCAGCCCTGTCAATCGAACGGCTGTCTACTCACCGAAATGCGAAGCCAGTTATCCGGGGCCAACCACCACGAATATCTGCAGCTCTATAGTATCGTTACATCTAGATCTGGTGTGAGCTGAATCACCTTCAAGTCAATTCCAGGAAGACAAAGGAGATGGTGATCGACTTTCAGCAGGGTTTAACTTTTCCACTTAAATAACAAACTAGACTGGACTGACAACACTGACTCGCTCTACAAGAAGGGTCAGAGTCGTCTTTACATGCTGAGGAGGCTGGGATGTCTTTGTGTGTGTGTGCAGGCCACTGCTCAAAATTAAATGAGGACTTTTATGAGACTGTGGTTCTGAAAAGGCGTCTGTGGTCTCCTATGCAGTGGTCTGCTGGGGAGGGGGGTGTTCTGAGTGGAGGACAAGAAGAGGCTCAACAGATTAATGGAAAAAGAGCCAGCTCAGTCTGTGGCTTCCCCCTGGACTCCATCGAGATGATGGGGGAAAAACAGGAGGAGGGCTCTGATGCCAAACTGTCCACCATCATGGACAACACATCCCCCAACCCTCTGCATCAGACTGTGGGGGCCTTAAGCAGCTCCTTCAGTACAACAGACTCAGACACCCAAGGTGTAGGAAGGAGCGCTTCCACAGGTCCTTCATACCAAACACTGTCAGACTGTTTAATGCTGCACTGTAATTCTGTTATTGCAACAAACACTTTTCATATCCACAGTAGGACTGATGTTTCATCATTGCACTGATGTTTACTGATGTCCTGGGGAACCTAGCTATGCACTTCATATGGTCTTTTTTTGCAGGAACTTCCACTCCATGAGGTTAGCTTGTCTTGCATACAGTTTGGAGGAACCCAGGGCCAACTTAATTCATATCTGAGGATCTATATATCCATATTCACCTCTGGCGAATGGAGGGCTGTTGCGCGAGCAAAGAAATGTGTGGCACCCCAACACCTCACCACTGCACATCCGGTAACTGGGTGAGGCTGTTGCATGTGCAGAGCCTCCATGTAAATACTGTTTCTTTCTTTTCTGTTATTATTATTTACTATTTATTGTAAGAGCACTGTTTTTAGTCAATAACTGACTTTTATTGATGACTATACATAACACACATTAATGAGACATGCAAACAGGACTGAATGAACTGTGTTGTTTCTGACCGTTTGAGCAGACAACACTGGACACTGGAGGTCATCCCAGGTCAAGTCTGCAAGTGTCCTCCTGTTCCAACCATGCACAGAAGGCGGAGGAGGATAGCAGTGTATTTTAAATACATTAAAACACTGTACTTAAGTCCTGTCACAATACACAAAACAGAGTTAGTGTCACAATACACAAAACAGAGTTACTTCAGGGAGGTTTCAGTGCAGGTCTTTTACTTGTAGTGGAATATTTTCGGTGTGGTATTAGTACTTAAAGGATGTGAATACGTCTTCCACCACTAGTACTTATATGATACAACAATGACTACTGGGGCTTTGAACAAAGTTTAGCATGAGTTTGTAAAGAGGGAGCCACCACAGAGTAACGCAGAGGTGACGACGATATTCATGACGCGTATGAGTGTTTTTATATACAACCCTTCTTCATATTGCCACAGAAATCTACTTTCCTGCTACTCCGGAGAAACCAGAGTGAACGTGATACTGTCTGGGCCCTGCTTAAGTTCCAGTTTACAAACCGACTCATGCGGCCCGTCTGCTGGGAGTCTGTCCTTTTTCTTTTCTGCTGTCCTCTCTCCTCACCTTCTTCTTTATGGCCTCCAGTTCTTCCTGAAAGAGCTCAGTCTCAGCATCATCTTAAAGGGCCATTTCTTTATTTATCAGACCTTCAGCACTATAAGCTTAAAAACATTGGTCTATGTGGGGTTGTGCACCGGGATGGAGCCTGACCAGAGATCCCTTGATTCCAGCTCTGTCTTCATCCAGATCCTCTGCTGCTGCGGGCAGACTGCTGACGGCTGATCTTGGTCGTAGGCAGGAAGTTTTGAAGGAGGATGGCTGAAGACAGTTGATGGCCTGAGTGATGGCTGACCTGATCAGACAGAAATAGACACATACCAAATTATTACGATTTTGGCTGTAACTTGATATATCTCTCCTACACAACCAAATCAAAAATATCTAAATACTTACTTGGAGCTCTCTGCTGGCGGTTGCAGTGGCGGCTGGCTGGGCACTGCAGACCTCTCAGCACAATGTTAAAGTGTCTCTGACGCTAAAAAGAACAAGAAACATTTTATTCACAGGAAGAAAAAGGAAGTAACTATTTTAACATTTAATAGCAAAGGGGCTGGGCAGTCAATCAATTTGAATGTTCAAGCAGGAAAAACAACTAAAACAAAAGTTTACTCACAGCTCTGCACATGTTGCTTAGAGGGAGAGATATTCAGCGTCGCTCTCTCCAGCTCTTCATCTTCTTCCATCGCTGTGATGCAAACAGACGGGAATCAAGAATTAGTTTTTACTGTACTGTAAAATCACCACTCACATGATGGGCCTTTGGTGGACTAAAGTACTTTGGCTTCTAGCATGTACATGTGTTTGACCAAACAAACTGAAAACAAGACTCACCTGTGGCCTCAGCAGGAGCAGGTGACGTTTGTGTCGGGGAGGCAGGATGAAGCGTCTCTCTTCTCTCTTTCTCTTCAGTACGAAGGCTTCAAAGCTGTCACGTCATCTCTGCTGTCCCAAATCTGCCGCCAGGCTGTCCTGGCTGTGCCGCTCTGCCATGAATACTCCTGCAGCGCCCTCCTTTTTCTGAGTTGGAAGGATTTCCTCTTGTACTTCCCAAACTGCAGGATGTCTTGTCCGAAGCCTCCCCTCCTCTCTGACAGAGCACAGTGAGAGCATTTTGTCTGAGCAGCTCCTCCCTCGCAGGTGCAGACCTCTCCTGTAAGGACGGGCTGTCTTTCAACACTTTGGCTGCATCTCAGTTGTGAACTGGCTCAGCAGAGATCACAGAAACAGGTTTTTACAAAGTTCAGGAAAGCTTGTGGTTCAGTCAAGTTTCTTTCTACAGACTCTACATGGTCTGTAGTGAAATAAAACATGTTATATATATTCATTTTGTACAGAAGGTGGCATAAACAATACTTGCGTTTCATAAAACACTTCTCTGATCTTTAACAGTGAATATAAAGCCGACACAATGTTCATTCATCATAAAGAAAGGTCATATATACAAATCAATCAACACAGTGCTGTTTTCACCCTCATGAATAAATCCTTATTTCCACTCGACATGAAAACACAAACGTTTTTAACACAAACACACCAAACGGTTAGTAAGCTAACGTTAGCATGTTCATTTCATTTATCCGACATGAAACACATTAACAGTAGTAACACGGTTCACTTTAAACCTTTACGACACTTCGGAGGGCGCCACGTTGAAATAAAATGACATGTTCATTCATGGTTGATTTAGTCCTTCGTGTTAATAAAACTTACCTTTGAGCTTTATCGACAACCACACAGCGGAGCTCCGTCGGTGTCCGCGGCGCGTTCAGTGTCCGGGCTGCGACTGAGCTCCAAGCAGCGTCGCTCACGAAAAAGGGCGAGAAGGCGCCGCCTGGCGGTCGGAAATATATTACACCTGTAGTGTTTCAGCACAACCTCAGAGAATGAATGGGAAACACTTTAGGGGCTTGTTTTCTCAGCAGCAGGTCGTTTATGTGATTCATGTGACTTTAAAAAACACGATACTTTCATGTTATTATTTATCCATTCATTCTGGTTAGCTGGCAGGATATTTCAGTATGTGCAGCTGGAATCTAAACAGGTGCAATAAATGGTGACTTTATGGTGACATTTTGATCACAAGTCCACGTTTCACATTTGGAAATGAGTGAAAGTGTTCACAGTGCAGTCTGAGAGGATAACGTGTCACCTGAAAAATGATAACATACAGTCATATGTTGAAGCTGCACACTGAAGGGAGACAAGTGTGGAGTCCTGGAGGACACGATGATGTCTCTGTTAGAGACTTTATTTGACTTGTTGTGGTTGGTTTATGACCTCCATCTGGGAGGCGACCTCCGCCCATTCAGAGGGTGGTGTGGGGAGCTGTGGAGCAGTGCCTTTTGGCGACCCGAGACTGCTGGTTGCCTCAGGCCAGAGGACCACAGCTAAAACATTTGGGCTGTGCGTCGATAGCTGTCTTCGGCTGGTATCCCACCTCTCCAATACCACCTCCATTTCCCACCCACCGCCAGAGCAACGAGTCCTGCTGCCCAAGCTCTCCAGGCCCCCTCTGAGGAGGGCGGAGGTCTGACAGGTGAGCCACAGGTCTCCTATTTATAGAGCTGCGGCCAGAGGCGGCGTGACATGTGGGGTGACGTCACAGACTGAGCCACCACCCACCCATCTACTTCAAAGAGCGGGGCCTGGTGACGTCATCAGTGAAATAAAGTCAAATTAAAACAAAATAAATATTTGGTAACTGTGGGCAACTAAAACAACTGAAGAGAGTATTACTATGTTATTGTGTTTACCTTGAAAAACCTCAATATTTTGGATGTTTTTTTAGTAAGAATTGATCGTTCACTGCTGCCATCTAGTGGTCACAATGTGCATCCACAGCAATGACCAATATCCTGGCTTATGCTTCATCAGTGACCAATGGAACAGGTTTATTTGAAATGTTTCATGTGACTACATGACTGTTGTCTTGAAAAACACTACTAAGTCATTTATAAACAGTTCTTCCATCTTAATAGTAGAAATACAAACAAACACATGGAGGAAAAATTTGTGCATCTTAATATGTACACACACACGTACATATATATCTAAATATATATGTATATATATATATATATCTAAATATATATATAAATTGTTGTTACAGACAGACAACGACGTACTCTTTACATATTTATTCAAATGGGATCATTAAAGAGCTTGTACAAAGACCTTTTCTGTTTGTGAAATTCGCAGTCAGCGGAACGATGTTAGTCTGCAAACAGGCCACGCTGAAAAGGATGTGTGAATTACAGTTGACATTGATCAAATATTTCAAATTATGCAAATGTGCTATGAAATGTGTTGATTCTATTGGCTCTACAGTTGGGGAGACACCATGGTTTAGACTTAGCTCTCCCTTCGTTGGTGCACAGGTTTGTCCAGGCCTCTTGGCACATGATCTGCCCAATCCACGGTGACAACACTGTTGAGAGAACGCCCTTCCTGTCCGTTATGCCTACTTTCCTTATCTTATGAGTGCGTAATTCTATGACGTCTGTGTAAGAGCCATATTGATATTGCCTACAATGGTTTAGTAGTTTTTCTTTAAAAATGTTGAACTGTTCCTTTAATCATGCTGCTGATGACATCACAGCCACTTAGCTCTTAGACCAGGTTAAGCAGCCTAAGGAGCAAGAGCACAGTGATAAGAGACAACATGCAAGGATCAAAAAGTGATGGCTCTATGAACGCTTGGCCACCATGAACGTTTTTCTATGTAAGAAAAAAAACAAAGGCACTACTACTTAAACGTGTACTAAACTTCATCTTCTTAAACAGACTCACACACATCCACAATGCTGTGTGACAGGAGCTAGGGCGTCTGCTGTGCCTGTGCCTAATAAATCTGCCGTCACCTGCCTAAATGACTACCCGCCCTGTCGCTCTAACTCCGGTCATCATGAAGTGCTTTGAGAGGATCGTCCTAAAGCACATCAAAGACATCATCCCTGCTGGTCTGGATCAATATCAGTTCACATACAGGGAGAACAGGTCGAACAGAGGATGCAGTCTCCATTGCACTTCACACAGCCCTGACCCATCTGCAGCTTCCTAACACCTACGTGAGGATGCTATTTGTGGACTTCAGTTCAGCCTTCAACACAGTGATCCTGGACAAGCTGATACTGAAGCTCCACAACCTGGGACTGCCCTCATCGCTGTGCCATTGGATCAGAGGACTTCCTCACCAACAGGCCTCAGGTGGTGAGAATCGGGGACAACACATCCTCTACACTGGTCCTGAGCACAGGCACACCACAGGGCTGCGTGCTCAGCCCAGCCCTCTTCACTCTCTTCACCAGTGACTGTTCTGCCATCCACTCCACAAACACCATCGTGAAGTTTGCAGACGATGACACCACCATAGTGGGCCTCATATCGGACAATGATGAGACCCACTACAGAGAGGAGATCCAGCAGCCTTACTCAGTTGGTGCTCGAACAACAACCTTGTTCTGAAACACCAGCAAGACCAAGGAGGTCATAGTGGACTACAGGAGGTCCAGGAGGACAGAGCACGCTCCTCTCCTCATCCACGGGGAAGCAGTTGAGCGTGTCAACAATTCAACAATATCAAGTTCCTGGGCATCCACATCACATCTGACCTGGTCCATGAACACAGCTCACCTGGTAAAGAAGGCTCAACAAAGACTCTTCTTCCTCAGGAAGCTGAAACATGCTGGACTCTCCCCCTCAGCTCCATGACAAACTTCTACAGGGCCACAATAGAGAGCAGCATCCTCTGCCTCAGTGCAGCAGTGTGGTATGGCAGCTGCGTGGAGAAGCTGCCAGACTGAAAAACAGCTTTTTCCCCAGAGCTGTACAATCCATTTCCCCCTATTGAGAACTTGAGTCAACTTGACTTAAACAACTGACCCACCCCCTTACTGTACATTGCTGCTACAACTTTAAATCTTTAGACATTTATGTACATATGACATATTTTTACATATATTTACATTTAAAGCTGGAAGTCACCAATCTTAATTTCATTATGTGAAAACATGATGACAATAAAGATTCTTGATTCATTCTTGATTCTTGCTGGATGTAATTGTGTGAAAATGACTAAAGAATGATGAGACTATATGTGTGTTTAAGGCATTTATTGAAGTACAAATGTGTTACATTGTGTATGTGTGAAGAGGGGGACTGCTGGCAAAGGGAGAGGTGGCAGTTCAGAAATCAGCTCATCAGAAAATAAATGCTCAACAATAACAGTATAACATCACATATGAAACAAATATTAAGTCTTTATTTATCCATGGAGTCACAAAAACTGAAATCATCCATCTTCTCACACATACTCAAACATCCGTATTTAAAAATGGGGTTGCGAAGGTGACATCAGTTTGAATTACATGTCATTGTTTTTCCATAATTATGCACCCTTATTCTCCATGAAGGCATATTTTACCTATCTCAATGAACATGTTGCAAATGTGAATCGTACGAGGTAATGGCTTGAAAATCAGGTAACTTGCCGAATTACCATGCCATTTGGTTTAATTGACTTCCATACCCTTTAAACCACAGTCTAACAGTGGTGGTAATTACAGATTTGTAAGTGCAGAGGGTAGAGAAAGCCTACAGCAACAGAATTAGTTGCAAATTTGGTTTGAATGTGTTATATTTACACTTTATGGTTAGAAACAAAGAAAATGCTTTTTAGACGTATTGTCATATCCGATTCTGCTTGAAGATGATGATCTTAATTGTTCATAATTTGGACAGCAAAAGAATTTTAGCTGAGAAAACTACAAATAAAACAGTTTATCAGCATATGGCAATGGTTTCAATGCTACTACACTGCATACATGTAACAATACTTAATAGTAATTTGGATAAAATATACATATACATATATATACATATATATATATATATATATATATATATATATATATATATATACATATATATATATATATATATATATATATATATATATATATATATATATATATATATATATATATATATACATATATATACATATATATACACACACACTGTTATATATACTGTTTTTTTTTCACTGTATAATCTAATCATAAAACCTAGGTCTGAACATCTTACAATATAGGGAAAAAACGTGAAATACTGACACTCCTGCGCAGCAAAGCGCACACACATTTACACACACACAAAAAGACTCAGACAAGTCAGAGTTCCAACTGCTCAGAACTTTTATTTCGAGGGAAATCAGGGTTAAAATTAAATTAAAATATAAAATTTAGATGGGCAAGTCTGTCTTTAAAGGGAAGGTGTTGACACAAGTAGGCAGCCCTCCAGAGGAAGAGAGGGAGAGAGGCGGGAGGGTAAAGACAGGAAATCTATAAAATGAAGTTTGGGGGATGAGCCTGGTCATTCAGGAGGTTATGTATAAAAAAGGAAAAAAAAAAAAAAAGACGAGACAGATGCAGTTAGTTATTATAAACCCCACCCCCTTCTGAAATGTCCTCATATGCAATCAGTGCTATAGCTCTCTCCTTTTCCTTTTTCTGGTTTCTTACAGGAAGTTTTAGATCACTTATCTTCTTCACTCGCTCTCTCACCATCATTATCTCATTCTGTCGTAATGTAACATCTTTTCCTGCAGTTTTGAAAAAAGTAAACAAAAAGTCCTTCAAAAATAAAATGCAGCAACCACATTTCATGTTCTACTATTACATATACAGTATATATATATAAATACATACATAAATATCTTACATGTACAACCAATTTTGAAAAGGGGGGGGGAAGAGAAAACCCAAAAGACTTATGAGGACTTGTGGAGGTGGGGAGAGCGAGGCGAGGAGGCCCAAAGTTGCTCATTGTGAGGGTAGTGTGTCTCTGTTTTTTAAACTTGTTTTAGCTTTACACACGCGCACGCACGCACGCCTTTTGGGGGAAGGGGAAGCATTCCTCAGTTGGCCCAGTAGGGAGAGCTGCCGTAGCTGGACTTGCTGCCTTGGGTTTTCTGCTGCATGCTGCTGGACTGATTTCGCTGACCAGGACCACCCTACAGAAAATGAGAAGTCCATTTTCAGTCAGTTGTGGGTAAAGGTGGAGTTGGAAACATTCAAGAAACCAGCAAGAGTCGGTTAGATTTTATCTGTAGCCTTCGCTGCAGGAACATTTCTAGGAACCTTTTGAGAATCTTAACTTTTCTTGCATGACCTGCAGGAACCTACAGATCTAGTTTGGGCCTGCTCAGTATCTGTTCCCTACGTGCTACTTTCTCAGGGCCCAAGAAACACAGAAGTGGAGTTTGCAGTGATCACTGTTCTGACTGCTCAAACAAAAGCCAGACTTTTAATTCTTGGGCCTATTAAGTTCCTGAATACTGCAAGCATGCAGGTTAATGCACAGGAGCAGTCTTGTTTGGTTGCTCACCTACATCAGCTACACCATGCTGAGGCCACAGCTATTCAGAAAACATGGGTGTCTAATACAGTGGACAAAATCACAAACACCCAGATTTACAAAATATGTCTGATGATGCAAACTTATTTTGTGAAACCCTGGTTGGGCAGAATGAAATGCACTGATAAATAACAGAGACACCTCCGTTTACCTGTCCGTCCTGTGTGAGGTGATGGTGCAGCAGCTGGGAGTGGGTCTGTTGGTGCGGCAGGATGTGCAGGAAGGGAGCAGGGGCGTAGCCAGGAGCGCCCCCGGGGTTCAGGGGCCCCGTTCCCCCCAGCGCTGAAGGCAGGCTGAAGGGAGGCGGTGTCCCCGTGTGGAAGCCCTGCTTGTCAAATGACTGAGGAGAACAGAGGAGCAGCAAAAAGTTAAAACTGACCTGACAGATTAAATGCAACGCTGTGACTTCAAGACTTCTGTTTTCTTACAGGCTGATGCATCAAGGCTGGATCTAAACACACAGTCACTCACCTGAGTTTTGCTGTAGATTGAACCTCCCATTTCAGGTACTCCTCCACTGGTACCTGAGCCTGACAGTCCTGGTGCTGAGAGGAAAATGAATAGAGGGGAACAGGAAAGAGATAAAGAAAAGGATTGGAATTTAAGGAGGGAAGGGAGGAAAGCAAAAAGGGAGGAAGAAGAAAACAATAGAGAAGAGAGGAAAAATCAAGGGGTTAAGGGGGAAGAATAATAACTATGTCACTTCACTAACGAGTTAATACGAAGCACTGAATGTCCATTTCCACTGTTAGTAGGAGGGGGGCCAGCCAGTAGGAAGAAGCATATTAAGTGAGGAGGTGCAGAGGCATGTTTCTCACTTTGACCCCTTTGCAGATTTCCATTTATGTGTGCATCAAAGTGCAATCACACACGTGCATATACACACCTTCCTCCAGAACACCCTTGACTGTAGAATCATCTGCAATTGTGAGTACATCTGGTTTTTCCCACAGGAAAATTGCCCACTGACTTTGTGTGCGTTTGTTAGAGTGTGCGCACATGTGTTGTGTATGTACCTTTCCCTGGGCCGCTGCCCGCTGACTTGGCCTGTGACTGGGCAGAGCCTCCGTACCCTCCCTTACTGTACTCCCCACCGTGGGCTTGAGACAGGTCATCAAAGGCTGAAGGAGGAGGAGGAGTACAGAAGAAAAGAGGAGGCAGAGCGAGCAGAGGAAAGAGAGGGAGTTGGAAAGGAAAAAAGGATAATAGGAGAAAAGATGAGGTGTAGAGAAGAAAAGGAAGAGGTTGTAAGAGGAGAGAAGAGAGAGGGGTGGGCAGGGGAGAGAGAGGCAGTAAGGTAACCTGACTAAAATGGCAGCGGTGTCTATACTGAGCCGTGTCCAACCAGCAGGGGGTTTGAGCTAGGCATGCAGCACAAGCAAAAAACACAAAACAAAAAAAAAAAACCAACAACACACAGGCCCAATTCCACACGCACATGCAAAAAGGATTGGAAATTTAATTCTCTTTTGCCTCCCTCTATGCTCTCCACACCAAATTTAGGCCAGGGTCTCTGTACACACCCCATGGTCTCCTTCACAATACCTCTCCTTGTAAACTACAGCTGTACCAGACTGATAATAATAGCGTTGTAAGGTCAAGACAGTACTTTGTGTACTTTTAGGTTACAGAAGTAACTAGCCAGATAACCAACTGAAGTTACCAATAACTAGTCCTGTTTGAGGTTAATAAAGTAACCCTCAGCGTCCGAGGGTTACTTGATACAGAGCCTTCTTGTTTGGTCCTGGTCTTACCTGTGCTATATGCATGCTGTCCATAACTGGGCTGATGCTGTTGGTGGTACTGATTGGAGGGGTTGGCCAGGCCCATTGCAGGTTGCTTGGCTGATGCAGGAGGCACAAAGACGGTGGGGCCGTACTGGAAGGCTGAGGGAACCCCGGGCACACCAGCATAGTACGGCAGACCTGTAAGATGGCCAGTTAGAAAATGAATGCGAGTGCAATGAAAACAGACTACCATGAAAATGTCTTTACAATGATGGGATGGGCTTTCATATTAATGGGCAGCATTATATTAATACAGGCTACACAAACTCAAACTGACTAACAGCTGTGTAAAAATCACTTTTGTTTAACTTCCTTTGCTTTACGGACAGAAACTTCTTGGCTTCAAGCCCTCCGACATATTCTAGCATCCCTTAAAGACTAAATATATTTAAACATGAAAAAATAAGAGGTCACAGAATGAGGAATTTACATTTGAAGTACAGTGTTTTCCCTAGGTTTGGCAGCAATGTGACACAATACTTTTTGCGGGATACAGAGTATAGCATGCGACACGACATTTCAGGGAAATAAATGTGTAGTTCATGGATGAGTTAACTCGAAAAAAAATCCAGCCCACATCGTCAAACATAATTCAGCTTTTCCTTACCAGTGTATCCATAGCCGGGAGGCAGAGGGGGGTTGAGGAAGGCTTGGTTCTGTGTTTGCTGACCCTGGCTCTGTCCCTGACCTTGCCCCTGTGTTCCTGCCTGAGGAGCCTGCTGGGGCTGCGACTGGACCCCGGCTGTAGACAAGCTGGTTGGGGGAGCTGGAGATGAAGAGTCATTCCTGCCAAACTTTGTTGCCTCACCTGGACAGAAAAAAACATAAATGACAAAACTGATGTTGAAAAAAAAAATCAGTTTCGAGTCTGTTGAAAAACTAACATGAATTAGCAAAGAAGCCATCAAATAAAGAAAGTGCTTTGCCACAGTTGTTAAGTCAAAATCGCAATGTTGATGTAATCAATCTACTTAATATGCTTAAGGCCTAAAGGACTGCTAAAAATGCTTTTAAAGTTGTCTGAACATATATATATGATTGAAATAAGGAGTAATTGTGTCATCAATTGAGTTAATTACCCATCTTCAAATATGATGCAAGGTCAGCCAACATAATCTCCAGTTAAACACTTACCAGAATAGGGATTATTGGCCAGCCCATCTCTTCCAGGCATAGTGGCTGTAGTACCAGGGAATGTTACACCATAATAGTCCTGAGTAGAAAGAGAAAAAGACAAACCCTAAAATGCTGAATGCAACCTTCCCAAGTTAATTGCTTTTTCCAGGGATACATCTTGTATACCTTGGACAGACAGACGTGCAATAGATGCCACATGTACAGAGAACATCATCAATCAATCATATATGGAGTTATACATGGGTCATAATAAAATAAAAAAAATTTGAGTGGTTACATCACTAAAAAGCAGCAGGAATGTAATTTACAGGGAAATGCACCCGAATGCCCATTGTAGATTAAAACTCCCCCAAATTCCAACCAAAATAATACACAGAATAAACACCACAACAGACTCACCATAGGAAGGCGAGACTGCAACATCTGCAAGTCCTCATATCCATAGATCTGCTGTTGAAATAAAGATAATGGAAACAAGAACCGGTGATTAATTAGTACGATGTTTGCAGTCTCTGCTTAATCTGACTCTTGTCTATAAAATCAGTTTTAGTTTTGTCCTATATCCAGTTTAGCTTCTTCTCAGAATGTTCCATACAAGTCATATTTGATCAAAATCTAATAAAAACACTTTCATTATAAACACTAAAACGCTCTGTAGAAAAAGGAGTTACTTCCTACTACTCCTGCCTACTCTCAGTAAATGTGAGGCTCTTTAACTTAAGGTGTACACATGAAAGAATGAAGATGCGTAATTGTTCTGTCTGGAGACACCAACACTCATCTATATTTAGGATTACAACCCCTCTCTCTTTAAAAAAAAACCCAGGGGTCTAATTATAAACAAACAATAAATAAATGATTAGGAAAGCTTATAGTTACCGGGTAAGCAGGTAGCAAGCCACCGGGGCCCATGATGTACTGGTTGGCCAGGAGAGGCGGCACTCCTTGGGCCAAGTTGGGAGGAGCTTTACCTAGTGGACAAACAGGCAGGATTTTTTTTTTCTACTTTACTCAAAATGGGTGAGAATCATTACATTTTATATATATTTTAAAAGGAACTTTTGAGTATTAGTTTATGGTTATGAGCTTCCTGTGACAACCTACCAGAGGTGGTGGTGAGCAGGGGTGCCGTTCGGCTACCTGCAGCTGACAGTGTGGCGTTTGTGCCATTAGGAGTAAGACCAGGTGCTCCAGATGGATGCAGACCATTGGTGGTTGAGCTGCTGACAGCCAGGGGAGCTGAAGGATTGAGAGCTTGGCTGGACGATGATGATGAAAAGGCATGGAGGTTGCTGCTACTGCTGCTTTCTTCATTACTCATCTGAAGGAAGAGGAGATAGGCTGAGTGAGAAGGGAACCAACAGCTGTTTTCAAGGTCAAAGCTCTTTTCCTTTTAGGTTAAGCAGAAAAATCAGTCCTACATTAAAAAAAAAAAACCCCAATGAAATGTCTAATTTTTTGTCCTTATATACTATCACCATAGCAGACTGATGTAATATTGTGACTGTGCACAAGCATGCCCACAAACTTACAGTGAGGGACGAACTTGTGGGAAGGTTTGATCCAGATGAGTGAGTACTGGTCACGTGACTGGAAAGAGTAAAATTATTCTGTCAGATGCTTAAATCTGATGAGGCAACAACAACAAAAAAACAAACAAACAAACTGTGCTCAGCATGAAGGGAGATTCAGTGAAAGATATTTCCACATAAAGGATTGAGATATGTGCTTGTAACCATCATCATCTCCAGACTACATAGGGAATCAGTGTAAAATATGGGATGTCATGGTGTGTTTGAAACATCCTTTACCTGCTGAGCGAGGGGATTGGTGTTGAGTGAGAAGGTGTAACTGCAGGGGAAGGGATGTGGTGTCCAGGGCCACTGTCACTCGTCATAACGGGAGACTCTGTTTTCACTGTTCTAGACGTTGATGACGTAGCTGGTTTAACAGAAAAAATACTTTATTTGTATTACTTTTATAAAAATTAATTTGGTGTAAATTTGTGTGTGTTGAGCTAATAAACTCTTTTATTCCTCCTCTCACAAATTAATCAATAGAATAAAGTTAGACTCAAAAGTTGGACCAAGTATGGCCTGGCCTTTATCAAACCTCAACATCCACTTTCACTTAAAGGGACTCTATCCACTTCCTATTGGATGCATTTAACAATCAATATTCATTATATTGGACTTAACTGACCACCCTAGTGCAGTTCTCTAGAAGTGACAGTGCTGAGAGTACTTACCGTCTTGTGTGCTCTGCGTCTTCATGCCACTGTAGCCATTCTATGAGAAAGAAGAAATGACTAAAGTCTTAGCTTTATTGTTCTGCTTTTTGACATTGAGCTTTCAAGAAATAACATGGGTCTACATCCTTATGCTTACACAGAGAAAGGGTTTGTTCTCACCGTGAGAGCAGCAGCTGAGGGGACATCTTTGCTTTGAGAGAAGGCCAGATGTGGTGGCAGAGACCTTGGGCCACTGCTCTCCACACGACTAGCTGCAGTAGGGGCTGTTGAAGAGGGTGGAGCTGCTCCACTGGGAAGACCCAGAGAAGGTGAGGGCGTGGCACTGGGTAAGCCCAACGATGGTGAGGGGAAGTTGGGATCCGATACAGCTGAGGGTAAGGTGGGTATGCTGCTCATGTGTTCGCTGCTTATAGGACAGAGAGAGAAAGGAAGATGGGGAAAGATAGATAAATATATGATAAACATATTGAAAATGCAACAGACGTAGAGGCAAGATGTATTATTACTGGTATAATTTAAAACACACAAGCCCTTTCTGGCTGTAATTGAGCCAAAAAAGAAAACATTGTCTAAACAATTTAAGCTTGTTGATAATATTTTTGTGCCCATGGCTGCAGTGAGTGCTCTGCTTTTTGCATGGCTATGTCTTGAATGGTTACTAAAATATATAAAAATAAAAAAAATCTATGAATGTACAGATTTCTCACATACACAGAAACATATGCATCATACACCAATTCAAAACACACACCTCACAGATGCTGGCTTGGAGAACAGGCTGCTCTGTGGCTGCTGTGTGGGAACAGCTGAAGGGATGGACATGGCTGCTGGAGCTGCTGGAGCAGGGGGCTGAGCAGGGGCTTGCTCTCTGACTGACTCTGTCTGAGTCATGTCTCCCGCCCCACTGCCAGCCTCAGACCCAAAGTCAAGAGCTCCAAACTGAACATTCAGGCCAGATATATCTGCTGAGCCAGGCATCTCCACTGCTGATGACGGGATCTGAGCAGACAAAGAGAGAATAAAGTATAACTGGGTCAATACATTTTTATCAATTGTATTATTTTGAATTGTTTTTGTGCCATGTGTAAAATGTTTAACAATTTGATGTCAATAATTTAAAGTTCTAATATTAAAACCTTGTTTGATAAGTTATTTTAAAAACAAACATGATGGCTAGTAGCCGCATTTAGTCAAAACAGTACTGTGAAATCCCACTCACCTTTGAGGGAGGGGGTACTCTGCGTCTCTGTGTCTTTAGCTGCCGCTGAGGGGGTTCTGTGATGGGCAGCTCCATGCCTGGCAGCTTCACTCCTGGAGAAGCTCCATCTCTTACAAGAGGGACAGAGGACTCATGACCTGAGGGAGATTGAAAGCAGCAATATTGTTAAAAAGCATGAGGGTCAAAAGAATTATCAGAGCAAAATGGGACTTTATGTGGTTTGCAGTGCCATATCATGATATTATTTTTCAGTCCTACCTGGCGGCGTGGGGACCTGTGGTGCATGTGACTGAGGCATGCCCAGAGGCTCTGTGGTGGGAAGGATGGACGACTGCTGTTGCCTCTGAGCCAGCTGGCTGAGCACCGCTGATGGTTCTGGCTGAAGTTTCATCTCCACTAAAAAGAATGAGGATAAACAGATTCATATAACTATTGTACTGCAGTGAACGGTATCTCTGACATTGTTGTCATCAAGAACAAGAAGTTAAGATTTAATAGTTTTGTCTTAAATTTCTGTGTTGGGTTTCTTAATTAGTTTGAGAAAAACTTACAGTGTTGGGCAGTGACAGGGCCATTCTCCACTCTCTGAGCCTTGACCTCTACAGAGGGGGAGGACGCAGGAGCAGGGTTTTGTATTGGAGGTGGCCCTGCATCTTTGGAAACACTGTTGCTGGTGGTGGCCAACGTCTGACTGGTTCTCTGACCAAGCCGAGGACCGTTGAGCTGCTCTGATGTCCTGATGTCAGAAACAGGTGTCGGCTTTGGTGCATTCAGGGACCCAAAACCAGAACCCAGGACTGAGGACTGGGAAGAAGAAAAAAGAAGCAAAACAAGAACTGAATACACGGATACCATACGTCAGTGTGTAGGCACATAAGTGTGTGTGAGTGCGTGGCTGTCTGTACCAGTGCAGCATGTGCGTAGGTGGTACCAGCAGAGGCGGCATGGGCATAGCTGTTGGCTGTGGCGTGTGCGTAGCTGTGTGTTGCAGTGCGTCCATTGTGGTGGGAATTGGTAAACACCAGGCTTTG
This sequence comes from Scortum barcoo, assembly GCA_023238725.1. Classification (NCBI taxonomy): domain Eukaryota; kingdom Metazoa; phylum Chordata; class Actinopteri; order Centrarchiformes; family Terapontidae; genus Scortum; species Scortum barcoo. Next base: position 23,933,912 of record CM041535.1, read on the forward strand.
GGCCAAATCCTCGGCTGAGGGGCCATCAACTATGGCCCCCAAGTCAGAATCCATGGAAACCCCGACAGCCACTCCAGCCTTAGGCAGCAGGCTAGCCAGGTCCACACTGAGGAGAAGCAGGAACAGTGGGAGGAAAACAGAGGTGTGAGGAGGAAGGTTCACAAGGAAGAAGATAGTGACATAAATTAAATAAAAACTTTTCCAAAATAAAGTCTGTTCTCTGTAGTGTTTTAAGTTGGACTTTGAGTAGGATGACTTACTTGTGTCCAGGTGGGATGTGGTTTGCGGGAGCAGAAGAGGCAGTGAATACTTTGGTCTCAGACAACTGTCAGAAAGGATAGAAAGTACTAATAGTTATCCCCTGATTGGTATAGGCATACGAGCTATACAATGTAACAACCATTCACCCAATATCCGTTTACAAATTTTGTATAAGCCCTCAAACTGAAGCATTGCAAATCCCCTTCACATAATTAAAAAGGTGCTGCCTTACATCCTCATTCCAGTCCTCTGAAGTCAAGTCTTCCAGATTGCCTCCCCATGTTCCTAAAAACAAGCACAACAGAACAGCAGCCAGGTTAGCATAGCCATGATATGTTCTAAACTACCATCAGTCGCACAACAGCTGTGACTCAAAACACAGCACCACCAGTTGCTTTAGTATAATTGAATAGTATATTTCATTTGCCCATTGTGCCTTGAATTTTGCTTTTATCAATTACAAGCCTGAATTACAAAATTCAGTAGATGAAGCCGATTCTTTAGGCTGACAATTAACCCATTCCACTGTAATAATAAGAAATGGCATGAAAATGGGACATGTTCTCGTATTTTCCTTACCAGTTCCCTCACCAGGTTCGTTGCCGTCTCCTTCCCATGTCTCCTGACGAGCTCCAGAGTTAGCCGTGTAATCAGCAGGATTGAATGTGCTAAAGAAGGTAAAGCGTGGAAAGAAAATACAGGTTGGGAACGTAAGCAAATACTGGAGAAATGGAAGAGAAAAATGTCTGATCTGTTGTTTCTACTGAATGAGGAGATTCAGAAATGTAGTTTTCCACAAATTAATTTTTAAGATATGTGCTTGTTATCACCATCACCACCTCCTCATTCAGGTTTAAGATTTATACAAAACACATTTTCTTACCCCATTCCCTGGGAGGAGAACCTGTTGCCAGCAGCTGCTCTTCCTCTACCGCGACCCACTGCCCCTGAGACACACAAAAACAACAACATGACCTCTGCTGACCGGTCCTTTTCAGCCTCAACACTTCATTGAGGGTTTTTTAAAGACTGTGTTAAACTCCTGCACCCTGTCAGCAATATGTTTACCAAAAAAACAAAATGTTGTTTTTGGCCAAAGAATATTTTAAAGTTAAGATTTTCTTTTGGCTCAAAGTTTTAACTTAATTTAACAGTTATTCACACAGTTAAGAAGCCATAAGAGTCCATGCATTTCTCCCCTGTTAAGGCATAACTAGCCATCTCACACGGTTTCTTCTGAATCACGCCATATCATTGACCTCACAGTGACAGGGTCAATCTCGACTGACTTCACCATTTTTGGATCACTTGTTGAAAGCCGATAAATGCAGACAAATGCAGCTCTTTTCCACCTTCTCTAATCTCTTAATCTACCAATGACAACCCCCTTATACCACACACACACTCAAGCAGCTGCAGGGACTGAATGCATTCCGTACATGTTGAGTGCAGCAATACTCTAAATGCCTGCAGACACAAATAGATGGGTTGCCAACAGCATCAGAAACATGAACAACAATATCAGAGCCAATTCCCCATCTGAAGATCAGAGTTAACAAAATACTCACAATATTGTTAACATCATTCATCTCCTTACATTAACTGGACAAGAGCCTTTTGAAAATTGAAGTCACTACAGCTACCACGTGCAATTTTTTTGCCCTTACGGTCTTCACTTAAACAATGGAAATATATTGAATAAATTTTAAAGATGTATCATTGTCTACACTCACCTCTGCCGCGCCCCCTGCGCCCACGGTCTCCCCCTCTCTCTCCAGGAGCCACCTCAAACCCATTCTCCTCTAACCGACCTGAAATCCAACAAGAAACAAAAGGGACAAGGAATTAAAACATTAAAAACTCATTATTAACACTGAACAACTCAAAGCTGACCAAATCAGAAATGATGAGATAACAATTTCGGCTTCCTTTAGGAACAAAAGACTGAAAACGTCAATGTCAACAATGCATGTAATAAAACACTATTTTAAGAGACCAACAAGGAACACACATCTACACAATCCAGGCTCTTCATCCCCAAAACAGGACAGACAGCTTTCATGGCCTTCTTACCTTCACGTCCTCGACTGATGCCTCTGCCCCTCCTGTTGGACCCCCCACGTCCACGACTGGCCTCCCTCTCTCCTCCTTTCTTCTCCCTGCTCTCCTTTATCTCTGAGGGTCCGCCTTCTTTCCCAAGGCTGCGCTTCTTTCCCACAGTCTCCCAGGAGTTCTGCCAAACCAGAGAATAAGGCTGACTACAAAATACATATGTGATTAAAATGTTGAATGGTTCATGGCTTTTTTTATCTCCGCAAAATCCCTGAAATATACCAAGACAAAGATAACGTGTATGAATATGGTTTGTGCATGTGTATATAGACTCTTACTGTGTCAGAGGTGCTCTCCAGCAGGAAATTGATGGCTCTGTTTACATCTTCGTTGCAGTCATGGAGGGCAACCACACACTCATCTTGAGCCTTCCCAGTTACCTCAATCAGCTGTGAAGTGTGCCAAACACAAACATACAACTTTAAGTTAATTCTTCATTTGGATAAGTTCAGGTTGATATGCTGATCATCCACAAAAGATAAATTTGCCTAAATTTGCACATGCATAATCACATTACCTGTTTGACCTTGTCTTCAAAGTCAGCATCATTTTTGTCATAGATCATTTGGGCTAAACGAATCTGTTCTGCTGTGGCCTGGTAAAGAAACAAACACAAAAAACAATAATTATTTTTAAAAATACAAGCACACATGGCACCTGGCCTAGCTTATGTATTCAACCAAGACATTATACCACACATCACATCATGTAGGGTGCACTCACTTACAAACCCTTTGAATGTGAAAATAAATTTTACACTCATTATACACTTTCTATTTCAATAAAAAATTAAATATTGTGTTAGTAATAAAAATGTATAAACATAAAAACACTATATTTTAACTGAGCAGGACCATTCCTTTCAATTTCAATTCCTTGGCAGGTACAATGATGAACACCCACCTGTATCTGTTTCTGTGGCTGTGTTGTTTGTGTGGTGGTGGGCAGCGTTCTGTCCCGAGTCCCCCGGGCTTGATTGCTGACCACTGAAGTCATCATATACAGTATATACAAAACAATGTATGTACAAAATAGAAAAATCTGGGGAGGAGAAAAAGAAGGGAAAGAGGAAAAGTGAAATTAAATTACATCACAAGTCCTATAATATGAGTAAATAATTAAATAACAGAATAAATGTCCAATGCCAGTATAATATACTGGATATAAGCAGACTGGGACTCACTGTTGTCAAGTATACCATGTAAGACTATAACCCCTTCTGTCGCCCCTCACCTCCCTGGTTAAATTTAGCCAGCCAAAGGGGGACTGTCTGGGTGTCAACTTACAACCCTCCCTCAGTCACACACACAAAAACACAGTACACACCAGCATATAATACGGACAGTATGAATTATAACAATTTATTTTAATCAACGATATCAGGATTTGACATTCGATTGAAAGTAATAAACAACCATAAAGAAGACCTGGCTTTATGCCAGGCCTAACCCTACCCTAAGGAAAATGAAAGCATACTCATATCCTGGGACAGATTATATTACATACAGTAAGTGGTTGTTAGGTAAGCATACTACCAACTGAAAACTTGTCAGCGTGGGAACACAACAAATGAAACTGACCAGCTGCAAATATACTATTGTTTGACAATCGTATGTTGGAAGACAGGAAAACATTAGACAGCAAGACACCATCAACATCAACTAACTATATAAATCAGAATGAGCTTTATTGGTCAGGTATATGTAAACATGCAAGGATTTTGACTCCGCTCTCAATGTGCGTACACAGAATTGGAGACAGTTTAAAAACAAGGACAACAGCTCAACATGGTAAAAATAATACTAGCAGATGTGATCATCTAAAATAGGCTTCCTTCATCTATCCATATTTAATTCACTCAGCTGTGCTAACTTAAGGTTGTTAATTTTAGGGGTTAAAATAGCCTAATTTGTTTAGATTCATTATTTCACATAGAATACATAAATTTACAAAAATCCTGATTCCTTACCAGTGTTTTAATAACCAAACACCCTCAAGACTGTATGTACACAGAAATAGACAAACATACAGCTTAACAACAACGACAACAGCTCGATAAAAAAACATTAAATATTACTGTGAGTATTTTTCATCCGCTTGTAGCTCACGTAAGTTTCACATCAGCCTGAATCTCGAGCTTATTTAGTCGAGAGTTTAAAAGAAGCTCAACGGAAATCTGAGACATTAGCTCACATTAGCTTCGGGTCAGCTCGTCTTTGTTCCGTTTGCGACAAAAAAAATTAAAAGCGACATAATTTATTAGTTAAATATGAGCAGCTCCACTGTACACTTAGTTTACATGTCGGGAGATGTGACTGTTACTCGCACAGGCCCATCAGTAAGGGAACAAAGACATAAATGTGACGAAGCTGTGCCCTTTTGTGTAAAAAGAGAAAAGCTATCACTGCACGCTAACCTCACTGGACTTAGCAGCAACTAAAACCGAAACAAAAACCAATTCATCTTACAGTAATATTCACACAGCTTCCACGCCTGACACTTTACTACAGATAGTATAGTAATGCGAGTGTGTAAAGGGGGAGAGAAGTTGTCGAATTAAAAAGCGTGGCCCGTCGACGTTGAGCTACAAACAGCAAGCTAACAGCATGTGAACGGCCCGTCCGCTCACAATGCTAGCATGTTAGCTAACTTCGCTACAACCAATACGGACGGTTTCTCTTTCTCTTTTCTCTCTTAACTATTACTTAAACAACATAAATCACTAGATAACACACTTGGATCCGTCACACCAGTATTATATCGATTATATTTGGCCAAAAAGAGGGATTATTCAGTCGTTTACCTGCTAACACGCTTCGCTCAGCCAGCAGCAGCAGCAGCAGATGTCACGTGACACACCGCGCCGTTGTTCAACGTTGTGAGGCAGCAGCGGCCAATCAGAGCGCGCCGAGCTGGTCAGGTGGTACGACGCCGCGCCACGACGTGCGCGTCCCCGTCCGGCGTGCGCACCTCGCTGTAACGCACCTGAGTGAAAAACCCAAAGATGTTAATTAATTATTATTTATTATTTATGATTGAATTCTAACAACACTCAAAAATATGTAGAAAGAAAACCACACACGTAACACAAGTGCCAACTATTTTCTATTCTACAGGAATAAAAAGTAGTATATAAGGTAAAATAGAAAACTAGAATAAATGAAAATAGAGTATAAATATAAATATAATACAAGTAGAAAATATAATACTATCTTAAGAGAGACACTGATGTGGCTTCTGTAGTGGATTCAAGATTCAAGATTTTATTTGTCATGCGCACATTTACATGGAGTAGTTGAATGATGAATTTTTGAGTCACAGGCTTTAACAATTTTAAAGATCAGCTTTCTCTGTCCTTTGCCTGACTTAATCTTTTCAGTTAAAATTTTAAACACAGAAATGTGTGTGTGTTTGTGTGTGCACGTAGTTCATGCCACCCCTGCATAAGTCAGTATCCCATTAAAATTAAAAAAATCTAAATCCTTATTTCACAACACCAACAAATCTTGACATCAAGCAAATTTATTGAAATCTTAAATCCTTACAAATGTGTTTCAAAAACCAAGTAGCCACAACAACTCAAAAAACAACAATACACAAATACTCTAATTGCTTTACTATCACAACCTTTTATCAGATGAGCTCTCTTTTTTTTTTTTAAGCGTAGCACCAGAAAACAGTTTGCCACCAGCATAGTAAAAAGATCATTAGTAAAGTTTGAAGTAGGACAAAAAAAAAAAAAAGTAAGAAAAAAATATTGTGCATCTTTGGTTCAGTGTATCATCATTCCAAAGAGTTTTAGTCAAGCCCATACAGAGGACCAACCTAATCAGGTTGAGCTGGTCTTTGTCTACACAGTCTGGTAAGACCACATAGTAAGATGTGACTCAAACCAATGTAACAGAACACCTTAATGTCCTGTAAAAGTACAATACTAAAGTCATGTTGTCAAAGTAACATGTGTTGTGGGTTTTATGGCAAAAACTCAAGACAAGTACTTGTTGAGACCAAGAAAAAAACAAGACCAAAGCTGAGGAAAAACAAACAGTCTGATTCTAGGAGAAACTGCCACGATTGGATCAAGACTGGGCTTGCAAAGGTACAGCCCTGCCGGATTATATTAAATTAAAAGATACACTACATAAATAGTACATATTAAAATGACTTTTGTTTCTGAATAGCAGTCATCCAAGTCTCTACAGTTGTGTAATACATCTCTGCTTTAAGATGGATTTTAACCAATTATTATTCAAAGAAAAATAATTTAATAATATAGGCTCTACTATATGCATTTGAATCAGCATGTATACAGCATCAAGGATCTAAGAAGAAAAAGTAATAATTATAAACCTGCATGTAAAACAACAAACAAATACACACACACACACACACACACACACCCCAATCTACAAAAAGCACAAAGATACAAATGAACATACGTTTTCTTGTGATTCTAGTATGAATATTATTGTCTACATGAGAAAACATGTCTTGGCAAGTTTCCCCACAAGAACACATCTCTCAAATGCATCAAGTGATATTTGTCCAATGCTCAGTGTACTCTTAAAGCTTAAGTCACTCAATCATTTATAAAACAAAAAAAATTCTAATATTAATTCATACCATATTTGTGTTGTAATCATGAACAACATGGATTTGCATAACTGGCATGTCTTCAACGTATAGGCTGCCCTTGTAATATTAGTTCTTATTAACTTATTAACTATTCAAGTAATTGGATCAATGTTTTCTTCTCCTCAGTTGTGTGGTTGGTTGGAACGGCTGTGCGTAAGATATGGCTGCAGCTGAGCTATCATACCGCGGACACACCGAGCCTTTCTCTCCATGATCTCCTCCAGCTTGTGAACATACTCCCCAAAGGTCTGTTAAGACAGAGAGACAGAGAGTAAGGACAGACACACAGGCAGCGTGTAATCAATTTAAAATGTACAGTTTACCAAAAGAAAGGCCCTAACAGACGTGATTTTGACTTATTCTGACCATATCGGGTTGCTGGCACAGAAGCGTTCCCTCTTTACGACATAAAGCTTCCATCTCTTCTAGCTGCTTCCAATGGGCCTGGACAACACGCCACCTAAAGTTGGATTGCATTCAAAAAAAGACAAATATTTTATTCAGACAAATGATCTGTAGGTTGTGATAAAATTACTCTAAAATACACAGCAGATTTTATGCATCTAACCCCAAAGAGGTCTGCGTCATGTCTGGAGGATTACCATGTAACCAGATTTTAATATCACCTGAACGTAGTATTTCTAGTTGTAGTAATACATTCTCATTTGCTGTTTCACTAATGTTGTGTTGGCCTTTCATCATAGTTTGGGCTGCATTACTAATATAAGACCACAGAGTCGGCAAAATTGTGAGATTTCTAGTACTTACTGGTCAGGATCCAAGTCTTCCAGCGTAGACAGATCAATTATGGAGCTATTTTGCTGATTGCTGGTGCACTCTTGACTATTTGATTCCTTAGGTCTGTTTGGTTGGAGTGAAAAGTTGCTGGAGTAGTTTGAGTGTACTCTGTGACACTGCTTTGGCAATGTGTTCAACTGGCTCAAGACACTTTCTGGCTGTGGGGTAGAAATGGAAAAAGCAAGTTTGTTGTGCACATTGTGTGCATTTTCTGGCGGCAACTGGGTGGCACCATGTTTCATTAGAGAGTGTGAGATGGGTGAATCAGTGTTCCCAGAGAGCTGGACAGAGGACGATATGGACTGCATTGAAGTCTGCACAGAAGTACATGTAGAGAGTTTAAGTAGGGATGCAGGGGCTTTGTTGCTAAGGACTTTAATAGCTGGTGTTTTACGGGGTTTCTGATTGTTCTCTTGGTCCCGGAGAGAGACCAGCATAATCCCAGGGATAGGAGGAGTCTTTATTTGTGGCAGCTCCAAAAGAGACAGATGTAATTCTACATCTTCGTCCTCTACAACTTTCCTTGCCACTTCTGCACATGTGGGATGCTCTTTTTCCACTTCCCTTCTGTTATTCTCTTCTCCACTTTTATTCTCAAGCAGACAAAGTGAGGTGTTGTTCTGTTCCCCTTGTAGGAACGAGGCTGTAGCGACCTGCTGGTCCACTTGAAGCAAAGAGGTGCTGAGGGGGTCCATGACGTCGCTGAGAGAGGTCTCTTCTTGAGGTAAAACGAATATTTTGGCTTTAATCTCTGGATCATTTTCCACCTGAGTGTAAGCTGGAATTTCAGATATGTTAAGAGGCTCAGCAGATATTTTACATCCATTCTGTGTGATGGGTGTAGTGTCAGGTATTGTGGCTGATTGAGACTTTGAAACTTCTCTTTTATTGGCAGCAAACCATGGTCCCTTCTCTCCACGGCTGCTTGGTGGGACACCCTGCTGGGCATTCTGAAATGCGAGAGTGTGGATGTTTGAGGTGCATCTGGTATGTTTTAATTCAAGGGGGAAACCACTGAGTTTATTAGAGGTCAGGAGTGTATCGGTATGTTCGCAGGCTGGGGAGAGGGGTCGTTCTGCCTGTGCTCGTTGATGGGGTGAGTCAACAGGAGGGTGGTTAAAGAGGCTGTTGCTTTCATTGTTGCGGTGGGTGGACACTAAACTATCAGCTCCTTCTCGCTCCTTGTTGCTCCACAGTCCAGCAGCTGGGATATCTGAGGCATCTAGTCCTTCCTCACCCACTGGCTCTTCTGTCATCTGAATGACAGCTGTAAGACACTAGTGCCTCTGCATCAGCTGGCCTTGCACCTGCCATCCTGTCTGCCTCTTCTGTCGATGTTGTTGCCCCCCAAGCCCACCTCCTCCCCCCTCCTCCTTCCATCCCAGCTGGCCTCAAGTCTTCACTTCTTACTCTTACATCTCTTTCAGCTGTTGCCCTCAATGGCCCCCTGTCCCCACTTTTACCTCTATCTTGTCCAAAACTTGCCTCTGTTCCTTCCAAAGACACCCTCCAATCATCATCAGTACTACCAGAGTCACCATGACAAACCTCATCCTTATTCATACTGTGGCTTGGAGAGGTTTCACTTGGTAAGCAAATCTCTCCACTGGTGACAAAAGACAACTGTCCTCTGTTGTCATCAGCCCCGACCTCGACCCTTGCTCTGTACGTATCTAAAACCTCCTCCAAGCCATGATGCATTAGAGCAGAAACAGAGAGGCTAGAAGAGTGTGGGAGAGAAGAACAGGAAGATGGAGAGGCAGAGGAAGAAGGAGAGGCCTGATTAGATGAAGAGAAAGATGCACATGTGCTGCCTGAGAAGAGATGCACAGATGAAGAAGCAGACGAGGGTATAAACTGCTGCAGCTGCTGGTGATACTGTCTCAAATGCCTCTCCCTCTCCTTAAGCTTTTCATCAACCTTTGGTAGATCTGTTTCCCTTGGCCTTTCTACTTCACCACAAGTGTCTCTCCCGCTTTCCACTTGCCTTCTCCGCCTTCTTTCCTCTTCTCTTCCCTCTTTCAAGTTGCTTTGCTCGTTCTCTTTCTTTCTCTGGAAAAATCCAGATTCCCTTCGTCCCTCCCACAAGTGGAGCTGCTCGTCTGCTTCTTGTCGCGAGAAAAGCCTGACTGACCTGATGTTTTGGTCACCGGCTGAGTGACTTGCACTGTCAGTTCCTCCATGCCTCTCTCTTCTTCTACTTTCCCTCCCACTTGCTCTCTCTCGCCTGTCCCTCTCAACATCCATTCCCAGCAAACCTTCTATTGGTGTAATATATTCAAGTCCTAACCCTTTTCTTGCTATTGCGCTTGTTTCCTCTCCCCATCTGCTGTCTTTAGGTGTGGAGCAGAGAATTGTGCCCCCTGTGGCCGACCTTGCAGGAGGTGTGGTGGAGCCAAAAGCCTCTCTGCGTCTCCCTAACTTTGGCTTTTTAGGGGGACTTTTCCCTCGGGCACCTCCACTGCTGCTGCTGTTGGACAGATTACGTTTGGGGGAGGGTACTGTCTTGCCTCTTCTTCCACCTCTTGGCCCTCCTTGTCCCTTCAACTCCTTTACCCTATAAAAAAAATCCAGCAGATGTGACATCTCAAAAAACATTCACTGATCTATGGCCCCCAGGAACTACTTTAAGTGAAAAAATAAAGTATTGTCATTTTTCTGTTGTCCCAAACACCTGCATTTATCACAAGTCACAATTTAAAGCAAGGGTTATGAATGAAACTGATTCCAAAATATTTCCAACACTTAACATCCCATATTACATATACCACACATATTGTTCACACACACTTACCGGTCGGCGTATCTCAGTGTATTAAGTGTGTGTTCTGTTGCTAAGTGACCAGGTGAAATGTTGGCAATCATGCATGTCATCGAGTCACCAACAAACGAGTCTTTCAGAACCTAGAATGAGCAATGTCATGCAAAAACACAGGAGAAAGAGGAGGCCATAATATGATGCCACACTTGAAACACTAGCGCACACACACAAAACACTGAAAATCAACAAGTTACAAGTACCTGAGTAAGTTTGCTTTGTCTGAAAGGTGTGTGCAACTGCTCTTGATCAAGGGACCGGATACATTCTTTAAGCTGAGAAAAAAAAAACAGATTTAAAAATGACAAAATAAAGTAAAGTTCTGCCATATCTTCATAAATGTCTTTGACTTTATGTGTGATGTTGGAGTGTGTGAGCATGTGTGTGTAGCATACAGCCAACAGACTCTGGTTGATCTCAGCTCCTTCCATACGACTCTGCCTGTCCGGCTCTTTGGTATCTGACGCCCTCTCACTTCCTGCCAGGTCCACAAACCACATTCTGCAGGCACACAAGCACACACATTTTTCTTATTTCACTCATTTTACACCAATACTACTGGACATATTTGAGCTACTACACAATGACCCAAGAAGTGCCAAGAAGTAAAATAGATGAAACTGTCAGGGCACAATATACTCACCTACCAGCAATCTGCTGGTTTGGACCTCTTAGCTGAATCTGAAGTAAGGCGTGCGAACGAGAGGAAAGTGGATTCACTCCACTCATCCCTTGCGTGCGCTCCTCTGTACCCTGTGAAATCACCTTTGTAAGTAAAACAAAGAGTGCAGGAGGAGGCAAGAGACGAGAGAGAGAGATTTAGATTTCAAAAGATATTCAGAGTCTACTTTAAGAGATATGTAAGGACACAGTTAGTTGACCTGTAGTGTGGTAGATAGAGTTGATATTGGACTTGAAAGTATGTGTATTTACTTGTGCACTCCTGAATACTTAAGCACAGAAAATGATTACTCGGTGTTTATTGTGACAACAAAAATAGACTTAAAGAAAGAAATGATATCTCACAGGTAAGGTCTCAGTCAATCATGGTATAAAATCACTTGAAGAGAAGAATCAGTTGTTGTTGTAAAAGAACAAAGATTTTTCAGTCCTTTGTCAGACATGACTCTGTCGAGCAAGATTGCTCACAATAGTCAACCATAATATTTTCTTTCTCTTTTTTAAATTACAGATCTCAGACTTTTTTAATCAGAGGGTTTGTATTAAAATGTTCTAAAAGTATGAAAGTAGGAGTTGCTAATCAGAGCACCAGCTCTGGACAACACAGCATGGACAACTGGCATTTTTAAAGAAAGGTGCAAACCTCCAGCAGTGAGCTGACTGAGTCCACTCTGACGTCACGCAGCCCAGCAATGTGAACCACCTTCTGCCCATCTTCCCTGGCAAATAACCTGATGATGGAAGAAAGAAAAAGAGAGATTGAAAAGGAGAAGAAATCAAGAAGGAAGAAAATCAAGGTTTATCATGAATCAAGTATTAGAAGGAGGACATCCTGGTTGACTTTGATGATGATGTTACCAAAAAATAAACAACCCTCATGGAAAAATTGGGGCACTGAGGAAAGTAAAAAGTGCTATGTTTTTTTAAATAAAATTAAATATATGGACTTTAATTATCTGGTGTCTATATGTATAAACCAAATATGCAACTGATAATTAATTAATTAATTCATTCATTCATTCATTCATTCATCTTCTTCATCAATTATCTTTTTCTTGATCACATACTATGGTATCTTCTTTTATCTAGTCCAAGTTCCACCTCAAAGGTTCTTAACCTCTTTTAACACAACAAAACATACACACACACACACACACACACTGACAATAACAGACACACCTTTTCCTGTGGTCCAACAGGTCATAGAGCTGACCACAGTAGATCTCAAAGAAACTGACATACACCAGCAAAGATGAGCGCATGTGTGTGGTGGACAGGTGAGCAAAAATGTCCCGGACTGCCAGCACATACAACCCCGGTCTCCCAGGAGATGAACCCAACATGGTGTGAGTCTTTCCTGCACCTGTCTGGCCATATGCAAAGCAGGTAGCCTTGCCTCTAAGCATGCAAATACATCACAAATATAAATAGTTAGGGAGTAAAGATTTATAGAAACACAGAGCCAAAACACCTACAAACATGTACTTCAAGTTTCAAAACTGATTAATTTGGACTCTTTGGATAGAAAGGATGGTACGGTGTAAACAAACACATCTCCATATGTCCCAATACATCAGAGCTGCCCTACCCCTTGAGCATGTGCTGCACCAGGGGATATGCTGTTCTTCGATAAACCTCCTCATTGGAGCTCTCCTCCCCAAAAACTTGGTCAAAGTAGAACCTGTGCTGTAGGGTTAAGGGGCAAGGCATGATATCAACAGAACAGACAGGGCAACAATACATTGATCTTACAAAGTCACGTTACAGTACAAATATGGCATATGTACAATTCCAGTAGTTCTTTTGCATCATCACATTTTCAGGATATGTGTGTTTATTTGGAGACATATCTTTAGTAGTACCTTAAGTATAAGTACATGACAAAAGAATAATTTTGTCATTGTCTCCTCTCTGTATTTTATACCTACTTGTAGTATGTACTGTGTGAGATCCACAGCTTCTTTGCATTCATGGACAATCACACACTCTTCACTTGGAGTTGTCACAACATCTGCCTCTCCTTGCCTGCCCTCTGTGCGTGTCAGAGGTCTTTTCCTCACACACACACTGATCCGCTGCCCCCCCCCTGGTTGCCTGCAACACACACGCACACACACACACACACAAATTATGATCATGCCCAAAGGAACAATTCTTATATGCAAAGTTTATGCAAACTTCACCATTTAAAAAGAGACACAGTGACAAAAAACATGTAAATTATGAAGAAGATGTGCATGCACAGGAAGCTTTGCATGACAGTGTTGTGGCCAATTGGACTCTTATATTACTTTCTGAACGCCTTCCATGTTAAATAAATGTGTTCAACATCTGTAACTGTCTTCACTAAGATGGTGATTTGCAAGTAGGGAGCTAACACTGAGGACAATACAAACCACTGGCACTCACTTTTTGTTTGGGGCAGGAGGAGAACTCAGCGGTAGTCCGTAGTTGTAGCCAGCTGTCCTCTTTGATTCATAAACAGGTGTTGGCTTAACCATGTTTTCAGAGATCCTGTTACTGCTTATATCTGCAAAGAGTTTCTCCTTCCTTGAGATTCCTTTTCTGTCTTTGTGCCTGACAGGTTTGTTGCTAAACCTCTTTGAATGCACCATTGAGGGCCTTGGTTTTGGTTTGTGGGGTGAGACACACTTTGGTGATAATCTGATAACAGAGTTGTACAGGGAAAATCCTTCCATGCTGTCCGGCTTACTGTTTGTTCTTGTGTGATGATCAGGTTGATGACTATGGACAGAGTGGTTGTTCTCTTTGCAGCCACATACTGCAGTACCTCCATGGTCGAGCTCAAGCTCTAGAGGTAAAGCTAATCCTTTGCCTTGGCCTGGCTGATTACTTCTATTATGACTTGCATAAATGCGAACAGTGCCCTTCTGATGATGATCACTGGTTTCACAACTGAAATCAAGCCGTCTGCGAACGGACGATGGTTTGGGAACACTGGCTGAATGTAGATTACTCACAGCAGCAACATCTTCCTCCTCCTCATCACCATATACATCTTCATAAGGGTCTTCACAAGCATCAGAATTAAAGCTCATATCACCAACACTGACATCATAATCTTCATCACCAGCATGTTCATCAAGAGTTTTGACCATTCGGATCAGATGGAAGAGCCGAGTCCTGTCCTCCATAGAGCGGATTCCCAGGATGGGATAGTCCTCCATGGTCAGTGCTGACAGGTGAGCTGGGCGACGGACACCCACTGAGGTAAACCTGAAGGACAGAGGGAAACAGACGGTCAGAGGACAGAGCAGAACAGGCGAGACTTTGGGTGAACTGTAAGCGAGCGAGCTTACCTGGCATAGTGACGCTGTAGTCCCACCGCTCTCAAACACTCGTAGAGGCAAAGGGCCATTTCCTCCTCTTCCCTTTCCCTCTCGTTTTCACTCCAACTACCCTGGGAGTGGCGGACATGTCGCTTTGGTCTCGCCATCAGTTGGTCACACAAACCAAAGGCATGCAAGAAACTAGAGTAAGAAACTTAACGGGCTGAAGAAAAGAGAACTTATACAGTCCACTGGAGGTCCCTGCTGTAGCCACACAGCTTGTCCTCTGTGTTTTCTCTCGCTCAGTGATTTCTGTCAGAGACTGATGGTCAACGGTCTGCTAGGTCACTGTGTCATTACAACCACACTGCACTGTTGTGGTGGCAAGCAAAGCGCAGGACACTGGAATGATGCTGAAATTTGACACTTGGCCGGGATGGAGCCGGGCAGCAAAGTGCAGTCATGTCACACATATCTGTATCGTAGCAAATACGATAAATATAGCAGACGCAGGCATGCAACTGTTGCTTCCTCAACTTCTACAGTAGATTGGCTGGCAGCTGCAGTAGCTCTGCCATATGGCACTTCAGTGAGTCCCCCTCTTCGTATGCATGCATGAGGTGAGGAGTGCTGTTCATTAATATTTTGATGAAACAGCACACTGCTCCGAATCGTCTGACTCATAGAGGTCCATGTTTCCTTCGGGCTGAGCTGCAGTGCCTAGGGGGAACACGTGTTGGGATTTGAGCATCAGCAACTGTTAATTCAGCAAAATGAATGACAGCAAGACAACCTGCAGTGCAGTTTAAATTACATTTAAGGAAAGAAGAGGATTGGTATGGTCTACACCCTAAAGTAAAGGAAAAGTTGGTGTCATTTCGAAATTATTGCTAAAATAAAAAGAAATATCACACTTTAGTTTCAATAATTGGCTTAGAAAAGCGTGCATTTGTGTATAAAATTAATAATTTCGAAGCTGTAATGTTTCTACAAATGGCAGGAATAAACATCAAACTCACCTGATTCACTCCTGAACCTTTTTAGAAACAAAAGACAAATGAGTGAACACGACCGAGCTGCAAACTGAACTGCCAGAGCGCATTAATTTTTTAACAAAGTTAGCAGCATCAGTATTTCCGTACACACAGTGGGTCTCCATAACGACGGAAACGGTTTGGAGGAGGGCGCTGTCTGTCTGTCTGTCTGTCTGTCGTCGAGCACACCTCCACTTCAGGCGCGTCTTTACTGGCAAAAATCAGGAAACATTTTATCAGACGTGAATGCAGACTTTGAGAAAGACAGCCGGTCAAATTACGCTCAGATCAGCATGAAAGAGAGATTCAGAGATAATCCCTCAGAAGGCTTAATGCCCACCAGCAACCTGCTAAGACAAAAAGCTCTCAGGCTAAACCATTAAGACAATTGTCCCATTGGCGTTACAGCACACTGTATAGAGAGCGTTTTCTGACTTTAATAATGATAAAACATGGAGATGATTATCTTTGATTTATACTGTACAACACCGAGCTAATATATTGTAGAGAGCATGGACAACATTTCCAAACGCTGTTCAATGCCATAAAATTCAGTTGTAATGATGTAGACAACCAGTTACATTAAAATTATAAATAAAATAAAATGCTTAGGTGGTGCAAGAAGAAAGGTAGATATAACGAAGAGATCAATGGAAATATTTATAACATTATAAAATAAATATACACAAAAAAAATATGATACTAATACACACTGGAAATAGTGTGTTTTCTGACCAATATATTGTAGAGAACATGGGCATAGACAACATTTGTAAAAGCTGTGACAGTACAATAAAATACAATTGTAAGCTGGCAATTTGGACAGTAGGCTCTGATTATGGAAAAATAAAATATAATAACAGACAAATGAATGAATGAATGAATTAATTAATTCACGTATAGATATCTATTTCTAAAATAAATGCTCTTTTTATCATGTTATATTCATTTACTCACATAGGTCCTAAATCTATGCCAAAATCATTTAAACTGTATGCTATACAACTAAAATAAAATGCTATAATTCTTAATATGTAATATGTATAAACACTTTTAATATATATATGTTATATATATATATATATATATATATATATATATATATATATATATATATATATATATATATATATATATATATATATATATGTATATATATATATATATACATATATATGCGGACATAATAACACTTAACTGATTACACACACTTGTATTTGTTGTATAATTTTATGCACCCTCATAGGCCGTCTTTTATTATGTATAATATACCTCAGAAATAGATTGGCACATCCACTGTTTGCAATTTAGTTTTCAAAATGTGCACTCACTGTTTAGACAAAATAGGAAACAGTCCTAAAACAATCAGGAGGTCGCGGAACCTTCTTCCACAGCTCGTGTTTCTTTGGGGACAACATTAGACGTAACACACAACATTGGCTCTTCCTCAAACTGTCAGTCGGACCCTTTGCAAAGATGCGGACGTTTGGTTTGTGCGGTTTATAATTGAATATAAGTCGAAAGTAACACACTGGGTCTGTTTTAATATAAACTGAGGACTGAGGATCAACAGCGACCTGTTGCCAAGTTACCAGACCATCCTCTGAGACTGGCTGCTATGGCAACCAACTCCAGGACTTAGAGGTGATGTTCAGGGTCAGAGATGTGAACTGGCGACACTGCAGGTAGGTCGATTTAATGTTTTGACCGAACAGTTAATTGTCAAACTGTAGGATCTGGATTAAAGATGAACTACTGTCCCTTATGATTGCATAATTTATTTAAAAAAAAACATTTTTCTATGTCAAGGCAAACATTTATTTTAGATGAATTAAGAGATGTGGCTTGTTAAGTTCCTTCATTTAAAAAATGGAGGAATTGATGTTTGGGTGTGCCAACATCAAGCACATTCTGTTGATTAGTGTATAATATTTTGCATGCACAAGAATAATTTGTTAACTAGTTTCCTAATGAAGATTTTAATAAAAAAAGAGAGGTGGTAAAAAGAAGGTGGACCAAAGGAGTGGGACAAGCACAAAACCTTTGCCAGGAAGGTGAATTAAGTCTAATAGATCCCAAAAACAACATTAATTGCTGTCTATTAATTGTATTTATCAAAACTAAAATCATGTTTAAACTATATTCTTGTTCAAACCAGGAAAGTTGCTGTAAGAAATGATCAACATGTCTTCTGAGGAGGAGGCTTCTCAGACTTCCTCTACCTCTTCTTCTCCTCACACCCCCTCCTCCTCCTCACCTCCCCTTTCCTCCCACTTCATCGGGAGGAAGGAGGACATCGTCAAGGCCGGGCGCATGACCAAGCTGGTGAACGGATGCAGAGATATACTGGTCCTGCATCACCAGGGGCGGCTTCATGCAATGGACATGCGTTGCTACCGTAAGTTTGTCAGAATCAGAAGAATCAAAATTGTTTATTGCCACGTAGGTTTTCACATACGAGGAATTTGTCTTGATATGTTGGTGCCAGAATGTAAACATAGTAAGTAGAGAAATGCAACTGGACGTCAGAAGTATAAATGAAATATAAAATAGACAAAGTATCAAAAATATAATAAGGTAAAAAATAAGTTTGTGCAATATGAGTTATTTAAATGAAAACGGTAAAGATTGTGCAGAAATGTGCAAAAATGTTTTTCATGGATGTGCAAACCTTCATGGTATTAAGATTAAATAATGTTGCTGTGTTGGAATAATGCATAAAACTATCATATTAAAGCCTTTCCTCTCCATTAATTTATTTCCTGTTGAAACATTTAAAAAATCCAAATATCCCAAACATTTTTTGAAGTGTGGAATTTACTTTGTGCAGTGGCAGAAACACTGCTTTCAATAGTGATTATTGTTTTTTGACAGATTCAGGTGGTCCATTACAACATGGGGACATTGAAGTAAGATGTGTACTATTTTTTTCTGAATATTGTTGTGAAATATAGCCATGCATGAGTCTGTTTTATACCATTCATTTTTCTGTCTTGTATATAAAATAACTGATAAATATTAAAGCTTCTTGCAAGACTGCCACTGCAGCTGCTCTCATCTTATTTCTCTAATCACCTTCACAATGTGTCGACATCAGGAGTTTAATGGGCTGCTGTGTATCGTGTGTCCATGGCACAAGTACAAGATCACACTGGCAGGAGGAGAAGCACTTTACCAAGCTGTGGACGATCCAACAGCCAAACCTCTGAGAACACGCTGGTGCTCCAAGGGTGTCAAACAGAGAATTCACAAGGTCACCGAGGTCAACGGGGACGTATATGTAACACTGAACGACTCCAGTGAGGCCATCGAGTCGGACGTCTACCAAACTGAGAGATACAGAACTAATTCTCTTAAAGCCCAGCCAGAACCCAAACACCAGAAATAGCCACTCACTCAAGGATTTCAAGGAGTTTGATTATGATTGATTGATTAATCGTTTGATGAACCATTTTGGGATTTATATTTTTTGTATTTCACTGGGAAGCATATCAAAACCTTTTGAATCTGTTTGTCACAATAATAACTGTCTTTAAAAAACTGTTATTAATTGTGTGATCTAAGCCTGAAAGATTTCTATGAGTCAGTCATGACAAAGAAGGAAATATCTTTCAAAATTTAGAAGTTATTGTCATATTGGATGAATATGGGATATTTAAACAGTTGCATGATGTGTGTCATTTTATTGCATTTGTCTTCTTTGGTGCTTCAAATAAATGTTTATTTTTGTTCTGTTTACACACACTTTTTCATCTGTTTCATATAACTGTATATTAAATATTGCTATGACTTTGAGGACATGCTGGAAATTACATGGTGTCACAAATCTATGTGTACTAATAATAATGATAAAGTTGAAATGAGTATATGAAACTAAAAAGAAAATGAAACAGATGTCAGTTAAGTACATCTGATACTTAATACTTACTTACTCTGAGTAACTTTTGAGGGAAATATTGTAACATTTACTGCACTACAGTTATTGATTTTAATTACTTTGCAGAGTTAGATTTTACAACCAAGACATTTCAGCACATAACCAAACACACCATCTTGTAAAATATGATGAATTATTATAGATTAAACTACATAACAACATACAGCATGTCAAATTAACACTATCTCAACCGACTCCAACAGTAAAATGCTGCATCACTGGATAGAATATATAAAACAGAATACAGTATAGAAAAACATAACTCTAGGATTTTATATATATATATATATATATATATATATATATATATATATATATATATATATATATATATATGTAGAATACAAATTTAAATATAATACAAATAAAAATATAATACTGTTGAGGCAGATGTCCTGAAGTGGTAAAACAGAGGTGTAACAGTAGTCATAAAATATATATGAGTATATTTAAATGGAGATGTAACAATATAAAGAGATGTTAAAATATATATACAGTAAAGGAATAAAGTGACAGTATAAAGTAACTATTTAAATATTGGTAAGATACAAGTGAAGCTCAAGAGTTCAGGAGTTTAAAAGTTTGCAGGATGCAGCTGTTCCTGAGCCTAGTGGAAGCAGAACAATTTGTGGCTGGGGTCTTTAGTGTGTTTTTCCTGCACTGTTGTGTGTGGAGGGCTTCCATGGATGGCAGATCTGTTCGGGTGATGCACTGAGCAGTTTTCTCCTACCCTCTGTAGAGCCTTTTGGTTAAGGGTGGTGCAGCCAGTCAGGATACTCTCAGTGGTGCGCCTGTAAAGGTTAAGAGTATCCTGGTGTACATGCTGATCCTCCAAAGTCTGCAGAGGAAGAAAAGCCTGGCTGTCCCAGACAATATTTTCTTACAACTTATTGTTGCGTGTAATAGATGAATATTTTTTAAAAAAGGGAGAATAAGTGGAAACATCCGTGTTTAGTGTACCATGAGCGTGTACTATGCAGTCAAAGGTGTGTTTGAAGTGAAGTTGCACTACCGAACAGCAGTCGCCAGGTGGCAGCGGTGCGTCGTGTCATTCAGTCTGCAGAGAAACGAAGAAGAAGCAGGTCGCTGCTTGTTGACGCACAAAGAGGCTGCAGTATGGCTGATGTGGTGAGTGACAAGTGCTGCATTTCACAGCTTTTACTTAACTTTACATGCTCAGAATATCCAAACTTAAAGAAATAATGTACTTGTGTTAAATGTTTGTGGATGTTGTGTAAAGTTTTAGACGAAATATGGAAGATAACAGAGGATAAACCTGCAGGACAACATCACTTTTTGGTCTCTTCGTATCAAGCAAATATCTTTGTGATGGCATCAGGTATGTCTGATACAGATAATAAAAGTATTTATATTTCTTGTGCACACTCAGAGGAGCTGGTTAACAGATAAAATAGTTAAAAATAGCTCCACCTAACCAGCTACAACAGTAAAACGCTGCTTACACATTAATTCATTCGTGTGAACTGATGAAATTGTTTTCTCCAGAGGATGAAATCAACTTGCTGGTCATCGTCGTGGATGTAAACCCGATATGGTGGGGGCAGCAGGGCCAACGCGAGCCAGAGGTAGAGCCACATTACTCTGGGGGGGTCTGACTGATGCGGGGGGGGGCATGAAGTATGTGCACAAACACACATGTTGGTAGAGGTTTAATTTTCCATTTCTGTCTACACCACTCATATCTACTTTAATTACAAACATTACATTTACAGTCTGCCAATCTCAACAAGACACAGTGACACCTCACAAATGTATAATAAAGTAACAGTATAAAGTGCCAACAAAATTAAAATAAATAAGCTCATATAGACAAATCATTATGCAAAACTCTTCTATAACAAAGTCTCATTTTTTTGTCAAACAGTCTGATCGATCAGATAACAAATCATAGTTTAAGATAATGTGGCGGCACCAAAGGGCATCCTCCTGGTGTTCAGACTTTGTTTTCACTTTTTAAATGTGGCTGTGGTGAAACAAACCCACTGTCCTCTTGTGTCCAGTTCACCCTGTCCAAGTGTATGGATGCAGTCATGGTGATGGGGAACTCCCACTTGGCCATGGCCAGGACCAACAAGCTGGCTGTCATCGCCAGCCACTGTCAAGACAGGTAACTTTATACAGCTGAGTATATTTACTTATATTTACAGCGCTGTACTTAAGTGATTTAAATACACTACTTTGGTTTGTTTGTGGCTCCTGACCAGTGTTTCATAGGCGCCCTTCTTTAAACTTCTCACATGGTTTTATTTGCTGAACTTTTTTCGACTCTAAGGGGGTCAAATTATATATTAGGTATTTCACAGAATTGCAAAGATTTAGTCCAAAAAAAGAAGATTGATAAATTGATAAATGTTTGTAAAGTAAAACATCATCATTTCTTATTTTCTACTCTATTATTCAACTCAAGACCCACTACAGTGTCTAACATATTTATTATTTAAAATGGGTATAGCTATACCAGCTACACGGTAAAATGCTGCTTATACATTAATTCAATAATGTCATGGATTGTATTGTGTATGCATTAAATACCACACCATTTTCTGCAAAAGCAGCACTGTCACAGCTTATATGAACAGCTCTCCCACTTTCTTTATTTCAGTCACTTCCTGTATCCCAGTAAGAGCTGGAGAGGCGGGGACAGCGGTGGGGATGATGTAGCCTCCAGTGGGGATGGAAAATATGAACTCCTGTCAGTCGCTAATAACCTTATTGCTGAAGAGATCAAGAGTCTCATGTCGAAAAGTAAGTACAAGTCTGTTTTTGTGTATGTAAAATGAACATACACAGTATACAGCAGATTTAAGCAGATTCTCAACATACTAAACACAATTAAATGTTGGTTACCTTATTTGCAATTAATGCATTACATTTGAAGCTTTCTTTTCAGGTGTTCACTGACACTGTACAGCGTTGATGACTCGTAAAAACTGATTCTGTCTTCTGTGATTACAGCTGAAGTGAGAGGAAATTCAACCGATACTCTGTTGGCTGGATCACTTGCAAAAGCTCTCTGCTGTATCCTTTAAAAAAACTAAATTTATCATTTATGACAT
Organism: Scortum barcoo; assembly: GCA_023238725.1. Classification (NCBI taxonomy): domain Eukaryota; kingdom Metazoa; phylum Chordata; class Actinopteri; order Centrarchiformes; family Terapontidae; genus Scortum; species Scortum barcoo. Next base: position 23,956,555 of record CM041535.1, read on the forward strand.
GTAGTGGACTAGAATAAGTAAAGCAACTGTGTAAGAATATATTCACAATAATGAATAACTGCACTGAGGTTACATTTGTCCTACATGTGAATATTTACATTGTGTGATTGATCTGTATATTATTGTGCTCATACTGTATTTGTTAAACAATGGAGATGTTTTTATAGTATCTGTCATTGAAACTTTCCCTGTCTTAGATAATGGTTTCCTTTGTTGGTCAAATTGAAAGAAATATCTGCAGATGGTTTTTCATAATTTTCTTTCTATACACAGCGATGACTTTGTGATTTCCTTAATTCATAAATATTCAGATATTAACAGGGTCTCAAAGGAGCTGGAGGGTAATTAAATCTCACTTCATACTGCTAATACTGTGTATATATCTTTGCATATACAGTACTTGTAATCTGATCTAAAATGTTTTTATACTATCATGTTTAATTGTGGTCTTCGATGGGTGCTGTTTTTCCTTTCAATACCTAATATTGCCTTCTCTTTTTTTTAGTTGGACAGGAGATAAAATCAAGAATACTGGTAAGTCCTAACTGGTATAATTTAATGAGTGCTTTGTTTCATTCACATTTTTTTTTAAAACATCCTCTGTATTTTGTGACAGGTGATTAAAGCGGCTGAGGACTGTGCTCTACAGTACATGAACTTTATGAATGTAATTTTTGCAGCCCAGAAGCAGGTAAATTAATAGATATAGATAACATAGTGTTATCTGTTCCGTTTACATCTTGTAACATGTATATTCATTTGTTAATAATTTTATTTTGTATTTTAAAACAGAGCATCCTGATCGATGCCTGTGTGTTGGACTCAGACTCAGGTCTCCTTCAGCAGGTACATTTTTACAGTGTTGTTCGACAGTACTGCAATTTTACAGCACATGGCAGCAAGTACCATCCAAAAGCTGAACCTGAGAATACCAAACTCCTCATCCATTATTAAAGAGATATTAAAGAGCTTGCAGAACAATTCAAGTGAGACAAACATCCATGTCAAGTGTCCCTCACACCACGTCGTCATGCCATTGTTCTTTGAATTTCTGATATTTTTCCATCACACTCATCAGCATTAAGTATGTGAGGGGTTTAGTGTTGTGATCCTTTGTCCTGTCCTACCCTGCATGTACACCCAGGTCTTTTACCATCTGGTGTTGGTTTTCTAGGCATGCGATATAACTGGAGGATTGTACCTCAAGATACCACAGAAAGTTGCCCTGGCACAATACCTTTTGGTGAGAGAACAGAGTGGATTTACACCTTCTGAGAGTATAATTTAATCTAACCTTATTGTAGGAAGTGCTGCATTGTGTTGATGATGGTGTTTTCTGAGCAGTGGGTGTTCCTGCCTGACACCGAGCAGCGTTCACAGCTGGTGCTGCCGCCGCCTGCACACGTGGACTACAGAGCTGCATGTTTCTGTCACCGTAACCTCATTGAGATTGGTTATGTGTGCTCAGTTTGTCTCTCAAGTAAGTTTGACTCCCAGTTAAAAGAAACGTGCATGACGACAATCTATGTAATACTAGCAAAGGTTGCGCTTACGGTATGTTTTTGTGGTGACATTTTATTTTGTCTTCTCTTTTAAGTATTTTGCAACTTCAGTCCCATCTGTACAACTTGCGAGTGAGTTTTTTTTTTATTATTATACCATATTTTGATGCAGAAATCTTTTATGCAAAATATATTTCATCGTAACACTATTTGTATCTGAAACAACAGAGTGATTTCAGTTTCACTTTGGTAGCATTGTAACATAAAATCTTTTTCTTTTTAGGACTGCCTTCAAAATCCAACTACCACAGATGGTCAAACCCAAGAAGAAGAAACTCAAGCAAGCCACATGATTTTTGCTGCGATTATGTAGTGAATTTAGTTGGTTTACCTTTTTTTATATTAAGATTATACCATTTTGTTTGGTATAGATTCATTGGTATCCTGCTTTTGAGACAGCAGGATTGTATGAACATGTTGTATTTACATGTTCATGAAGGTTGATTCTTTACTGAACTGTTCTCAGATTAATACTTGATCATTAGTATCTCATCTCAAGAGTTTTAAGTTTGTCCCAACCTGGCCCGTTTGTCAAAACAATTTCCTGAAAAATTAGGTCAATAAGAGTGTGAATATGTAACATAGAAAACAACCACTCAAACATTTCGCCAGAGTGCAAAACATTTGTTCAAAAATCTTAGTCAATTTATTTGATTGTTTTGTTCTTATCAGTGCAATTGAAACACATAATTTTGAGACTTCATGCCAATGTTGGGTAAAGGTAATCAACTCAGCCTTCGTGTTACTCCTTTTTGGAAAAAAAGAAAAACTTTGGGCATTTTTGTGATAAGTTTTATATAAAAAAAGAATCACATATTATTAGAAATGTTTTTCACACGTTTAATAGATCATCTTTTTCCTACAAGTTGCAAGAAAGCTTTTACTGACGAAATCAGCAAAGTTAAGAAATTGTTTCCAGTGTCTGTTCATCACTTCAAATCCCTGCAAGATATTTCAGCAACCACTCCAGATTTTCATAGATTGTGTCATGGATTGATGATGATTAACTCCATTAATCTTAAATAGTACTTTTACACCAAAATAAACACTTCCACACCTGTTGTAAGTTTATGAAATAAACAATTCAGCAATGTAGGATTCAAATTGGAGCAGTATAAGGTAGCAATGTTTATTTAGCTATCGGTAAGTAACCTCAGCAAGACTTCTCGAACAAGTGCTCTGACACGTCTCAGTTCTCATTAAGATGTTGAAAAAATAAACCGATGGGAAAGTCCTCAGTATGTACAGAGTCAGTTTGAAACCATCTAGGGGTACTTCAGTAAACAAGGCAGTGTCACAATTGAAATTCTGCACAATGTTGTGACGATCATCGATGGATTGGAACAATGTTGCATCTGAAAAGAGAACAAGGACAGACTCACATCAACCATTTTATACCTGCTAACAAAAACAGACAGCTATTTAAATCAAGAATCAAGAGTATTTTAGCAAGATCACTGCCAGTAAAAAAGCAGAAAGTAAGTAAAAGTAAAAGACACTAAGACAAACAGTTTCTCAGCTCACAAGAAGCTTTTCAGCATCTTTGCTCCTCTGGGCTTCAAATCTTTCTTTGAATTTAAACATCAGCTACTTTACTCTATTCTCAAGTGACAACTTTGTCGGCTGTGCAAATATGGTTGTGTCTGTGGTTGTGTCTCACCCCAGCAGACCTCTGCCTGACCATCGCTGAGGAGTCAGGCTCATCTGAGCTTTTTGGCCGTCCCGGATGACTGTGACACGTAATGGTTTCTGTAAAAGGACATTAGATTACAGCTTACCCTCCAGATGTTAAGTGTGCTCAGCAAACTTTAACCTTTGTTTGAGCCATAAGACAAAGGGATAGCACATTCTGGGATAAATCCAGTTAAATATTAGTACAAACATTAATATTTATGTTGTGAAAGAACACTGTATTAGAAAGAACATGAAAGCGCCTCACAAAAAAAACCAAAACAAAGTGAGAAATAAAATCAATAACCAAAACAATCAGCTGCAGATCATCAGCAGCTTACCCCTTCACTGTGTTGAACCACGGAGGCAATATTCTGGAGGTTCTGAAAGTTCCCTGTGTTCACAGAACCAAACTCAATGACTTCATCGCCGACTCTGAGCCCCTTTGGGAAGAAAGAACCAATTACTATAATCACATGAACAAACATAGCTGCTGTTTAACATTAAAGACCTCTAACGGTTTATCTGAATATACGTCCAGATACAAAACTACAGTTCATCCATCACTCACAGCTCCACAGGCGGGGGAGCCTTGTGTCACAGCATCCACCCGTGCAAAAGGGGGAGGAAGAGTGACCTGCTGCTCCATCGCCTCCACCTGGGCTTCGGCCTCATCCTGCTGCCGCTTGGCTTTCTCTCGAGCGTGCAGCTTATGCAGGGCTTCTTCTATCTCCTTCATGATTTGCTTGTGATCATTCTGCAGGCCTGGAAGATACGACTGAAGCATTACCTTTAAAAAGTCAGCGGATGGAATAGAAATAGTGTATTGACATAGAGCAGCAAAAACGAATTGACCAGAAAATTAATCAGCAATAATTTTGATAATCAATTAATGGTTTAAGCAAAAAATCATTCTTAAATGTATACATTAGCTGCTTTTTACAAAACATTTAACAAGTCAGTTGGGGCTCTGAATTTTTCCACTTTTTTCTTATAATTTACAGATTAAATAAATAAATCATGAGAATAATTTGCAGATCAACTATAAGTCGAGAATAAACATAAGTAGCAGCCCTACATTGATGTATCGACAAATGTCAACAACAACAATAATGATTAACAAGCTGCTGTTTACATGAAATGTTGTGTCTTGCTGTCCTGATCTGGTATAAATTTACATCTGCTCTGGGGTAGCCCTCTTCATCAACCAGGGGATCTTCAACTCCAACACCCTGCTGTAAACATAAAATAAACACAAACATGTTTAGCTACAGTGGTTTCTTGTGGCCTTGTGTTAGCTTTGAGTTGCGTGTATGTTGAACTGAATATCTGACGAACTTACGTCTTCCAAAACATCGTAATAAGCTTTAATCTGCTCTTCAATGTCATCTTTCTTTTTGACAAGGTTTTTCACGTCTTCCATTGTTATTTCGGCATTTGCAGAACTGTTTTCCTCTGTCGTCTTCATGGCTGCCCACAGTCATGTACATCCGGGTCACACGAACCCTGACGTAAAGTTTTCACGCAACCCGTTTTACGGCAGGCTGCTGTGCTGTGATTGGCTGATACTCGCTCCTGTGACTTGTGATTGGATGCTCCACCTGGATGGATCCTCAATGGGTGGAGAAATGATAAAATGATATTACTGTTAACACTGGTAAGATGCATAAATAATTTAAAATTAAATGATAAGAATCAGCTGTATTAATAAGGTGTGTGTACACATGCAAAAAAAAATCTGACTGGAGTTTTTATGACGCTCTCACTGTACATACACAGAAATAAAGTTACATAAAGTTAAAGAACAGCTAGACAAGATAAGAATAAACATTACTATGTACAAGTATAAATGTATGTAAAAGTAGATAGATAGATAGATAGATAGATGAGGTGTAGAGAATATATTTATAAATATATGTGTTTAATAAAATATTTTAACTAAATTATGCAGCACCTACTTGTTCTTCATATAGGTGACATCTCCATTTGCCTTGTCAGTTTTATTCCTCTTCCTCTTTCTTTTTGATAGATTTATGCCAATGTCAGAGCTTTACTGCCCCCAATTCATCCATAAATGTAATTTTATATATTTATGTATCCACCAAATAATTCATAGCCCTTTTTTCATTTTCAAAATAGTCTTAGTCTTAAGATAAATAGTACAAACTGATAATACCTGTCTGTTTTGTACATTATTAACACAAGTACATTATTAACACAGTTTGTTCAAGTATATATGATATAAGTAATTGATCTGGACTATTTGTGCTAAGGCAGTGGACAAGCTTCTTATGTTTAAGTTTGAGTTTAAGTTTTGCCTTTTAAAGTTTTTTTGTGACCAAATTTTTCTTTTCCACAATATGTTCACCAAAATTAAATGCTAAAATGTCATTAAAAACTCTTCCACTTCCCAGGTCCGCTCTGTTAAATGATAAAATACTTGAAAACACACATTTCTACAGTTTTCAAAATGAGCTGAGAGATCTATTTACTTTTACTATCTATTTACCACTTATTGTATTACTTGACTCTTGCAAATAAGTAAATTCCAAGAAAAATGACTGGAGATAAAATATTCAAAAAAGAATTGTCTGATCAAAAGTTGACTGAAGGAAAACACAAATATTCTATCATTTAAATCATCTTTAATATAATATAGGGTACAATAATTGATTAGAACGTAAACTCTCAACTTCAATACCTTCACGGACACTTCAATGGTTACAGTTACAGCAGTAAACAATGAACGCATACCTTCTGCACACAAACACAGATGGTAAAATGTGTTACAAATAGTTTTACACCAGGCAGATAACATGTTGAGAACAGTAACACAACTTTGAAAACCACAGTTTCACTAAATACACCCCCCGACATGTAGTGGTCTACAACTGCCATCTAACATTTTCTCCTGTAGCATATCTTTTATTTCACAGTGGTCTACATAAAGGCACATTGGCATACACTGTCAGAAAAAAAGTGAAGAGTAAATTAGCACTCCTAACGTGTTGGGTGATATCCCCTAGTGCTGCGTACCCTGAGTGCTTCAATATTCATTTTCATCTATTACTATAAATTGGAATGCATATTTAATGGCCTTCATCCTGAAAAAATATAGAAGTGCAAATCATTTTTAACAAAGTCATCAAACACCCTCTGTGTGCTCTGTGATACCAAGTGTAAAAACTTTCCTTCATGTTTAAGTCGCTTATAAATCACAGCACTCTGTGGCTGGAACTTGTGCAAATGTGGCAGTGTTTGTTTTGTGGCCTACATAAATTAGTGCTGATGTTTAGTCAACAGAGTCCAGTACCAGATTAGGAGATTTTGTTAATATAGCTAACAGTCTGTATCTTTAGGACCTGCCTGTTCATCCTTAAGAACCAGCACAGACTCTTTTTCCTGCTCTTGAAGTGATGCGTCATGAGATGAGGATGAGAGGACCTGTGAGAGCTCAGCCTGAGACAATAGCTCCTTCTGCACCAAGGCACACTGGGCTGTTGCTTCATCCAGCTGCGAGTGAACTGCTTCAACCCACTGCTGCAGCTGCATGTTGAGAGCATCCATCCCTTGGTCCAGCTTCTCCTGTCTGCCCTGTATCTCTTCTAACAGGTGTTGTGTATCACTAGCAACCTGCAGCCTCCTGATTCCCGCAGGGGGAGCACGCTGACGCAGCATGTAGCCCTCAAACTCTTCTGGACTGATGTTGAGTGCCGGTCCATCCAGCTTTTCGATGAAGGCCACCGCGCAAGACTAAAACAGGGAACAAGAGCAAAGGCATGAGTGATCAACTAAGGTCATTATATCCCGTGCTGAACGAAGTAACTCTGCAACAGACATACCAAATTTGTGAAGTAGTAGCCGCTCTCTCCTGCCATCAGGCTGTGAGGGAGACCGAAACGAATCACATATTGCATGTTGGAGTGCAGGCGAGGCGGATTGGCTTTCAGCACCACATAAATCAGACCTGATAGGAAGTCGTCAGCATTGGCGGGCTCACTGTTCGAGGTGGAGAGCGCCTCAAAGACATGCTGACTGCATTTGGACACACATGCAAGTTTGTCCTGAGGTGCTCGTTTGGCATCCATTTCGATTATGGCTGTTTAAAAAAACAACAACAGAGGGCCAAATAAATGTCAAAAACTTGAACTTCACAACTTTTATGATGCGTAGGAAAAAGACTACTGTCTCTCATGAGCTCATGAGTTAAATATAAGCGCACAGCTAGCAACTTAGCTTATTATGACAACAGGAAACAGCTAGCCTGGCTTGGTTCAAATGGGTATTCTTTAATCCATGCAAAAAAACATTAAGAACTATGTGTAATTCACCAATTAACGGTAGGCTAATAGGCTATAGTGCTGAGGTCAGTGCTGAGGTTGTGAGTCACCTGTTATAGCTGGCAGAAAAGGGTCGCCTGTGACTTCGATCTTTTTTTCAGGAAAAGGTACACTCAGCATCTGTGGAGTGACCCAGTTCAAGGAGCTGCAAGGTGAAGACATCAGTGTCAAGTGGGGCTTCAGGTTAGAGGACCTGATCGCATACAACATGAGTGACTTTTACACAAGAGTTACCGTATCCTTCTCTGGAGAGCCAGGTCCTTCTGCTCGTCATCACAGCTGTCATGGCAGAAAACCCATTTGTGCAGCCGTGTCATGATCAGCTTCTCTACGTGCTCCATTATCTGAGTGACCTGAGCCTCTGGAAAACCTGAAAACAAAAAACAACAACTCAAATGTCATTTCACCTCGTCATGTTTTCAGAATAAACAAACTGAGAAATGCTGCTCTGATCTGTACTCACTTTTAAAATATTCAGCAAAAGACTGGTAGAAATCCTGCACCAGATCTGACTGCTTCTGTACCGGGAGATCCTGTAAAGATGATGAAAATCTGTAATTGGAAAAGCTCTCGAGATGACAAAGAGAAGTTAAACAAAGGGTAATGTTTAAACTCATAATTACATGGTAAGCCTCCATTGTGTTGAGGAAAGCTGTACACCGGGACTGTAAGCGCTGGGAAGAAGGGCTCCGAAGTATCTTTAGGAAACCAGTGAAGTCTCCAGGCTCGAGGCTTTGGTAGGCCTTTACCACATTTGCGTAGCTTTCAGAAGACTCTAAAGGGGACAAAAAGTGCCTGTTAACAAAGACAAATACATAAAGCAACAGTTTTAACTGATGGATGAAACTCAGAATGGCCTCATTTGTTGAAGTCATTACATTTGATAAAATATGGATTATAGTCAAATTAAATATCTCCACAGATAACCAGTTAGTAACAGTGAACATTTAGAGATATGTACACTTTACCACCTGTACATATGCACATAGGAACATAATCATCACCATAAACAGGTTTTACTTTTCTGTTCTGCTTTTGCTTTTCTTCTAATTCCAATTTTATCTTTTGGGCAACACATCTGGTGTCTGAACCAAATGCAGCAGAGAAGCTGATAGAGATATTTTTTATCTTAAGTTAAAAAAACCAAACACTTTGCAGACACTTTATTTTTAACTTGATGGAAATGAAACTACCTGGACATTTTGGAGGTGATGGGCTGCCCCAGAAGAGCCTCCTCATCGTGTTGATTCGACGACCTTTCTCCGTGCTTTTCTTCTCCTCAAATTTGGAGAAGGTGAGGGGAGTTCCATCGTTGCTCGGCCTACAAGGAATGACAACATGAAGACACCCAAACCTAAACCGGGACTTAAGATGCATCATGCTCACAGTCAGACATTTATTTCATAAGATACTTATACTAACAAAACATTTATGCTAATGAGTCCATTTAGAGATACTTAACACGTGTCAGAAATCATCTGTACAGTATGTGTAACTATCATTAAAAAAAATGCTCTCCTCTGTCTATTCAGGTAATCGTCTATGGTGTAACTATGATGGTTCTATCATGTGTTGCTTGTCTGCATGCTGACGCCACCATGTTGATATACAAAAAGCTATAAATGCTCCTTTGAGTAGGCGCGACAGTCTGAGGCGGCCTGCTTACCTGGTGTCCGGTCTCGGGGCTCCAGCTGGACGTGCTCTCTCCCTCCAGCACTTGGAGCAGAAGCCTTGCCATGCTGGGTTTCCATAATACCCGCAGGCGTTCTTGCAAAGCAGCTCCTGCTGAGACACTCGGATTCCTCGTTGCTTATCTGTCCACATCGTAGAGCTCTCTCGTACACTGCCCTCACCTGTTGGACATGAGATTTCTATTTAAATCAAAGGTTTTTAATATAATCTTGAAGTCTAATACAAGTCCTTTGAAAGTTATTTTTATTTAAAGGAAACTCAGTTTTGTGTTGACTGCAGGGGCCTAAATCTAACAAGCTTAGAGGCCTGCTGAACTTGGCACATATCCTCAGGTGTCTTTACTCGAGTCATCCAGACAGTCGACTAAGACTCACAAAGCTGCATTAAAGCACATTAAAACCTTTGAACACACTTTTTCCAGTGCTCAAAACCTTACGATTTCTATATTACCCCATTAAGGGGATAAAAACAATTGTTATTTTGGTTTAACTGGTTTAATTTAAGATTGAAAACTACAGTTACTTTCATAAACACAATATAAAACACTTGACGGCTCCCAAATACCAAAAGAAAAAACAAAACAAAAAAAAACCCTCCATACTCGCTGACTTTGAGTTTTATTCTAAGGTCTTCATGATTTGCTTTTATTTGGCAAGAGTAAATCTATGATGGGCTGCTATGTGTAGCTTTGCCCCGTGTGTCGTGTGTGTCCTTTTGTGTAAAAATATGAAATGTTTTCACTTTGTGTTGTTTGTTATTTTCATTTGTTATTTGCACTTTTCTTTAGCTATAATTATTAAATGGTGACATTTCTGTTTGTCCTGTCAAAATAAATTAAATAACTAAATAAATAAATGCAGTGTTACATATATCAATGATTTTAAATAAATAAAGTACTTCTTTTTAAAGATGACTTACCTACGTTCAATTACTAACATTACAGTTGTTTACATTTCTGTGTTAAAACATAATATTGTACTGACAAAACTGTGCAAAACTCCTAAAATACAAATCTCTGACAGAAAATGTGCTCCTGTAAAATACCACAAAGATGCAACTGTTTATTAAAACCATCCTGGACTGGATAAATGTCAAGATGTAAATTTAAATTGTCTTTCTGTTTTTTTATTTTATATTCATTTTGTTTGTCTTACTTATGCCTCTTGCTGTTGCTTATCTCTTGTAAGACTGCACATTTCCCAGTTGAGGATTAATAAAGGATTATTGTATCTTAAATCATATTTTCTAAACAAAGTCTAGTTTACTTGTAAGTTTAAATAAAGAGATAATCACAGTTTATGATAATTATTTTTTAGTAAATGCTGACAGATAATTTATCAGTGTCCCACTTTTATTGCTCTTATGTAATTCCTCTTTCAAGTTACTGTCCATTTTACTGCTTGATGAGACTTTTTCACGATATTCAACAGCTCAGTGAAGAAGCCAAGCAGAAGCTGAACTGGCTATTATTGATTATCTGATTAAATTCCCTATGAAGTGATCAATAATAGTTTATGAGAGTTAAATAACATTGATAACCTGTTGACAGTTTGTGTTGAGTTTCAGCTGAGGGAGGCACTGTTTAACTAACCTGCCGACTATTTAATTAATTAAGCTGGTTCTGTTAAAGGTATTGATTAATTCAACATAAACACGTTTAACTTGATATTTGTTTAAGAGTCTGCTCACCTGTCAGCTTATTTCTGCTGTTTTAATCGTCACAAACGCCTCATAACTTCAATAATGAGAGCGATAATCCTTCAGCTTTCGGTCAGAGATGTCCTGTAGTAAATATATGAAGTGAAGAAGGCGATAAATAAAAGCAAAGAGCGGTAAATGAAAAGTTTACGGCAGAAAAATCAGCTGCTTTCAAACCGGAAGAGCGTCGAGTGGAAAAAAAAATCAAGATGAAAATAGCGGAAGCCAGATTTCAGATCTTTCAAAGTAAAAGTATCCAGGCAGGAAGTTCTCATTGAGAAGATTACAGAGAATACTTTATTAAAATTTGAAAAATAAATCAAGGCAATCCATTTGTATTTATATAGCTCAGTATCACAGTTTGTCTTAAGGTGCTTTACAATCTGTACTACATAAGACATTCACACCGATGATAAAAACTAAACATTTTACAGGGAAAATACATGGAAGAGGCCTTCAAGAAGAGCAACTGAGAAAACATCCTTCTCTCAGGACATACAGACATGCCATAGATGTTCATTATACAGAAAAAAAATCTACAAATAACATCACAGTGTCACAATTTGATAACAAAGATATAGATCATAAAGAAACTGAGGACGCTCAAGATTCAAGATTTTATTTGTCATGAGCACAACAGTTACATCGACCAGTCATTAAGTAACTAAAGTTCACAGTATAGCAATAGAAAAATGTACATAAGATGAATTATAAAACTAAGATTAATAAAAGTACATACTGAAGAAATGGGAGATATTCCGTACCTGTTGCAGCAATTATCTTTTTTCAAGCCTCCTTTTGTACTCTGCACCATTGCACTATTATCACATTGTCTACGTGTTACTGTTGTTGTTGTCATTATTTCTTTCTTTCCCTTATTATATTAAGATTTAAATATTTCCAGATTTAAAATTAACTTGGTCCTTACAGAACTACCAAGTGTAATATTCTCCAGTGGTCATATTTAGGAACTGCAACAGTTAAATTCGTCAAGTGTCGTCAATGTTGACTGAACAGCATACTGGGACTTTGGGTAAATAATTTCAAAATCTAGTGACTGAAGTAAACACAAATAAACCCATCGAAATGATCATCAGATAATCATTTTATATTGTTCTCTAGTGGCCAAAGTTGGGGACTGAAATTCCACAGTCTTTAGTGGGATAAATTATGTACACATTATTATTATTATCATTATTATTATTATTATTATTATTATTATTATTATTAAACAATATCAGGCTAAGATGACTGCAGTAGCATCAAGGTAAATACAGTAATAACGCTTCCATTGAAGGACAAACATTTTAATCTATAGACGTGTTGTTAGTTATTGCGATGGGCAATAAAGACTCAATAATATAAAGTCACAATAACCATTACAAGCAGAAATAATACATTCATACTAAACACTCAATAACTTTAACATCATAACAGCGACCACGAGCATCAAAGCAAAAATAATACCATCATACTATCTTCAAACACAAATATATACAATGTCTTTAAACGTTATGTTATGATTTTATTATGTATTGTACTTTGAAATTTATTTAAAAATATATAGAAATTAATATAGACCTCGAGACAACAGTGCTTCAGAGGGTCTGGGTCCTGGGGCCAGTGGTAATCTTGATTATTGTAATGGAAATTCCACCCTCACTATTTTGTTTTCTTTATAAATTGCCTTTATTCTATGTTAGACTAACCAAGACCTAAATGCCTTTAAAAGACAAACCTCTGACTGACAGTACACTTCTGACCTGCTGTAAAAGAGACCTCTGACTGATAGTGGTCATCACACTACGGAAGGACACACTATCGCAGGGTTGGCTCCAGATGGCTTTAAATCTCAATTACAATGACCTGATTGACTATCTTCCTTGCCAGACTCCTTTTACGCACGAAGACGATGTAACCCTGAAACTATCTACTAGAAGGGTTGACAAGACCTCACACTCCCTCCCTTCCCTACCTTTCCTTTGTTTGTATCTCCACTATAAGTATCTGTACTTTTTCTGTTATCACTTGTGAGTCCTCATCCAGCTGAGCACACACTCGGTTGTCTGATGGCTCACCTTCTTGCAAGAATACATTAAAATATAAAAGACACTCTGGTCGGATCAATTCTCTTTATTTCCAGTACAGACAAAATATATTTTTTCCACAACATTATCTAACTTGTAAAACTAAACATAGACTTAAACATTGCATCATAATTAATTATTACAAATATTACATACATACATACATACATACATACATACATACATACATACAATCAGTTCATACAATATTTAAAATAAAAAGTACCTGCACCCAAATGAAAATTAAATCCATTATTAATCGTGCTTTTAATTTGAAATACACGATCGGAAACGTCTGTATTGTGTCTTGGATTAACTGGGTAACTAGGCAACGAGACGCAAACATCTTGGTTAAGTATAATAATCTAGTTCAGACTGAATAGAAAGTTTTAGCTTCGTTGCCAGCAGACACACATTTATTAACTCACTCACTCAACAGGAATTAGGGAGGAGGGAAAAAAAGGTTAATGGTCAGGGACTTAAAGTGTGTGGTTGGACATCATGTCAGAGGCTGAAGCTAAAGAGGACAGCAGGGAAAGTGCAGGAGGAGGAGAAGAGACAGAGGCAGACTTAAAAAACACAGATGGACAGTCTCAAATTTACACAGCAACCAGAGACACACTGTTCCCAAAGAGGACGACTCAAACTGCAACACATGCACTGGTAAGTTTAAATACATCACATTTCCTCAGAAAATCTGATAACCTTCACTGGTTCGTGACAGTAATGCAGATTTGCTCCTCATTCAGTCTCTAGATTGGGTGTTTGGGATGAATCCTGCCCTTCCAGCCTTCAGTCTGCAGGACCACGATGAGCTGGTGGTCCTCTATGCTGGACCTCACGTTGGGGTCATATACAATCACACCTCACACTCCCAGCACCTGCTCCAGGTACAAATCACCTGTCAAATTTCACCTTTTTGATTAAAAAAAAAAATTAAAAAGCACATGAGACGGCATCCTTCAGGTGAAGCCAGTGGTGTGGGCTCTCTGGACAGCTTCATATATGATTTGATAACTATTGCAGTGATTATTTAAACACTGCTGTATGTGATCTATTTTGTCAGGTCCTCTTGTATCCTTGTGTTTGTTTTTCACTTTACAGCTCCTTTAAGGGCAATTAGAGTGCTAGAAACAGACTGCCTTGAAGTCCAGAGAGCGTACTGGCTCTATATTATCAATTTAAATGGCCTACAATGTCATTTAATCACATGCTTACTGATCTTTGTGGTTTTTGTTGCTTCAGTCTGGATGTCATCTTCTGCCAACCTGCTCGACCATCAAAGTAAACTCTGTACTGTCTCTGTCAGGGTCACTGCAGCCCCATCTCATGCATGTGTGTGAGCGAAGACAGACGCTGGATTGCAACATCAGACCAGGGCCTGAAAAGCACAGTGATCATATGGGACTCTTACTCTGGGTAGCTCTCGACTCTGCTTATATTCAGGCATATTTATGCATTAAGCTTTGCTGCTGGTGGTAACCACATATATGAAAATTATTCCAGCATTCCTGTTCACACAATGTTCGACTGCCACCCTGACGGGGGCATCACTGCGATGGCATTTTCAAGAGACACTAAACATCTGGTAACTCTCGGGGCTGAGGAAGTTCAAGTGAGTAAGATTCAAGGTTCAAGATTTAAGAATTAATTGTCATGTACACAATTATTACAAGGAGTGGTCGCTGGCAATGAAATTAAGTCACAGGCTCCCTTAAACAATGCTAAAAAATATTTTACAAGAAGAAAAACACACAAGCAAATAATAGATATAAAACTAAAATAAATAATCTTCTTCTTCTCATCTTCTTCATCCGCTTGGTCCGGGACCGGGTCGCGGAGGCAGCAGTCTGAGCAGAGATGCCCAGACTTCCCTCACCCCAGACACTTCCTCCAGCTCTTCCGGGGGACCCCGAGGCGTTCCCAGGCCAGCCGAGAGACATAGTCTCTCCAGCGTGTCCTGGGTCTTCCCCGAGGCCTCCTCCCGGTGGGACATGCCTGGAACACCTCCCTAGGGAGGCGTCCAGGGGGCATCCGAAACAGATGCCCAAGCCACCTCAGCTGACTCCTCTCGATGCGAAGGAGCAGCGGCTCTACTCCCCGAGCTCCTCCCGAGTGACCGAGCTTCACCCTATCTCTAAGGGAGCTCTGCTAGCCCAGCCACCCTGCATGGAGGAAACTCATTTCGGCCGCTTGGTCCATGCGATCTTGTCCTTTCGGTCATTACCCAAAGTTCATGACCATAGGTGAGGGTGGGAACGTAGATTGACCGGTAAATCGAGAGCTTCGCCTTTTCGACTCAGCTCCTTCTTCACCACGATGGTCCGGTACACCGACCGCATAACTGCATGGACGCTGCACCAATCCGCCTGTCAATCTCACGCTCGATCTTTCCCTCACTCGTGAACAAGACCCCGAGATACTTGAACTCCTCCACTTGAGGCAGGACCTCTCCACCCACCTGGAGAGGGCATGCCACCCTTTTCCGGTCGAGAACCATGGCCTCAGGATTTGGAGGTGCTGATTCTCATCCCAGCCGCTTCACACTCGGCTGCAAACCGCTCCAGTACATGCTGAAGGTCCTGGCCTTGATGAAGCCATCAGGACAACATCATCTGCGCAAAAAGCAGAGATGAAATCCTGTGGTTCCCAAACCTGGACTCCCTCCGGCCCCTGGCTACGCCTTAGAAATCCTGTCCATAAAGATTATGAACAGGACCGGTGACAAAGGGCAGCCCTGCCGGAGTCCAACATGCACTGGGAACAGGTCTGACTTACTGCCGGCAATGCGAACCAAGCTCCTGCTCCGGTCGTACAGAGACCGAACAGCCCTTAGCAAAGGCTCCCCGGACCCCATACTCAAGCGGAGCACTCCCCACAGAATACCACGAGGGACACGTGGTCGAATGCCTTCTCCAGATCCACAAAGCACATGTGACTGACTGGTTGGGCAAACTCCCATAAACCCTCAAGCACCCTGTGGAGGGTATAGAGCTGGTCCAGTGTTCCACGACCAGGACGAAAACCGCATTGTTCCTCCTGAATCCGAGGGTTCGACTATCGGCCGAATTCTCCTCTCCAGTACCCTGGCGTAGACCTTCCCGGGAGGCTGAGAAGTGTGATCCCCCTGTAGTTGGAACACACTCTCCGGTCCCCCTTTTTAAAAAGAGGGACCACCACCCCAGTTTGCCACACCAGAGGCACTGTCCCCAACCTCCATGCAATGTTGCAAAGGCGTGTCAGCCAAGACAGCCCCACAACATCCAGAGACTTTGAGGTACTCAGGGCGGATCTCATCCACCCCCGGCGCCTTGCCACTGCAAGGAGCTTACTGAACTACCTCAGTGACTTCGGCTTGGGTGATGGACGAGTCCACCTCAGAGACCCCAGCCTCCGCTTCCTCATTGGAAGGCAAGTCGGTGGGATTGAGGAGATCCTCAAAGTATTTCTTCCACCGTCCGTCCGACAATGTCCCCAGTCGAGGTCAACAGCTCCCCACCTGCACTGTAAACAGTGTTGGCAGAGTACTGCTTCCCCCTTCTGAGGCGCCGGACGGTTTGCCAGAATCTCTTCGAGGAGGCCGACCCGATAGTCCTCCTCCATGGCCTCACCGAACTCCTCCCAGACCCGAAGTTTTTGCCTCCAGGACCGTCCGGGTCTGGGCTGCGGCTTGCTTGGCCTGCCGGTACCTGTCAACTGCGTCAGGAGTCCCACAGGCCAACATGGTCCGATAGGACTCCTTCTTCAGCCTGGACGGCATCCCTTACTTCCGGTGTCCACCACCGGGTTCTGGGGTTGCCGCCACGACAGGCACCAGAGACCTTGCGTCCCACAACTTCGAACTGCCAGCGTCGACAATGGAGGCAGAGAACATGGTCCACTCGGACTCAATGTCCCCAGCCTCCCTCGGAATCTGTGAGAAGCTCTTCCGGAGGTGGGAGTTGAAGACCTCCCTGACAGAGGGCTCGGCCAGACGTTCCCAACAGACCCTCACAATACGTTTGGGTCTGCCAGGTCTGTCCAACTTCCTCCTCTGCCAGCGGATCCAACTCACCACCAGGTGGTGATCAGGTTGACAACTCAGCCCCTCTCTTTACCCGAGTGTCCAAGACATACGGCCGGAGATCAGATGAAACGACAACAAAGTCGATCATCGACCTCCGGCCTAGGGTGTCCTGGTGCCACGTGCACTGATGGACACCCTTATGCTCGAACATGGTGTTCGTTATGGACAAACTGTGACTAGCACAGAAGTCCAATAACAGAACACCGCTTCGGGTTCAGATCGGGGAGGCCGTTCCTCCCGATCACGCCCCTCCAGGTATCACTGTTGTTGCCCACGTGAGCGTTGAAGTCCCCCAGTAGAACAATGGAGTCCCCAGTCGGAGCACTATCAAGTACCCCTCCCAGGGACTCCCAAGAAGGCCGGGTACTCTGTACTGCTGTTCGGCCCGTAGGCACAAACAACAGCAAGAGATCCTATCCCCAACCCGAAGGCGCAGGGAAGCGACCCTCTCGTTCACCGGGGTGAACTCCAACACATGGCGGCTGAGCTGGGGAGCTATAAGCAAGCCCACACCAGCTCGCCGCCGCTGCCGCTCACCCTGGGCAACTCCAGAGTAGTGGAGGGTCCAGCCCCTCTCAAGGAGCTGGGTTCCAGAGCCCAAGCTATGCGTGGAGGTGAGCCCGACTATCTCTAGCCGGTACCTCTCAACCTCCCGCACGAGCTCAGGCTCCTTCCCCCCCAGCGAGGTGACATTCCATGTCCCTATTGCCAGAGTTTTGGTCCAGGGATTGGGTCGTCGAGGCCCCCCGCCACGACTGCTACCCAAACCACATTGCACCGGCCCCTCATGGACCTTCCTGCGGGTGGTGAGCCTACTGGAAGGCGGGCCCACGTCGCCATTTCGGGCTGAGCCCGGCCGGGTCCCGTGGGCAAAGACCCGGCCACCAGGCGCTCGCCTGCGAGCCCCAACCCCAGGCCTGGCTCCAGGGTGGGGCCCCGGTAATCCGCCAATCCGGGCGAATGCTAACGGTCCTTGATGTTCTTCTGTTCATGATGGGCTTGTGAACCGCTCTTAGTCTGGCTGCCCGTCACCTAGGACCTGTTTGCCATGGGAGACCCTACCAGGGGCGTAATGCCCCCGACAACATAGCTCCTAGGATCATTCGGGCACACAAACCCCTCCACCACAGTAAGGTGGCGGTTCAAGGAGGGGTAAAATAAATAATAATAAACTAAAGTAATAAAATAAAATATAGTCCTAAAATAATTATACCAGTAAAATAAAATATACTAAAAGATAATATACAATAGAATACAGATAATAGTGTTAGCAGTGTGTGCGCAAATTTTACAGGGTAGAAAATAATGTTAATATTTTGCAAGTTAAGAGGAAAGACAGCCTGGTTCGACACAGATTGAATCAAACATTTTATTAAAATTTTCACTCTATTAACAGTGTTGTTTAGTCTATATAGCAAAAGAAAAGAAAAGAAATTTATAATCTGTGGTTCTGCCAAGTGGCACCTTCTGACTTCTCACAGGACTCTTAGTGATACCTTAGAGACTTAGATTTAGACTTAGACTAGACTTTATTGATCCCTTTGGGATGACTCTCCTCAGGGAAAGTAAAGTTTCCAGCAGCACATAAGAGAAGCAGCACACAGATAGAAAGAAGCACACAGATGAAAAATAAACAGTAAACACTTATATATAAAGAGCTGAATATGGCTTTGTATGGAATAAGTTAAAATTATTGCACTATAGATGAGAATGAGGTTATTATACCATAGAATGAGGTTATTGCACCAAAGGATAAGTGTCTGTGTGTGCATGTGTTGCACAAGTAAATGTAAATGGCTACTACCCCCCTTCTCTACTGTTCTCTGTACTCTATGCCTACAATGACACAGTACGGTACACTTTTCTTTCATTTTAACATATGAACAAAAAGTGTCTCTTGATGACATGATAACATAGACATTTAATATCTTAAATTGTCTTAGGTTTTAAGGACTATTTTATGTTAAAGGATTAGAAATATATATTTTTGTCCCTTTTTATCAAATGATTAATATCTCAGAACTGCACTCTTTCTAAATGTAACCTTGCAACACCAAGTTAACAGCACACAAAAATGATGAATGCATTAACCCTGAGGATCTTTTCACAGTGTGTGTGTATCTGGGATTGGACAAATGAAACAGAAAAGCCTCTGTGGTTTACTAAACTCAATCCTGAATATGGTTTTCAAGTAAGTAACTTTTGTCTTTTTTAATATTTCAATGCTACCTAACTTTGTGGATGTGGCATTCAAGAGATCAAATGTCGGATTGTCTTTCAGAATTACATCATTTTTAATCCAAATGATGGCACTCAGCTGCTCAGCAGCAGCGACAGCTGTGTGTTATTTTACAGCGGGGTGAGTCCTCACTTCCTTGTTATTGTACATAATACAGCTGTCATGTGTATGATTAGTGCAATCATCAGATGATCTATTTTTAGGCCCTACGAAGTCTGCAGGTCTTTGCTATGATGCTGAATGAGGTAAAGATAATTTTAAAAGAATTTTTTTCAGTGTTTCAACTGCTCACCATTGAAGCTCTTCACCAGTGGATCTGATGCTGACTTTATTCACACAGTCTTCCACTGACAATAATGAAACTGTCAGCCGGTCAGTCAACCAGACCGTGTTTCACTGGAGTGAGCCTCAGGTCCTAACAGTGTCTGCAGCAGGCAGCCTTGTCGTGTGGGATGTGATGGAAGACTTAACTGTAAACAAAAACCTCCCAAAAGATAGAATCACAATCATCCCTCTTCAGGAAAATCCCATCACAGTTCTCACCGTAACTGACAGGTAGCCAGAGTTATAAATATGTATTCTATTATAAAAGTGTATTTGTTGGTTTCTAATCTCTCTCTGTTTGTGTTGTTTGATATCACAGCTATATCGTAACCGGTGACACACAAGGCTGTATCAATTTCTATGATGAAAGATACAGGCGTCTGATCTGGTATGACAAATTAAACCTGGATGCCATTGCTTCCATTTCCTTTTCCAAAGAGTTTACAGAGGGATTCCTGGAGGACTGCAGTTTGGAGGCAAAACCATTAATCATCAGGTAGAAGAAATACCATCTGTTATTTATTCAAGTGAAACTGTGGTGTGCATCTTAGCCAAGCTCACCTCTCTTTTTCTGCAGGAACTTTGTTGTGTCCACAGTTACTTCCACAATCGTACATGTGAACACACAGAAAGACGTCCCTCAGGTCCTGCTGCAGGAGGATTGTGAGCCTCTACATGCAGTGGCCTGCCACCCCAAACAGCCAGCTGTGGCCATGGGCAATCAACGGGGTATTTTAAAAATGTGGGACTATACCACAAAGGTGATGATGTGCAGCAGGGTCTTCGAAACAGAGAAGCAAATTCAGTGTGTCACTTTTGACCCTCAAGGTGAGCCAACATGCTTCCTAAGAACAATGCAATGAACCAGTGTTGTAGCATATAACCAGCATAGCCCTTTGTCATTTTGTTCTGTAATCTAAAGTGTTGCCTTTTGTCTCTTTTACAGGATCATACCTGGCTGTTGGCTTTGGGAGTGGAGCTGTTCACATACTGAATACCAGCACTTTACAAAGTAATCCAGAGGAGTGTTTCCATTACACCAACAACAGCATTGTTCACATCACTTTCTCCTCAGATTCGAAGTATCTTGCCACTGCGGTGAGCAAGCCATTCTTTATCATTACGTGTAATATATCTGAACTTAGTTATTTGCAACAGTGGTTCCATACTGAAATTTGTGACATAATGTTGGATTGTTGGTAAAGCTGTGTTTGTGGATTGCAAATTTATACTTCTGTGTTTTAGTATTGTTGTAAGTTCAAGACATGTGCATTTTATTTCCTTTTCCACTGTTAGGATGCTGGAAATGCAGTGACGGTGTTCCGCTTGCAGACTAATAAAAGCTCTTTGCCTCGCTGGTCGTACATGGGCAGATATCGCTCCCACTACAAGCCCATCAAAGACCTTCTTTTCGGGGTTCACCTGGACAGCACCCAATCCAGACTGCTCTCTCTGGGAATGGACCGCCGACTGGTTAGTCTGCTTTGTCAAAGTTGTAGGACTTGTTACCGGTTTGGTGTTTTTGTCACATGTTTTTTTACACCTCTTTCTGCACGTCCAGGTGGAGTATGACCTGGAAAACAGCGACGTGAACAACCTTCTCATCCTAAGCACGGAGCGCATTGAGCAAAGTGCTGGGCCGTCATGCATGACTTGGTATCCTCCCCTCACTGCAGAGCAATTCCTTCTCATCGCCTCAGACCAATACAAGATGAAGCTTTTCAACAGCACCACTAAGATGTGCAGGTCTGTGAAATACTGTGACAAGATCATATTGTTTGAACTGTTGTTACCCGAAATACTAGAAAACATCAATACTTGTGTGTTACAGAAAGACTCTCCTGGGCCCAACTTATGACTCTCCCATTAAGAAAATAGCGGTCCTTCCCAGGTCTAAAGAATCAGAGACAAACTCATATTACCTGGCGTTTATCACAGAGGACAAGGTCAGTTGGAAATTATTTGTAGTATGTTATCTGTTAGGTTTTAGAACCAGGCAGGAGAGGAGGACCCACATGCAGGACGCGACTCACGGCAGAACAGCTTTAAGGTTTTTAATAATTAACAAAAAGGGTATTTCAAAATCAAAGATCCTCAAAAACACGAAACGTGGAACACACTGAAACAAACATGGAACGTGGATCACCTGATATGACGTGACCATGGACCATGAAACACTAGGACATGACACGGGCAACATGAGGCAACAATCTAGCAACAAGACAAGGGAAGACAAGGACTATATAAGCACATGGGGTAATAGGAAACAGGTGAGCACAATCAGGGCGGGGCAGACAATCAGACAGGCGGGAAACACAATGGCAGGAAGTAAGGGGACCTGAAACATGAGGGAGAGTTGATTTCAAAATAAAACACACGCCAGAACAAGGAACCAGAAACAAGGAACCAGAAACACGACAGACATGGAACTTAACATGACAGACATGAAAACCTGACATGACAAGACATAACCTGACATGAAAAAACACAAGGAACACAAGACACCAGAACAACACAACAGGACACTGTGAACATAACATTATCAACTTATCTACTTTATTGTGTTTTTGGTATTTTATAAATTACCTGCTTTGAAATAAAGAGGAGCTCTGCGACTAAAACAAGCAATTTATTTCTCTTAATAAAATCAATTACAAGTGTTTGACAAGGATGCTTTTATCAACGCTGTGTCAATAGTGTTAATAAAATATCTTTAATCACATTTTATGGGTTAAGTGTTCATTGCGACACACCCATTTGAAGTTTCTGCATTATTAAACAGACCCCTGGGCTTATTTAAACATGTAAGATGCAGTGATTCACATTACTGATATTACCACGAACAGTTACATGTCGTATTTCCAGGTGGGTCTCCAGATTTTGCCTCTGGATGGGAACCCCTACAAGTCCAACGCCTTGATCTGCCACCCAACAGGAGTGTCGGCTTTTGCCTGCTCCTACGACGGCCAATTTGTTTTCACTGCAGGAGGATCTGATGGCACCGTCCTGTCATGGGAGATAGACTTAAAGTAACGTTTAATAGTACCAACATGAGATCCAGAGGAGATGTATGAGCAGTGAAATCATGTTTCCTGGAGTTAATCCTCTCCCTTTGTGAATGCAGTGCACTGGAGGCAGCAGCTGCCTTGGGGGGAAAGGACCTGCTACCCTTTTGCACTCTTCTAGAGGGAGGCAGGGATGGCAGCTTCTTCAGGGTAAGTTAAGAGTCCTTCTTGTTTCCTTCGGCTGCTGAGAGTTAAATGAACAGCCACAGATTCTTCCATTAACTTGAAATGACCTTTATCCCATTAATTATATTATACTTATACATTATTATTATTTTGAATGTTGATTTACTTAGCTTTAAGAATTTGGTCTCTTGGTTGAAATCATTTTTCACATAAATATTTGTCCTGTGGTTTACTTATATGTTGTACCCTGCTTTTTGATCTTATCTCATGTATTATCACTGAGTTGATCAGGTTCCTCCAGTAGTGAATGTTAGTTTCCCTTTTAGGTGTCTTTGTTTGGATGAAGATGATTTCGTTTTATTTAAATTTGTCTAGCTTTGTTCTTGTGCCTTTTGTGGGAGTTTTAAAATTTACCAGTTCAGCAGCATGACCTTTTTTTACAGCAGAAATGTAAAAATATGAAGAAAAAGGTAGAAAATAAGGTGGGTGGGTGACTGTTTTCCACAATAGATGCTTTTGTAGCAAAAAATAATTTTCAACATACAAATTTAGTGTAATTGCTGTTGGTCTCATATTTACACACACATATTGTGGATTTCTGGATTATCTAAAGCCACGAGATCGTCTGAGTTTTCTAAGGTTTTTTGTCTTTAGGAGATGGAGGACTTTTTCTATTACTGCCAAATCCGTCAACAAGGAGTTGACACGATGGAGAAACGACAAACGTCTACCAAAATCCCGCTGTCAGAGGTTCCCTCCCTAATGAGAGCTTTGGCCTACTTCCCGACTGAGCAAGAGGTACAGTTTGTGGCACTGAAGCAACATTTTTCAACAGCAATGACTGTGATTTAATCTAACAGTAAAAACCTGTGTTTATAAAAGATGTATAATTTGTTTTTATCAGATAGAAGACATGCATAACGAGGTGAAGTTCAGCAAGTATGCCGAAACGGGAAAATATGTGACCGACATCAACCTGGAGGAGTTTATCAAGCTGTATGTCAACCACCGACCGGCCTTCGGCATCTCAAGCGATGATCTTGCTCAAGCCTTTCACGTCCTTGGTGACCGTGGCAGCACACAACAGCCTGTTCTGCAGAGACATGAGCTGCTAGAACTTTTACAAGCCCGAGGTATGCTGCTGGCTATTCAGTCAGAAAATGATGAGTCTTGAGTTGCATAACTGTCACGAGAATTATCTTGATCCTTTGTTCCAGTTTTCTACACACTGTGCTTGTGTATTATTGTCAACTTGGCACAAAATGGAGGCATACTTTTGATATTATCTTTGACAGGAGAACACATGACAGAGGAGGAGGTGGCAGAGTGTTTCACAACTCTTTTAGGCCTCAATGAAGAGGAAGAGGAAGAATGGGGAAGAGGGGAAGCAGACATTTATAAATCTGACAGTATGTCAAAGAAAAACACAAAAAACACAAACCATATTCTAATAATTCAAATAACAACTGAAAAACATCATCATTTTTTTTGTTTGTGTGCGTTCAGGTGGAGATTCAGAGTATTCACTGGAGTGTGCGATCCCAGATGAGATATCCATGGAGACATTTGCAGGTCTGATCCTGGGCTTCCCGTCCTCAGCAGAGCCGAGTGGCAGGTCTTCCCCTCCACAGTGATGAAAACATGACGAGGCTCAGACTCTTTAAGATTTTTTCCCAAAACATAACAAAATAGATGCTGAAATTTTCATTTGAGTTTGAAATGTGATAAATAAATATTAATATTACATTTGTGTCCAGCTGTGTCAAATATTATATTCTACACACAACTTCTAGAAGGACAATTTCCTTTTTTATATTTAAGGTACATTTTGATGTTACTTCTTTCACCTAAAGGAAATTTTGAAGGCATACAATATTTTGTCTATATGCTATTTTTTTGGGTACTTTATATTATTACTGTTACTTTATATTTAGCTTATATTAATATAATAATGTAAAAAAGCAACCAATATTTACTTGACATTTGTGTTCACTGCATTGTGATTGGTACATCTTCCAAATTAAACACAGGAATGTAAGAGACTGCAAGAAACTAAAATGTTGGTAATTGAAGTGGATATTAGGAGTGCAGACAGAAACTGAAAATAAAACCTACACCGACGTGTGAAGAAGCCATCAGAAAGTGTAACTAAGGAGTGACAAATATGAAATAGATGTCAGGTGTACAAATACAATCCCACATATAAAAATAACTCAAATTCAAGATGTAGGAATAGAAAATATTAAATGGTTAAAAGAAGTTTTTAAGTCTTCTGGAGGATGAAGCTCTCTCATGCACTCCTCTCCCTCCCTCAGTTAAAGCCTGCAGTGTGGACACCCCCCTCTTGTGTCCGCAGGTTTATTTTGAGTCCTCGGGTGGGTGGGGCTCTGACGCGGACCAATCAGAGGCGGCCGTGCACAGGAAGTTCCGGCTCCAGACGCACGGAGTCTTTTTGTCAGCTGTCCCCCTCAACTTACGTCAACCACCAAACAAGACAACAACAAGTTCACTTTAAGCCCTTTTTTATTCACACACACGGCCGGGAAAGTGAGCGGAACCATGAGTGAGTCGCGGGGCCGGAGTGCGCAGCGCGGAGCGGACCGACTTTAACGCGCGGCCGGACAGCGAGGCGGCACCGGCGTCGAGCCTCATGAACGGGGCTTTCTTTCTTCTGTGTGATTGTTCTTAGCTCGGCCGGCTAACGTTAGCTATTTGTCCGAAAGAGCTCGCCGACATGGCTGCGGGGGAGACGTCCCTGCGGTGCGAGTACCGGCGGCCGCCCCCGAGCGTGAAGCAGGAGCAGGACGACGACTCGGACGCGGAGGAGACGCACCTGGGGCTGCGCAGGTCGGACGCGCTGGAGTCGCAGATCATCCACAGCGGGCACTTCATGGTGTCCTCGCCCCACACCGAGCACCCCCCGAAAAAGGGCTACGACTTCGACACGGTCAACAAGCAGACCTGTCACACGTACCACTTCGGAAAAGCGAGCATGTCGCACCTCTCCATCGACGCGTCGCTCACCAAACTCTTCGAGTGCATGACGCTCGCGTACAGGTGAGGCACATCGCGCTCACCTGGGCATGTTTGTTTGTTTTTTTCCTTTCTTCACTTTCAGCCTTGACGCACATGAGGACAGTCAGCCACTGTGGTGTGAAAGTTGAGTCACGAGTCTACTCGTGCGTGCAGCTTCCTGATTGACCTCTCATGATCTGTGCAGCCTGCAATAAAAGCACCACAGATTTAAAGGAAATATAAAAATTACTGCAAGTAAAAACCATGCGTTCAAAATCCTACTCTCACTAAAGCACAGAAATATTATCAGCTAGAATAAAACTACTCCCTGTGGCTGACTTTTATTATTATTATTATTATTATTATTATTATAGTGTGTGTGGCATTATTAGATATCTATTGAGTGAGTGTGTTTGCAGTTTCATAGTTGAATCCAGTGGTTTTCCCCACCAAAGGGTCACATGATAAATCTGAAGGGTCATGAGAGGTTTAATCATGTCAAGTCTTTTAGCGTCACATGCACAACAACAGTGACAGTGAGACAGTTGTTGGCAGTAAGAGTCTTTATTCTGAGGATGACTCCAGTAATCGTCAAACAGTATGTGTAAAAGGACAGTCATGTGTGTAAAAATGGCAACCCAAGACATAAAATTGCACTGAAGTTAATAGAATATGTATAAAATAATCTATAACAATGAAATAGCATGTATTACTTTGTGCACAGAAATGATAAGATGAATAAACCGTAAGGTAAGAGCAAGATTTTGGATATTGTAATGGTTAAACGTCTTGTAAACAGGTTGTAAAATACTCCTTTATTGTTAAATCTAGTTAAATAAAAGTAGAATAGTAAAAAGTACAACCTTCCCCTCTGAAATGTTGTGAATCAGAAGTATAAGGTGTCATAAAATGAAGTAACTCAAGATACAAATACAAGCACTTTCCACCATTGTTTAGTGTACTGAGACATTATGAGTTCTGAGAATAGCCTGATGAACTCAGATCAGACTTTCATTGCTTCTGAGCGAAAGATCTTTGTTCTAACAAGTTAATTGTTGGATTAAAATATGCAACCAGGAACAAACTATAATCACGTTGTGGTATGGGGCCAGAATACAGAGCCAGCAGGGCTTTGGCATGTCTGGCCAAAGTTTCCATGTGCTGTATTAGTGTTTCGTTTTATCAGACAGACCTGCAACCCTTCTTTCTATCATGACAGACGTGTCTTTGTTTTGATGGAGCTGAACCAGAGTACAGGCAGGCACAGCTCCAGACTCGTTCAGTCACTTTTACATAATGTTCCTCCTGAGCTGCAGCAGGTCAGATGAGAGAGCAGGTCAGCCATCAGTGGTGGGGTTGGTAGTTCGATTCCTGGCTCTTCTCCTCGTCCTTGAGCAAGACGGTGCTCCGGCATCCATGCATGTGGGGGAGAAGTGTCGCTTTGGACAAAAAAACATCACCCAGATGTATGTAATGTAATGTGTGAGACCATTCAGTGAGAGCCAATGCTGTGTGGATGAGTTTTTATCTGTTGCTGTGTAAACAAGCTATTTTGAGAGTTTCAGTCATGAGTCCAAATTTGTTTTTTTGGCGAGTGTCACAAACCAGTTCGAGGAATGCGACATGTTAGGAGTTCATGCACGGCAATTTGATAAAACACACAGTTTAGTTAAATTAAGAAGTCAGAAGTTTATTTATGATTATTTTGAATATCTGTCAATTTAATTTGTGATTTATCATTTCATCCACGAAATGTCACAATACTGACTGTGAAAATACAAGTTTGGTTTAAATGCAGTTGACAAGAGGTAAGTTGTGGAGGAAAAAAGCTTGGCTCACATTACCCGTGGCTCTCTGTTTACAGCTGTAGTGTTACTGAAGCGTTGGTGCAGAGCCAGCTGCTCAGAGGATTCCCTCTGACTCCGCAAATGGCGCCAACCTAGACTCATCTGGACGTCTATTTGTAGACCAGGAAAGCCAGCTACTGTTCTGTTGTTGTCATTCATCTGAAAAGGAGAAGTGACTGCTATTTATGACCGTTTATGTTCACAAGAGTGCTGCCTCTTCTTTCTTCGTTGCACTTTGCCAGACCACCAGCCTACTTACTGAAACAGCATTTTTGTTGTGCAGACTGTTAGCACATAAATGACAGTGGGAACAAACTGAGACAAGACTGGACAGGAAGGACAGACTTTAAAAGACAGCACAGGAAGGATGGAAAGAGGGTAACTGCAAGCTAACCCGCTTTGGTCAACATTGCCCTGTCAGAGCAGATTGGAAATAAAAAAAAAAAGGTTTCCTCTTGGACATCATCATCTGCTGTCCGGTTAAAATGAAAGATACATTTTAGTCGTGTCATTTCATACCAGCATTCAGTCCATTATGGGGCTGTTTTATTATTGCCTTCCTGATACAGAGCAAAGTTATGAACAGACTGTCCACAACAACAAAATGTGACTGTGCTGTGATCAGGACTTTCACATACTGTAACCACAACACTGCGCTATAATGAATTCCTCAAAAGTCGCCTTGTTGTTTTACATTTCGTAGTGTATGCTGTTTATGTTTATTTGTCTCCTTGTCTTCATAGCACAGCTGTAATTATCGTTCTATCTTTAGCTTGACCTTGGCAGATGCCCGCTTGCTTTATTTCTCAAACTGTTTTCAGTGCAGTGCCAGTGTTGGTAAAGGTGACGTGTGCTTTTGTCTTTTTTTTTTTTTAAATGTTTATGCACTTGGATCCTCAGGGAAGTTTTTTTTTCTGTTACCATGACAAGACACAAGAAGCATAAGAAGCCTTTTTTGTCAAATTTACTCATTTTTTTGTAATTAAAAAACATTTTTTTTACACATCCCCTGTCGCCAAGCAGTGATCTTTTAACTGAAAGATGGATGGTAGTTTATTACTACAGGTGTCAAAGCTCGGGGTCATTGTCAAGCACAAGTCTAAATGTCCAAATCATGTTTGCAAGGTGACAGAGAAAACACGTCTTCCTTCTGGTGTCAAGTTAAAGTTGAGCACAATAAATTCCTGATAAGAGACACGATGACAAATCCAAGTTAAGGTGCAAAGGTCAAAATGATGTTTTTTTCCCATACGTGCAATAATATCCTTCTCGTGCTGAAAACACAAAAGAGAGAACTGTAATCTTAGAGGGATTGAATTGGAGATGTTGTTGAACTCCTTGTACATCATCAAGTCATCATATTTGTTACACAGAACGCCTCGTGTCTCTCTTCACTTATAAAATTATTTCTCTGTGAACTTTCTTGTCCTTTCAGTGGTAAGTTGGTGTCTCCCAAATGGAAGAACTTCAAAGGTCTAAAACTGCTTTGGAGAGATAAGATCCGCCTCAATAACGCCATATGGAGAGCCTGGTATATGCAGTGTAAGACTCTTTCACTTATTATCTGTAGAGTTTAGATGTATTGTTCAGTATTAGTTTAATGTGACATGAATTGACATTTCTTAAATCAAGCTTCAGTATACATGGAGACATCAGGATGTCTTATTATTGGCCATTACAGTTTGGCACACATTTCAGGGTCTATGAGGTCACCAGGCTTGATTAAAATAGTACTGTCAAAATTATCTGTAAAACCTTGAACCACTACCAGAACTTGGTTCTGTTTCTTATGATCTCAAGATGAATATTGGCACAGTCTCTGCAACTTACTGCAGTGTAGTAGCAGTTTGTTTACATGCTATGAGTAGTTTGGTGACAGTGATTAACATCAACTCTCATTCGTATCTCAAAAATAAACCCAAACCGGGTCATGTTTTTCATGATCTATGAGCTGAACACTGGCGGTTTCCTGGAACTGTCCATGATTGCAGGCTCTGGTGAAGCTGTTGTCTGCATACACGGTGTAAGAAGTAGATTTCTCATATTCGGAAAATGTTTGAGGATGTCAGTGAAAACCTACCAGTGGAAAAGCCAAATATTGTTGTTTTCATGTGTAATTATTTAGATTTTGTGCAGTTATTCTTTTGTGACGCTTGTTGGGTGTCTTGTCCACCCATGTGTGCTGGACACTTTTATATTTATGGCACAAAATAAACAATCAGTCAACAATTAATGAGCAGATGGCTGGTGAGAAAATCTATGAGCTAAAAAAGTAAAATGTTCTAGAAACTTGCACAATGTTTGTTATTAGATGGTTATTTGTTTTTATTGTATTATAAATGTAATTCATTGGTCTAAAAAAAGTAACTATGTATTTAATTTGAGTTGTTTTTTCTACCTCCAGATGTGGAGAGAAGGGAGAATCCTGTTTGTCACTTTGTGACTCCCCTGGATGGAAGTATAGACATGGACGTCCATCGTCCTGCAGAGGTACAGCTAGGAAAATGTGATGATTACGTCGTGTACAAACAGCAATAGTTGTCCGTCCTTTTCACCAAAATTCTCTGGTGAATCATTTTATGTTCCATTGCTCAAACCCTTAATTGTTCTTTAATTTTATGTTTCCCCCTTCACTTCCTTTCTTTGTGGTATGTGTTTGTTATGGACTTTATGGTTTTATTTCTCATCTCCCTCTTTCTTCTGCAGGCCTCAGATGGGAAATGCTGGAAAAGGAGAATTGAAATCGTCATAAGAGAATACCACAAGTGGAGAACATACTTTAAGAAAAGGGTACTGTAATGTTTTTTTCATAAATGCATGGCAATATTTCAGTTTTTGTTTGTTTGATTGGTCAAGAAATATTAATATTAATCTTTTATAGTTACAGAAGCACAAGGACGAGGACCTCTCAAGCTTGCTTAAGGTATGCAGAACTGCAACATGTTGAACCCACCAAAGCACCGTTAGCATCCACATGAACATTACTATCAGCATCTGGACAGGATGGACAGATACTGATGGAATTAACCAATGCTAACCTATTCACTCTCACATTATTTATACACTTGTTAACAGATCATTTTTGAGTATATAGACAAAGTACTTTTGACTGCTTGTACCTAACTTGTCACTTGCTATATACACCCCTGTATGGAAAAAGATAACTTGTTTTTAAAACTTGTGCATGAATTGTGAATATCCAATATTGGCTGCACTCAACACTGCATGCTTGTGTGTCATTAACTGGCTTGGTGATTGCATTTTGAACACTCAAAGGGGCCAGAGGAGCAGTTTTCGCTGTTTGGGGAAGTCTCTCCAGACATGCTGCGTGTCTCCTTTTATCAGGATGAAGAAACTGCAGCACGCCGTGTGCCCCGTAAGCATAATGAAACACCTGCCCCTATGGAGATGGACCCCCTCTTTGACATGGATGTTCTGATGTCTGAGTTTTCAGACACGTTGTTCTCCACGTTGGCCTCACACCAGCTCGTACCCTGGCCAAATCCGAGGGAGATTGGTGAGACAATCATCATGGCTGTCTGTTTTATGAAATTAGTACAGTAATCCCAATTAGATTTTTAGTGTTTTCCTACTGGTTCAATATGTTAATAGATTGATTTTTAGCTAAACTCTTACTTTTGTCTTGCATTCATGTTTTCTCTTTACCCTCCACAGCTCATGCAGGGAACGCCGACATGATCCAACCAGGACTCATCCCCTTACAGCCCAACCTAGACTTCATGGACTCCTTTGATCCAATGCAAGGTAGCAATAAGGCAGCACCCATAGCTGTAGTAGAACCTGCACACACACTAATAGTTCACACTTTACAGTACTGAAGCACACATCCTCTGGTAACTCTGCTACAGCAGTTAGCTTAGCCTAACGGAAAACGTAGTGTGGTTTTTCACTAACCTCAATCTAACATAGAGACTCTTGTTCCAGACTTATTTCACAGCTTCCGTCCGCCCGTCTTCCCCTCTGTTTCCCCCACTGCACCATCCGTCACCCCTCTACCGAGCAGCAGCTCTCAGTCACAGGTAAACAGTCCCTAACACACACATCACCTCGATCAGAGTTTGTGCAAGGACTGTGTTATTATTCCCACATTTAAGTTTTGTTTTTTTTTTTTTTTTGTCTTTTGGTCAATTTACAATGATTTCTGTCACGTCTTCTACCATCTCTCTGTCTTAATGTGGTTACACAGAAAAATCTATGTAACATAATAATATTACTAAACTTTATTTACAAAGCACTTTTTCATACATGACTTGCTGCTCAAACTCCTTAACATTAAATTTATATTCTTTTGGGAATCAAACACTTACTCAAAATATGGCAAAACATTTAGCTTCTCTTTCATGCTGTTGTCCAGAAGTAATTTAGTTAGCCATATTTTGGTAAGTGTGTTTGGTAAAAGATTTTCTGTCAGATTCATCAACAGTACACTCTGCACAAAGGTAAAAAAGAGAATAGTAACTAGTATAGTAACTATATCCAAAGGTGTGTTTAATGTGTGTGTTTGGTAGCATGTTAGTGTAGCTAGGGGCACATCCATAGACCAATTTTTAAACGAGTACTTTGCGATGAGTTGTAACACTGTCATTTTTCTTATGGATTTGTGTACCACAAACCCCTTACAAAAACAATATAGTGTTTATCCTTAGCACTTAACAAACAGGCATCTGCTGAAACTGAGTGAACAGTAAACAGATATGAATGCAGCAGGTTTCACAAAGCAAGTTGTAAAAATTAAGCTGCAACTTCAATCTTGAGCCAGAAAACTCAATTTTTAATTTATAGCTCACTGTCATCAGTGTGTGACTGGGTGAATGAGTGGCAAAACCCTTGTAAAGTGCTTTGGACAGCAGCATTATATAAATATAGACATTTATATAAATGACTTAGAATGTGTAGTAAGATATCCCTTTTACTGTGAAGATCGTAACCAGCCCTAAGAGACATTTCCAGCTATATGAACTGACAAAGAACTGCATCTCCTCTGTGTCGTATTGCACTAGATGAGAGGACTAAGTGTGTTTGTTCACTTTTCCTTTGTTATCCCTTGCCAGGACCAGTTAATGTCCTCCCTGCAGCTCACAACCAACCACATCCCCCCTCCCAGCCCCCTGCCTATCCCCTCTCCCATGTCCAGTCAAACCAGTCGAACTAGTGGTGCTGGTGGCGGTGATGCTGCCTTCGTACAAAACTACATGACTCTGTTTCCTGGGCAGGTGGCACCCGGTGATCAAGCCGTAGTTCCCTCAGTCTCCCACAGTACCCTGGCACAGTGCCTTCCAGGTCAGGACTTGGCCTCAGCAGCACCCATGGTTCCCTCGTCCTTGGACAACACCTCAGCGCTGGATGAGAGCATAGCGCCAACAGTGATTACACACACGACCTCCTCTACTGTCACGCCCAGTGATGCAGCCACCACCTTTAGCCACGGCTCAGAGTATAGCTCCATGTCTACACAGCCTCCTCTGTCTCCGCTCCAGCCCTTGGCCCCATTGTCTGCCACATCTGTCCAGCACCCTCAGACTTTTGCCCTGCCTCGCCCCTTTCAGTCACCCAGTGCCAGTAAAATCCGCCCCGTGCAAAGGATCGCTCCCGCTAAACCACTCCCTTCACCCCATCTCATCCTCACAGGTCTGTAGAACAAATTTTGCATTTAACATGGCTGGAATGGCAATTGAGCTGTGTCACACAATTACCACAAGATAGCGCTCAAGCCTTTCCTCATTCATTCATATTGATTTACATTTCCGGTGATTTACAGGTCATTGATCGTATGCCTTTATTAGAGAGCTAACAGGAAATTTGTGGGGTGGTGTTGTGGCCCATGGCTGTCTCTTGTTTCAGTAGAACACAGATATTGTGCAGTTTTGACCTGAAAGTTGTTCATGATGAACCTGTTAAGAGTTATGTTCACTACAGTGAGTTTATTTTCTGCATAAATGGAAGAGCTTCTGAGAAAAAAGACAGGGGTTCCTTTATGGATGTTCATGTATGAATGCACACAAAACACTACTGTGATTTATATTGCTCACTCTCTCAGCCCCTTTCCCAGGTCATGCCAATGCTGTGATTGTTACACCAACACCTCTGAAAGCAGATGTGGTCCCCAATACTGGAGTGGTCATCGCTCCCTCTCATATTGGAGGGGTATGTTTTCATCTCTGTCAGTGTCATCCTTTCTTCTTACACAACGGCGTGTTTTGAAATTGTTGAGATGCCAATAGAAAATGAAAAATCTTCAGGCTTTGGAATACACTTTTCTCTGATGTGTGTGAATCATAAATATAGAATTTAACTTATATTACTCTAAAACTCATTAACACGTGACCATTTACAAAGCAGAGGAAGAGCATATTATACTGTAGTGGTTCTCTGTCTTGTACCTCTTTAACTTGATTTATTTCTTTTTATATTTGTTCTTTTTCCATGTATCTCAGGCTGCCGGATTTCACGTTGTGTCTCAAACACAAAAGTCTCCCCAGCCGATTGTCCCGAAAGAAAAGTCATATTCTTCCAGCCGCAAAAATCAGAAAGCCTCCTCGAGTGTCGGTGAGTGTTTGTTTCTTCCCAGAAAAGACTTCACAACTCCAAACCCGCCACTTGTTACACATTTTTTTCTTTACAGTTCACAGTCAACCAGGATCAGGTCAAGGATCACCACATGGGTTAGATCAAGTTCCCAGTCCCCAGTCACTCATCATCACTAGCAGTACGCCTCTGGTAAAAAATGAACAAAATCAGGTTTGTGTTGCATGTGTTTTTATTACTTAACAAATGATTTATCGGTGTGTGAAATGAAAACAAAATGGCACAGATGATGAGTCATGTACATAGAAAGCCACCCAACCTCACTGCTAAAAATAAATGAATACAGACTGACTTTAATGCCCTGGCAAATGTTATGACACCTTCTCAGTAGGCCTGTGTGTAATATTTTCACTGCTGTTGTGTGACAGAGCCGGAGGACACACATATCTGCTGAACAAAAGAGACGATCAAACATAAACAATGGCTTTAAAACACTCTGCAACCTGGTTCCCACTCTAAAGTCACAATCAAATGTAAGTTTGTGTGTCTTCATAAAACATGAAGATATCATAAAGATATCACTGTTTTTACGGCATTTGTGCACAATATTAGCTTCACATATGCTAAACATTTAGTAAGATTTAATATTCATTGTCTCTGTGCATTTAGATCAGTAATGCAGCCACGTTGCAGAAGACAGTGGAGCACATTGGGAAGCTCCAGCAGGAGAGGCAGCAGATGCAGGAGGAGGTCAAGAGACTACGAGAGGAGATAGAGGAACTCAACATCTCCATTAAGTATGTTCCAGCGTCATATGTATCTCACCCCACTTATGATATCCAGATGTCGTAAATAA
Source organism: Scortum barcoo (assembly GCA_023238725.1). Lineage (NCBI taxonomy): Eukaryota > Metazoa > Chordata > Actinopteri > Centrarchiformes > Terapontidae > Scortum > Scortum barcoo. The sequence goes on from CM041535.1 coordinate 23,991,689, forward strand.
CACTCTCGACTGTTTCTGTCTCCTGTCACTGCTCAACTACAGCTTTTGTCAGGAACAGCTGCCCGCTACAGGCGTGCCCGTCAGGCGGAATCGCAGCGACCACATGCAAGAGAAGTTCAATGAATATGTAAAGAACCGCACTCTTCAGAACTGGAAGTTCTGGATTGTATCCTTCAGTGACAGAGCTTATTCTGACTTACACTGTTTGCTGCTTGTTAATAACACAGTGTGGTGCGAGGCATTTCACTTTGACCTGGAATGCTCTTGTGTCTGAGAGGCACCTTGTTCAGATCAGACTGATAAATAAGAGAATAACTTTATTTCCTGTGTTATGCACAGAAAAGATGTAAGGGAATAGGAAGTTATGGTTGCACAACTCAAACATAAAAAAAAAAAAAATACTAAATCCCATCACTGGAAGAAAATCAAGGCTACGATCTTAACCAAATGACTCAAATCAATCACACGTAAAGTAACAAGTCATTATTTTGTATTTTGGCATACTTTTCTGGTTAAGCAAATGAAAAGCACAGTTGCACAGACAGATTTGCTTTTGTCTCACTTTCTAGTATGATTGATCCTTGACTGTCATCCATTCTAGTTCAGCATCATTATCAAGCCTCTCTTTGAGTCATTCAATGGCATGGTGTCGACTACAAGCAGAGCAGAGCTGTGTCAGACTACATTGCAATGGCTTGATCGTCACTGCTCCCTTCCAGCGCTCAGACCGAGTAAGTAAAAGCATAACATAACATAACATAAGCAGCACAAACACACACGGGTGCACAGATGCAAAGGTACCATACGTCACTAGCCCTCCTACTCTATAGTTGGAATAGAAATTATTGGTATTTGTAGAGAACTTACTACGCAGTGGGGATTTTCTCTCAGCTGCAGAGTTGTCAGATCACTGAAATATGGAACACAATTACTCAAGATTTTCTACTTCCTATCTGTCACTATCTCTGCCTTTTCTTCTGTTATCATGCAGCCTTGACATGGCAGGAAATTTCACAAAAAAACATTCAAGCTTCAATCTCACGGGCTGGAACCATGATGATCACCACTTTCCAATATTTTTTTTTTTTGCCTTCCACTTTATCAAAGGAATATATTTTTGTTCTCTACTCGGGCAGTCTTTAGCAAGTGCTCATAGCGGACCTGATCACGTAGGGTAACATTAAAAGATTTCTATCATTCAGTCATGGTTCAATTCCATTTTTTTTGTTCCATGTATCAGCGTGGCCATCCCCTGAAATTCAGTGATTCAAACAAGCACCCTGCTGCCGATCAGCAGTTGTAAGACAAACTTTAAAATTCCCCTGTCCTCAGCATGACACACAGGGTTGTCATGCATCCTGGAAAACCTGGGAGTGTGAAATGCAGCAATCATCAAATCAAAGAAAAAGTAGAATCACATTTATTTCTCACATACACAATCGCACACAGTACAACGTACAGTGAAATTAATTTGTGCCATGCTTCACCGCAACTAACACATAGAAAGAACAGAACACCATAGAATAAAATAAGCCAAATACCATAATATTAATACAAAATAAAATATTTAGGAAACTATAAATTAAGTACACGCTTCCTGTGCAGCACATCAGTCAGGTTATGCTCATTTAAATTGTGGTTTATTGTTTTTCAGTGGTGCTGAGTACCCTTCGCCAGCTGAGCACGACCACGTCCATTCTCACCGATCCATCCCTGCTGTCCGAAGAAGCCATCCAGGCCGTCACACACACAGATGTGTAGCGCTGCTTTCAGCCACGTTGAGGTGACCCCAAAAGCCACCATCATCAAAATGACACTTCACGTCTTCCACAGATCCACAACTTCCCTGAAAAACACGACAAATGTAGACTTTTACTCTGTATGTAAAGTGGTCGTACGTTTGTTCTGTTGTAATTCGATTATTGTGAATGACGCACACAAGGAGTCTCGCCTTCGACTTTACACTTTTAACAATTGTGCAAAAATGGCTTTTATCATATATCATATTTGAGTCACTGCAGTTACTACTGCCTTCACCCGCTGTAGGTGAAGATCTTCTACATACTTTAGTGGAAGGTGGTACTTGTGGTTTGCTTTTTGTACAAGAGTAAATAATTATATTCTCTTTTTATAATGTAAAAGCACAGCATTGTGTTAAAAAGGGAACTAGTGAGTGATTGTTCATTTTGTGTTGTGTCTCAAATGTCTAAAGTGTATTAATATGAGGCTTTTTTTCCACAAAGAAATTAGATGAATGTGGTGGGATTTTTTTTAGGGATTAGCTGGCAGTATAGTTTGTGTTTTTCGGAGGCTCTTAAGCCTCCCAGAAGGGCTTCAAACCAGAATGTGTAGGATCACCTGAAACATAGTGTTTATCACTCGAGGTTCTTCTGTGCTTAATTAGTACAAGACAGATGAGAGCTTTATTGCCTTTCCCTCCCTCATTTACTCAGGTGAGTGTTTTTTTTTTCTTTTTGCCAGTTAACAGTAATGGTTTTCTGGTGGTTTTCCGTCCATACTGAATATTTTCCTTCATAGTTTGCTTGCGCTGCCCATTTCCAGTGAGGTCAACTGCAAATTTCACAAGTAGGCAGTCATCTTACATACAGTATGTTACATACATGGGCTTTTTTTTTACTGGGCAGGTCACAGCATAATGGAGCGATATTATTTACAGCCCTCATAGGGAGCATAACTGAATTAGCAGTACATTATATAGATATATGTATGCTACATTCACATGTACAGTGTTACACAATCTTAGTACGTACAGCAGCTGTAGGGGACTTTTCTTTAATTGTTGGTCACTCAGGGCTGCGCTAGTCAGCGTAATTCTTTTCCATTCAGCTATGAACAAATCAAGTCAAAATCCTTCTCAGCAGGAAAACATTGTCTGTAAGGGTACCGGTTATATCACATGGTTTAATTTACCAATGTCTTCTTGTCTCCTTTCACGACTTTATGATGTATATTGACGGCAGACAGATACACAGGAAACACACAGGAAATACACAGGAGATAAGTCGGTCATGTGAAAAGATCCAGCGCACAGAAACAGACCAAAAGTCATGTCAGAGTAGTTTACCAGTCCATTTGGTTCAGTTTTTGTGTTACTGACACCTTATTTGACACAGCACAGCACAGTTTGTCATCAGCTTTAAAGTCAAATAAAGTGCCCTTATTCATGATCTCTGCAGGCTGATTATTATTTGTTTTTTTCTTTTTTTTTGTGGTTCCGCACTCCTCAAGCAGACGTAGAGTTTGTGACTTGTTTTTAATTTCTTTTCTGCAGAACAACTGAGTTTACTCTGTTTTACAATAGCAAAAAGCGCCACTGATAGTTCTTATTTGATAAATGTGCAGCTTTTTCGTGTGCAGTCATTCATTGTGGATTACAGATGTCTTTTAATGGGAGTTTGTTTTTTTTTTTTACAAGATTAGAATAATTTACCTGTTGATGCTCAATTTACAGTAAGATGGAGAAAGCAGTCATCAAAATTCAATTCTTTCACAGTGAAGCAAATGAATCAAACAGTCCTATTTTTAAGTTGAGCGTAATGTTTATTGGCTGTGTCGATCCAAATTGATTTATAACTAATGAAAGGAAATGAAAATGCAGCTATGGTTGTCATGATTGGATGAAAGTTTTTTTTTTTTTTTTTTTTTTTTCTTGTTTTTTGTTTTCTCCTGATTTACACTTTTCCTCAGAAGATCCTTTAACTTATGGCAAAAAGCCCCAATGAACCACTGCAGCTTGGCATTTGTGTGGTGATTTACTTTTCTCTCTCTGTCTCTCATTCTATGATCTTAAAGTGTTTGCGATACCAGGTTTGATTTGCAACTTTTGTTTGCTGTTTCCGTCATGGGGTTTTGTACCGGATGGTGCATAGTATGTAATTGCAGATTGGATCTGCCTGAGTTTGTTTTCCCCAAATTTAATATTGTATTTCATCAATTTTAAGAAGTAAAGATATTTTCTTATGCTGCATCTAGGTTTTTTTATTTGTTTTTCCCCAAAGTTCTTGAAAGTCTTCATGTTACAAGTTTTAAGATGCCTTAAATGATTTTGAACTGCAATAAAAGCAACAAAAATGAATACTTTGACTTCTCATTACTTTATTTTCAAATAAATATCACTTTGTGTATTTTAATAAAAATTACTTGGTTATCAGATACTGATAAGCAGATAAGAAATGTGAAGTAACCTCCAGAATAAGTTAACTTTCTCATCCATGTTCAACTGGATTACAATAATTTTTTTCTCAGTACTTTCAAATGAAATAAATAAACAATAAACAACATGGTGACTATGCCATGCTGAGTCTCTGGTCCAGGAGCTTCAGCAGACCCCTGAGATACTCATACTTCTCCACGTCCTGCTCAAAGGCGGGGAGGCTGCACACCAGGTTGGCTCTCCGGCCGCCCATCAGCCGCTCCAGATTTTGAGCGAACTGGCAGAGTGTGGTCAGGTTGGAGGACAGCTCCGGGGTCAGCTTCAGGAGATTGAACATGTGGCAGCGGAAGCAGGAGAAGTGCTGAGCCATGAGGGGCTGCTGCTGCACCGTGATGTTGGGGAGGAGGCAGGAGATGTTGGGAGCCACTCCGGGTGCATCCCTCTGCGGATACTGTGAACATTCAGATTTTACAACATGTCATCAGTCTGAAATATGATGCCCTGTTACAGATGAATCTGATATATGATAACGCTGACTAAGGACTCCCACACAGCAAATGAAAGGGAAAAAAAGTGTAACATTATTTAAGTATTGAGTAATGAGTATTTTTACTTTTCTTTCTTTAAGTAAGCTACATCTTGTCTCTAATACAAATGCACTTTTACTTTAGTAACACTTTGAATGAGAATCGTGTTTACTGACAAGCAGGGTTTCACATACACAGGATCTATCTTGATATAAATATAGTAAGCAGAAAAAGTAGAAAAAAAAATATAGTCTAAGGGTGAAGCAAGTACTTCAAGTCAGAAGTTTTAAATTAAAGTTAATTAAATGTATACACACAATATTATAGTAGTTAAGTAGAGAGTAGTACCAAACAAAATGTGCCATATGAGTTACTGGACTAAAAGACCTAAATGCATTTATGTTAGGCTAAAATATTGTTAATTTTACTTCAGTAAATGATCTGACCAAACAATGACACCACTGGATGCACCATTAGACAGCCAACTATCCTGAATCTAACCATTTCAGTATAAATACTCTCTTTACAATCGATTAATGCTCTCAGTGGTATCATGCAAAAAAAAAAAAAAAAAGCAGATTGCAACCCCAATATGTTGCAGATTGCACCAAAGCTGCACCATCTTGCACCAAATGCTCTAAATAAAAAGCGTTTGAGGAAGCACTAAATGCATGGAAAATGTTCTCCCCATCTCCCTGTTTTCATCAATAAGAAGGTTCAATTAATCACCAGAGAGCTCTCGAGGTTGTCCAGAGCGGTGCGGATCTCCCCCCGCATCACTGGGATGCTCTTGTTCAGGGCCCCGGCGTTTCCGACAGGCGCTCTGGGAGGCAGGCAGGCGACTTGTGACATGAGCAGCCACAGGAAGGCGAGGACTGCACAAGAGAGAGCACACGGTGGAGATGAATCAGACCTGAACTCACACAGACAGAGATAGAGAGAGAGAGCAGCCACCACCAGAGAATTTCGGTGTTGCGCAACTTTGCCCGCAGACGTTTAACTAGTTGCACACACACACACACACACACTCTCCACACACACTCCCCACATCAAGATGCTCACCAGCACGGCAACCCATGACGGAGGCTTCAGTCTGCAGCATCTTCTCCTGTGGTGCGAGACTTTCTCCGATCCATCTTTCGGAGACCACTTTTATTAGGACTCCACAGATAAAGATCAGCCTTCACTTTACTTTATGCGAGTTTCCTCATAGAAACCTCGAGTTTTTTTTATATAAAAAAAAAAAACCTACACATCCCGTAACCAAACCAATCTCACAAATCTCAATTACACTGCATGTTAAAAGTGCGTGTTTTTCCCTTTCCTTTGATGAGTTATCTTGGGTGAATACTTATGTATGTCATGGGAATACATATTTATAATAAATACATAAATGCTTATATTGCAATTTCACCTTGAAGACATCCTGGTGAGCACATGTCAGCATTGTGAGGACATCTTTTTTTTCCCCCACCAGGACTGCTTGAAGGTTCAGACTTGGTTTAAATGTTAAGTTCAGGATTTAGGACAGGGGCCAGGCCTTAAATTGTGATGGACTGTGATGGGTAGGGAATGCATAATGTCCATAAGTATCCTCATAAGCATAAAAAAAGGTAAACACTGTAATGAAGACATGAACGATGCTGGTTAATGAAGAACACTTGAGTGGTGGTGTGAATAAAATGTTTTATTATTGCCAATGTAGATAAAAAAAAACAACAAAAAAAACAAAAAGAAAAAGTGTACAGTGTCCGGTCAGGATGGAGCAGCATGAGGCCGACAGACAACAATGTGAAAGACTTTGATGTAAATAAAATAAAATTATGAATAAATAGAGACAACCTTAAATAAATAAATAAATAAATAAATAAATAAATAAATAGTTCAATAAATAGTTGTTGTTCAAATGTTTTTTAGGGAAGGTTATAGTGTGATTTACATAAGACTTTTCATCCATTGCTGAGTAGTGTTGATGATTTGGAGGCCAGTTTCTTTTATCTTGTAGTCTTGGAGACCTGTTGTGTTCACACATTCAGTTTGATTTTGACCACAGCTAGCCAGTGGTTCAAGCTGCTTAATGAACACTGTGATGTTACTGATGATCTTGTGCCGGTCTTGGTCCCGTGCTCCGTGCTGGTCCGGCTGAGTGAAATTCCTGACAATTTCCGGCAGGGTGTGTTTGAGGCAGTTGATAATTACGCAGGTGGAGGTCTGGATTTCCTTGTCGGTGGTGTTTTTCCCGACCAAAACTACTCCTTCAAGGAGCTCTAAACTGTCATTCACCTGAAGGATGTGCTTGCGCTGGAGAGGAAGTGAGAGCCATTATGACAGAGTCAGTGATGGAGCTCAGAGGCTGTCAGCTGTCATAACGTCTAATAACGGGTTCAAAGGTGCCTCCATCAAGAGTGAGGCGGCAACTTGACTGACATTAATCCACTTTTACTACATCACAAACGAACAAGTAGTGAAGTAGTTCACTGTCACTTTCATTGCGCTGTATCCTTTAGAAACTTAAGAGTACGATGTGTTTACTTACATAACTGTCTCCTGCATGCTGTAGATTCCTCAAGGGTAGATCCAAAGATTTGGCTTGCTGCAGAAACGTCCTTGTTTCAATTGGTTGGGAGGCCAAATAGGAGAGGTGCATCATCATCGTCACAATGCAGGAAAGCAGGAGCCCTGCAGGAAGTTACACCCACAGAAAAAACAATGATGTTCTCTATCTGCACGGCAAGTCAACTGGCAGCAGAATCAACATCAAACAGTCAAAATGAGTGAAGAGGTCAAGACTCACTTATAGTATCAAGAACAAATTTATCGACAATTCATTTGGATGACCTTGGTTAAGGCCACAAGCTCAAACACACTGGTCTGACATTAAAGTTGTTCTCTATACTGTAAGAGTTGCTGGAGTTTTGATCCCTTCTTTCTCTTCTACGTGTACTTTGGAAGCTGTGAGATGAATCTCTTCTCTGCTTTGAGAAGGAAATGTTGTTAAAAGCTCCTTTCAAGTTTTAGGCAGAACTTTCAGTCCCTCAGGTCGCTATCATGAGGAAACCGTTGAAACCAGTGAAACCTTAATGTTTTCTTTAACATTTTTTAGCAACACTCCTGAAATCACAACGTAATTATCAAGGTAACTCTAAACCATTGTGACATGTAGATACTAAGAATGACTTTGACCTGTTGAATTGATTTAAAAACCGCTTACCTTTACCAGTAAACATGGTGTGAATTTGTCTTCTCACCGTCGAGTTAATGCCTAAACTGGTACACGCTCTGCTTATATATCGGAACACGGGAGTTTTCTGTGGCATACCGTCATTCGATGGATGACGCTATTGTGGCATTATCGTCCGAAAGATCTTCAGATGTATTTTGCAATTGTAGGGCACCTCTGCCCACAGTGCTTTAATGTGGGACAGCAGCACAAACTGCAGCGGGTTATCTTAGACTGACGTGAATCAAACGGGTGTAGGAAAAGGTTTAACTGTCATTTGTTACTCAGTTTTATCCCAGACAGCTGACAGCTTGCAGAGGTACCGTTAACCTGTTTGTTATGATGCTATCCAAAGAGACTGGCCGACACAGTTTATTTTACTGACCTTGTTCTCCTTTCTTTGTTCTTTCGCTCTCCCCTTTGCTCTTTCAGGTATTTCCAAAGAACCACATCTGAACTGTGGAGTCATATTAATGTGATTGATAGGTTTATCAATAACCGGATATTCAAAATCTAGATGAATTGAAATAATTAATTTCCCAGAAACATGATAGCTATCTCCAAGACTGTTTCACTTTGGATAATACACCACAGGTTTTCAGTTCATTCACTTCAGTCAGATCAGTGAATTAGTTGGCACCACAATTCCACAGCAGAAACTATTATCACACATTCACCAAACTTAATCCTCCCTTACCTAATAACGTCACAGGAAAAATGAACACACTACTCACAGTACAGAAATATTCTCAACCTTTTTATTTAAAGCTTCACTTGGAGTCTGAATCCTGGAACAAGGAGGCTTATTCGATTTATTTATGGCTTTGACAATTTGTTTTTGGTCATGTTGGTGGCATCGTTTGAGTGACGGTAATGATTGTTTGTCTGTCGGTCCGCCATTTTGGCTCACTGAAATCCTAACATGCCAAACCAAAATAGTGAAGATGTAATACCTGATAAATATCAGCATGTTCACATTGATTCAGAACATGTTTGCATGCAGACACTGGATTAGATTTAGATTAGATCTATGCATCTAGCTCAAGGCACCGCAATGCATGAATACAGCTTCAGTGTTGTACTCGGTAGATTTAAGACCTTCTACTTGAGGTCATCTTTTTCTGGTGTATCTGGTTTAATATAGAGTTTGGAGGTTGTTGAATCATGGAATCAATAGTTTTGAGCCACATTTATGATGAAAACATGTTGATCCTCTGGGCATTGCAGAGATAAGAACCATCCCAGCAAAGCTCTCAAGAAGATTTTTATTTGTTTGCTGAAAAAATGCCTAAACAGGCTGATCTGAAAGGAGTGGGGTCACTCACATTTGAAATGCTTCACCTACTCAGACTCTGTGCGGTGATCCCCGGCTGTTGCCAGGCAACTGGCAACCATTTTTAAACAAGAAGCACTTGGGTTACTGACCAAAGACAAAGTGACTTCACATGCCACGTTGTATCGAGCTGCTGTATTTCTTGGATATGTCACAAATTCTGCACAGTAACTGCTGTTGACAGACATGAGCAGAGACACACTTTCTGCCGTGTTAGAGAGGCAGATTCACCACCTCTGTCTGAATGACTTTCCTTGTGGATATGGCAGCTGGGTAAGTGTGTGTGTGTGTGTGTGTGTGTGTTTCAGCTGTAAATTAGTTGCAGTAGTTAACAAATCCTCATGTCTATCACCATTTCTTTGTACTCTCATCGCTGCATACACTAGCAGCTTTTGTTTTTTGTGTAAGATACCCATTGTTGAATACCGAGTTTTCCCCTGTACAGGAGGAACTGGACCAGCTCTCCATTTAAAGGGTCCGATTCCCTAATAGCCTATAGGTATTACCTAGTAGTTAACTTTAAATTTGGGATAATTTAAGCTGGTGTCGATGGAGACTCGCCTAGTTTCTCACTGCCTACTTCCGAGCGTCTACCCTGCTACCTCCAACCTGGCACTAGGCTGAATAGCCAATGAGCCCAGTACCCGATCGGCCACGCCATCGTTAACGGCAGCTCTTCCTCTAATTGATGATCCTGGCACTTGGTGTGGTTACTAGGAATAAATTTAGAGACCTAGATCCCAAGGTCCCAAGGGTCGGTTGATTTTGTTGGCTAGAGTAATAAAAAATAGAACCTCTATGATGATGACACACCCTATTACCCAAAACGCTTTTCCAATCAAAAATCCAATGTCCAGATTCTATACTTTAATTGCAGTGCTTAGTTTTATTGCAGAAATAGGCAAGGGCACGCATACAGCATCAAAATTGCAATTCAGATGAAAGTTGACTAATTAACATTAATTAAGGTTAATAGTTGATTTCAACATTTAATGATTAAAAGTTAAATAATACAACCTGAATCAGAGGCTGTTGCTGTGTGGAAAAATGTCCCAAAAATAGAGAAAAAGAGAAGAGCCACTTACTTGGCCATAGCAGGTTCCTCTTTTCAGCCGAGTTGTGAAATCTGGTAAAAATCTTGACCTTGTACAAAGTCCAAAATAATACAGTGTCCACAGTCTTGCTGCATGAGCTGAGAGAATGTCCAGAGTTTGAATTTGAAGTTCTTCAACTGGGTGGCAATGGATAATCTTCGTTCGGTCCGATCCTCTATTTTCAGTTGAAGTCAATCTGGAAATTTCTTGATGTTGAATAACTGCTCAAAACTCTTTCTCTGGTGATGATGATTTTTCAGCTGGAGTTTTAATGCCTAAATGTGGTCGATCTGACATCAGGTCTCAGCTGGCCGAAGATCCCCCGAAGACTAACCCTGAACTTCCCCGTTTATACCTTTTTATAATTTATTCTTACGTGATATGGTCTGATACACAGTTGATGCCCACTTTAATCCCTTTTTTGGTTACATATTTTCATATCTGACCTTATCATTGGTTACAGTCGCTGGTCAAGCTTACTTCTTCCTTTTTCCCATTTTGGCTAAGGATGACTTCATTGTCACAAGACAGTCACAAGATGATTACAACACACAAATCAACAGTTTTTACACCTCTTATACACGATTATTTCATCAATCATTCATATTGATTAATTAAAAGATTATAAAATCTCAAAAAATCATTTCATTGAATCATTTCACATTTCACTTAACTCTCAATCATAGTCACTTTTATCATCATATATGGTCACATTCTGCTCTTGCTTGTATATGGATTGTGTTACATTGCCTCGGTGGAAATCACCCCCGATTCCTGCTATCTTTAGACGGAAAGTACCTTACTGCTCCTAGGTGAGCCTGTTGTAAGGCCTTCATAGTGATGACAGAGAGGGATTTTCAACCTTACTTGACACCATAAACACAGCGATAATGTTCTCAGAGGAAGACCAGAGACGGTGCAGAGGGAGCAGGGACAGAGGAGACAGACGCCCTCCTGGATCTGCTGAGCTGCCCCCGCTCTCCGTGGTGGCGCGACGATTCATGGAGCCCTCAAGCTCCCGCCCTGAGGCGGCTGTTCGTGCTGACACCTGAACGCCTGCACTCTGGCTTCATTTACAATTACTTCACGACACTTCGCGTTGTGGACAAGGGCGTGAGTCCCCGATGCCTAAATGCTGCATTTTAGATCTGATTCAAGCCATTTACTGGTTTTCATCTGACCAGGGCCCAAGACTAGGGTTTGGTCTCAAAAAACTCAGCACTCCAAAGTTTGCTGTTCAAAAGGGTTATTTATCATCCTCTCAAAGCAAAATTGAGCTCCAGTACACCACTTATTGCACAGATGTTCTTACTTTATGTGTAAGCGCATCACCAAACCTACAACACTCACAGTTTGACAGTATTTGTTACTCTTGGAGCCTGAAATAGCCTCAGGGCTGATGAAAACAATTCAGAATAACGTTACAGAAACATGCATAAACAGAGACTGTTATCCATAAACAAGTTGCCCTGTTGCATGCTGGGAAGTTTACCACTACACCTGCCCTTCTGGGATGCAACAATATGGTATTTGTGATAAATATAGAATTTGTTAGAAGGTGTTTAAAAAAAAAAAAATCTACAATAGACTATAGAATAGAAATAGAAATAGAAAAATCATAAGCCTCAGAACAAATATTGTGAAGTTTCTCAAATCTCTCTCTAAATGTTGAAATGGATATTTGGGTGCAAATAAATAAAAATAGGATCCCAAAAATAGATCATGTTTTCAATTTGTCCAGGAGTCCTCTGGTGGCTGAGAGGATCTGAGCGAGCACTTAGGTCTGCAGCGCCTTGTGACAGCTCTGCACCCGATCTTATTCAAAACACAAAAACGATGGTCGGGGCTTGAAAATCTGTGCTTGATTCTGCTGTTTGTGTCGTGTTCAGGTGTCAGTCATCGACGACGGTCTGTTAAAGTTCTCGAGGCTGGAGGAGTTGGTGCTGAGCGCCAACAAAATCTCAGAAATCCCTACGCAAAACCTTCCCAGCACACATTGAAGGTGAGACACACTCCAGCATTGACTTGCTCTGTAGCTTACTGGATTAAAACAATTTTTAAACATGCTTTTCCATCACATCAAACGTTAAAAACCTGCTGTGGCATCACTGGCTGGCGTACATGACGTGATGAGATTGAAGTGTAGCTTGAGTTGTGATGTAGTTATTGTTAACTGATTGTAGATATGTTTCCTTCAAAGATTTTGGAGCTACGTGCCAACCGGCTGTCAGCTCTAAACAGCCTCATCAGCTGTTCACTTCCTGGCCTGCAGTACCTCGGCCTCGGTGGAAACTGTCTGGGTTCCCATGCAGATGTCTTTTATCTTACAGGAAGACACTGGTTAGTTCGCACACACATATACACACACACACACACACACAGGAAGTCGGCTGGTTTTTAAAGAGGTAAACCAAAATCAGATCAAACAAACTCTCAAATGAAGAACTGTTGCATTTTTATTGTTTGTATGTGAGGTAAGACATCATGTCATGGCATGTCAGGGTTTTCTTCCTGTTTTGTGCCTAAATAGTGACGCCAAATGAGGCAGCACTTTCCTTTTTATTCCTGAGCTGGTGATGACACAGTGATGATGGGGGAATTTAAGCTTTTACAAAATCATACCCTTTCCCCTTTTTGTCAGCTGATATCAAGGTTAAGTGTCTTTGGTTTATATAAATTAGGTAAAAACTTAAAAACTGAAATGGTTGTATAATGTCTTTTTTGGTATTGGAGACAAGAGGCAGTTTATTTACAGAAACTACATGGGACTACATGGGAAAATACCCAAATTAATAGAAACTTTTACACAAATTTGAAGTTGGAGGGGAAGTTTGGAGTCATTAGCTCAGGTTTTCTGCACATCTCTTAATAGATGTCTGGCCTGAATACACGCAGTTTGAGTTTTTGGGGTGGAAATTTAGTTGCAAAATGTGTCAAGAACAAACTTTAACAGAAAATCTTCATTTTCAACAAAAGTTGTGGCATCTGAAACAAGTAGGCACTTAGGAAGCAGGGGATCTGGTAAATGATGAAAGTTGGATTATTGGAATTGCAGGATCCATCATTTTTTGGAGCTTGACCCATACTAAGTTACCAGAAGTCAGGATATCCTGGTCGCTGTTGCTGCGATTTTAGTCATTCTTTTAATTTTGTGTCTCTTATGAGTCTTCCAACCTTATACTAAATCACCTGAGTGCCCTTTTAAATAATATCAGCTGCTCATAATGGATAATAATTCAAAAGTATGTATCTTTGTATGTTTTATTTTTGCCATGCTGTCAAGGTTTGTTTGTCAATGAAAATAAAAAAGTATACTTTATTTTCACTCTTTGTAAGTTTGTAAGTCTCACAGCACAACACACAAAACAGTGACTGTCTCTGACCTCAGGCCACAGCTGGTGTGTCTGGACCTGAGTAACTGTGAGTTTCAGGACCAGCGGGCCCTGCTGAGCGCCTTGAGCTCGCTCCCCTGCCTCAGGACACTGGTGCTGGAGGGAAACCCCTTCACTCTGGCGTCCAGCTACCCAGGCTTCACTGTGGACAGTCTCCCACAGCTGTCCTGCCTGGACTCCTGGTGGATCTCCCCTGAGGAAAGACATAGTTTTAAGGGCTTGACTAAGATGCATGGTGAGACCGAGACTTCTACATCTCAGTCTGCTAAGCGCCTATCGTTTCTTTTTAAAATTTACTTAGTCAGCAGCTATGTCATTTCATCTAAGAAAAGAGCATCACTGATCTTATATTATCAGGGTTTTTTTCCTTTGTACAGATCTGATAGTGGACCAGGCAACGGTCACAGTGTGTGTGGGGAGAATGCGGGGAATCCCTTCGATGAGTGTGGATGAAGATGCTCCTGACTTCCCTGTCATCACCTACAGCTATTTTATCACATATGAGTTCCTTAGCCATCAAACACCTGTTAACCTGGTGATTTATCCTTCCCACACTTCTCTGCCTCCTCACCTCTCCTTAAGTTTTGAAGTGTGAAATTCCCTCTTGCTATACAGTCTCTCTGCCAGACCTCAGGGAGCAAACACAATCTTGGATCTTACAGCCTTTCTCAGCCATTTACAAATATACACCACAGAGCAGAAAAAGACACACAGTATAACAGTATAACCTGCAACACACCCTCACTCCAGGGTTTGCAATGTGCTTAATCAACAATCTGCTGCCAGACTGGACCAATCATAGCAGCGCTTGCTGATACTCCCTTAGAGGACAAAGTATGTCTGTAAAGAAAATGTTTCAATGCAAGTGTTGAAAAAACATATTTAATCTATTACATCAGAAAAAGTAAAAAATATCAAGCAAGGAAAATAGAGGGTACCAAAAATATATCCAAGTTTGTATGGCAAGTATAACCCAGTAATGGAGTTTAGATATGCACTAAACCTGCTCAGATTAAAGTAAAACTTCACAGACATATTTTCATATTTCAGCATATTTCCACATCTTTTAAATCAGAACTTCTTTCTTTTTTTTGTGTTTGTTTGTGGTACAATTCTCAGACAGCACATGTGACAGAAGACGGCTGCTCCAGCGATGCTGATCTACAATCGAACAAAAATAGTGAAAAAGAAGACTTGATGGTGTATACTGAGGAAACCTGCCATGATATTGCACATGGTAACAACACTTCATTCGACCCCAACAGAAGTCAGCTTTTACAGGAAAGTTGGTTACTCCTCAAGAAAACACTGATAGGGCGCAAGCAGCTGTTTATAAAGAAAGATAAAGAAAAAAAATTGAGGTTGTCATTATCATTCAGTGCAGTGGTACGAAGGAGTTGGGAAATGTCAGCATGAAGTTTGGATTGATTTTCTTTAGTAATGTACTCTGTATATCTGGGATGAACTTTTCCTTATCAGTTTCAGTAGAATTTACAACATTTCCTTCAGAGACACGCACAGTCAGATCAACCAGTGGAGAGTTATACACACTCTTAAACTGACTAACTTACTGATTATCAATCAAGCATGTGTCCCACTCAATGTTTTTTGTGTGTATTATTTCAACTGTGTCCACCAAACGCGATTGGATTTTTTTTTTGGGACTTCTGCCTCTGATTTTTCGCGTTTTTGTACCCTGTGAGTGTCAAACTTTAACTCGTGCACGTCTCTCTGATTTCCTTTTCTGCAGTCTCGAGACACAGCACATCAAAGCTGACATGGTCCGAATGCATGGACTTTAGTGACACACAAATGTCTATTGTTAGTGATCTGGAGAGATTAAAGAGATTCCTCAATCAAGGCCTCCATCTCAGGACTAGAGGAGGAGAAGGTACAGAAAATAAGGTTTGAGGGGGTAAAGGCTTAGATGAGAAATGTGTTGGGACTTATATTCTATTGGCACTTTGACACTTTAGGTCCTGTCGTGGCCTGCAGTTTCCGAAGACACCCCGGTAGCCAAACCCAGTCGTCCTGCAAAAGAGAAGAAAGGCGGAAAAGGGAAAGAAGTGAGCTTATCATTTGATTCCCAGTGAATCACAGACTGTATACACACCCTTGCAATATGTTAAAAAAAAAAAAACACTTAACAAATCTGTTGAATAGACTTTCAGGGTTGTTCAGGGTTGCTCACAGTCTCTGTTACCATGACAACAACCAACCAGACTATATAGCTGTGGTATTTTGTTTATTACCGCTGGTCCCAGGCCAGTTTTTATGTGCCAACTCACTTCTTCAAACAGTTCTCATTGTCAGAGTGTATTACACTTCATTGCAGTTGATCATTTCTTTTTTTAAACTTAGTTTTTATGGTTATTATCCTTATCAGCGATCCAAAAGCACTTACATTATAGTTTCATATTTTACACAGACTACCAATAAACAGAGGATGACAAGCTTGGTTCCTGACACCGGCAGCTGAGTTTGCAGTTATTGGCCTGTTCAGTAAAAACATTAAATAAATTCATGGCAGCCGGTTGGTTCTACTGTACCCTTGAGCCCTGAAAATGCCCCTTTGTGTATCTGTAAATGTGAAAGAAAAATTCTCATTAAGAGCGTCAGGTTATGTAGCCAATGACATGTTATGAACATAAGCAGTCACCAGATAAATCTTCAGTGCTGGTCACGTCGGCTCGGTGTGGATGTTTGAAGTCTGTTTTTGAAGATAGGATCAGACCGCACCTAATTACATCATCATTTCTTTGGTATCTCTCTCAGTCTCCGGTCAAATCTGGTTCCACCAAAGACAAGTCTAAAGACAAAAAGAAAAAATCTCTCCCAGAGCTGGTACATGACGCCCCAATCAGAAGAATCCTCGGGTCCGTCCACGTCCCGCTGCAAAGCCTGATCAAAAGAAGTCGAAAGGTTGATGTCCTCTGTGACCTTGGTGGTCTGCACACAGAGTCAGAGGAGGAAGCAACGCAAGCACTTGACAAAGCAAGTTTACATCTTGAACAAGTATTTAGACAGATGGTGCTTTGCAGGGAGAGCATGCTCATTGTCTGGTTCATTAGGATTAGGTTCATTTGTTAGGACTTAAAATACCAGAAAGAGTGATAATGACTATAAACGGAAGATACCAGCAATATGTGGGACAGCCAACAGGATTATAAATTGTTAACCTGGCATTGGGACTTATTTTGCTCAGCAATAAGATGGAAATAGTTTGATAATAAAGATGTAATAATTAAGTAATACAAATTAATTACCAAAGTAATAACTAGGTAATAGCTTAACAATGGATATATCTAGGTAAATTATATAACAAGGTAATAAGCGGTAAAAAGGGTGATAATGAGGAAACACATTTAATAAGGCTATTAATTACTAGTAATGGGTGAAATGAATTTGGTAATCTGATAATAATGAGATAAAAGGGAGATATTTTTTCACAGTTCATTAGCGTTATAACTTAATCACAACTTAATCATTAAAATTAAATTCTCGAATTGGTGATTATCATATTATAATGCTGACATTCATCCTCCCTCCTGCTCCAGAAGTTCCCTTTTGATTCAAGATAACACTGTTCAAATTATAATGCTGTGACTTGTCGAAACGTGTGTTAGTCTCTGTGTAATAACGGTGAGTCAGGGTTGAAAAGTGCTAAACTACCTGTTTTTATTTAACTCATTTCATGGTGATATTAGATTAAACCAAAGATCAGGAGGCGTGGTGATTAATTTGAAATTCACACAGTACTTCCTGTGGCACTAACGTAGGAGGTTATCTTATATTACTATACTGTTAAATAGTTTTGCCGCTTTGTCATCTTTAAATGGATTTCCCCATTATGACCCTTTGTATTTGGCCCCTTATTACCTTTGTTACATAAATGTCAGTCTAATATGATCCAGATATGCTCATTTCTAATACCAGACTGTAGCCTGGTTACTGGTTATTACTTTATTATCTATTATCATCTTTACTATGTTATTAATGTGCTTTTACAGAAAGTGCTACCATGATATGTTTGTCATTCATCTTTAGGATCTGGGTAAGAAAATCAAAGAGGACAAGAAGAAGGAGGACAAGGAAGCAAAGCGGAGAGGAAGTAGTGGTACTAGACAGAAGAATACAGCATCTTTAAAAGGTTAATTAAGTATACGGATAACATCTTCAGATAACGTTTCAAGTTATTCATACTTAAAATGGTTTCGACATGAACAAAATATGTCTAGAATTGTGTTATATTTAGGCTGGAGGACACAGTATATAGAAGAAGGCTGAGAGTGAGTGCCACACTGTAAAATGTAAATATTCAGCATCCAACTTGAAGCAAAAATTAAAAGGTGTGCGTTGATATATCAGTGGGTAAACTCTTTTTTTCAGCATGCTTAAAATCCTGAATCCTGTTTGATGTTGTCCTCTGTAGGCAAAGGAAAGGGAAGGAGGGAAGGCGAGCTGGAGGCCCGCACACACAACTCAGGGTCCGTCCAGCTGGAGCCGGTGACTGTGGAGTTGAGTGTGGAGCTGGAGAAATGGCAGTCTGCGTCTGAAGCTCACAAACTTCTGCACCCTCAACAAAACTCCTAAAACAAACAGCCTGATTCATATTAAAGGAAGATCGCGCTTAATTTCACTTTGACTTGCTGTGAGTTATAAGATCTTCTCTCTCCAGAAAAGTCCTTCCTCAAGTGCACAATATTGCACAATATTACAGCCCAAATATGTGCTTCTGAATACACTGTAGATATCATACTTTGGGATTACAAAAAACGGGGGGAAAAGTAAGGTTAATGTTTTGCACATATGATGCTGAGAGAAATTCATGAGCCAATTCAACATGATCACCATTATAAGCATTATAAGGTCACCGTTAAAATCTTGCTGTCCAACCCTTCATTTACAACAGTGTGTATTACCTAATCTTCACTGCGATTTATTCTGACATACAATCCAAAAAGACAAAGCTTTGATGTCTTGGAAATGCCAGATTAATTAATAGTGAGTAGTGAGTGAAGTCATTTGGTTAACTGCAATTTATTTTAAAATATGCAGCACTCAAATACATCACCTGAAATGATATGTGGTTCAGAAGCACCCTTAAAACTGTACACTACTTACATGTTGCATATTTTATAGTCTTTTTTTAACCACATTAATTACTGTACATTAAACCTGGCAGAGGCATCAGGAGTACTAGTCAATCTTTGGTGCTCTGTGTAAAATATAAAGAAGTCATATAGAACGTGCATGTAAAAGCAAGACTGTGTACAGTGCTTACAATTAAACAATCAACACAGAGTTTTTTCATTTATACATAAATTTTATTTATTCTTATACAGATATTCAAAACATTTTCAAAGAAATGTCTAAGTATTTCATTTTTTTCCATACAGAAATGATCTCTCGACTGCAAAGAAACTGCTTCTTCGTTATCGATCATCCAGCAGTTCCCTCATGAAGACCATAAAAAAAGTTCTTATTAAAGCCAAATAGCATTGGGTTTCACTGCTGCACTCCAGGCAAGAGCGAGCAAATCTCTCCCCTGCAATTACCCTTCAAAAAATTACACACATACTATCAAACCTTTAAAGAGTACATAGTATTTCCAGGCATAAAAAAATAAACTATAGCTCACCAATTTTTTGCGCAAACTGACACTTGTTTTAATCAAGTAATTTACAGTTTCAAATAAACACCATGTATGATACTACATTATCTTTGTAATCCCCCAACAAGCTGTGCAAACAATGTTAGGATACTGATAAATTAAATGATCTGAAGAAGACTGTCGCTTCTCCCACAATGATACATCCACCTACAGCATCTTCTCACTCACACAAACCCAGGATATCAAACATTCTTCCTCCAAAGTCATTTACATTTACAAATAACGAAGATTTTGACTGCCGTACATTATTTTTCTGGATGTCTGAATGTTTTGGAAAAAAATTCGGAGACCTTTTTTCTATAAGAGCGCTTAAGGGCTGGCGTGGACGCTAAAGACGCTTGGCAAACACAAGCACACGAAATGCACACATACAAACCAAAACCCCAAAAGCACGCATAATCTAATGAGATGTGCAAAGATAGTGATTGTGCGAACGAGGGTGAAAAAGGCTTCAGAAGGTCTGGTCATCATTACAGGATTCGGTCCAGTGGCCAAAGACCTCACAGATGTCGCAGTAGGGCCGCTCTTCGCCCTTATTGCCGTGGTAGGTGGTGTGCGGAGGGGAGTCAGGCATCTGCATTTGTGTGGGGCAGTCCTCGGTGTCGTGGAGGTCAAAACAGTCGCAGATGTCGCAGAACAGCCTTGGAGGAGGCTTCTTCTTCACAGGCTCCTTGTCATGGCTGCAGAGGAGAAAGCAGATGTAAAAATGTAAATGTGCTGCCAAACAGCTAGTGTTATTTTAGAAGTCTGAATGGGACTTACCTATCATAGTTATCCAGCTCACTTGGATTATTCCCATTGAGAGCAGCAGCTGCCATTGTCTCCAGTTTGTCCTTGAGTTCCTCGTTCTTCTTCTGGAGGTCGACGATGACTGAATTCAGGAACTCAATCTGTCGAGAAAAAAAACACAACAGTAGCATCAGTGCTGCTGCTGGTTAATAATCATCAATCAACAACACATTTTCTTCCACAGCATTTATTTTAATAACTGATATAGGTTTGCCCTGTGAAGTTTATTTAATGTATTATGTGCCAGAACTTTGCCTCAATCCTGTGACAGGGACTTTAGGTAGTATAACAGTAACTATGCCTCACTATATAACCCAAATAATGAACCCCTCTTGACAATGATGATGAATCATTGTGAGTTGTCTGCCAAAGAATAATCAAAGGCTTGGAATGAGTCACTAAGAGTCATCAAAATACCCACTTACGTTGAGTAAAATCGTCAACAGATATGATATCTGCTCAACATCTTATTGAATGCTTCATGTATTGAGCAATCAAGCTTGAATAATCTTTGGAAGACAAGTTTGTTATTTGTACACCAACTACAAATGTGATCCACCGGACGAAACACAAGAGCCACAGTGACTGACAAACATGCACAAGTGAAGCTGATGAAAAACATTAACAAACCGCTGCCTGATGGTGGTGTAGCATTGCCAACATCAGAGACAGGGCAGAGGAGAGTTGGGATTTAAGAAAGAGAAAGGAGAGGGAGAAGAAAAAAAAATGAAATTCAAATTAGGACCCATCTACTGCCAGACAACACACTCAAATTATCACTGACACAGATAATACAGTATAACATTTTAGAATAAACAGAGGCTGGAGGTGAAAATTAAATAGGTTGAGAAAGATGAAACATTCTTTCATCTCACCAATGTGGGTGACATGCTCCAATTCATTTGTATCAAGAGCTGAGGTCAGCTGATGATTATGTTTGAAGCTCAATATGCTCTTGAAATTTCACCTCAGATTTCTCCTCTGTAAAACATTATACTGTAACAGCTACATGAGTCAACAGTAAACTTTTGCTGCTGCTACGTCAGAAGTATTATTTATTAGTAAATGTCTACATAAGCAGCACAGTCATTTCACAAGCAGCATTCAGCAAGACTGTTTCCGTACCTTCCCCCAAATATGAAAATGTAAATGAGACCAAGTTATTATGAAACAAGAAACGTTTATGGGCCACGGTAGGGAAGCATCTTTACACTGAATGCATGAATGGGAAAGAATCATCAACCTACGCAAGGCCTTTGATTGGTATCATTCAGGATGAGGAGAAAGATGTGCACACCTGACTCTCTGCAGTGTCCTTGTCCTCCCTTAGTTGGTCCAAAACGGCATCACCTGGAAACAACAATAGGTACAGGATTAAATAAAACGCAGGAGTAGACAAAGTAAACTTGTTGTGTTTTTAAAGTCACCTCAGAAAGCTGACCTTACAGAAATGTTAGCAGTGGTTATAACTTATGTCCACTCCTACCTGAGGACTTGTTGATGGCGTCCGGCCCTGCAGCCAGGTCCTTCTCCAGTCTCTGAACACGCTCCTGTAGATTGGCCTTGTCCCGCTCTAAGGCCTGAATTGTACCCTGCAGTGTTTTAACTGAGGCACTTTCCCCACGCAGTACAGCCAGCTGTGAAAACAACCCATAGTGTTCATTATTGGAAAAATGTTACTTTCTTTGAACAAAATATTACTCTAGATACATAATGTTATGACAACAAGTGAATTTATTAACAACAGTAATAAAGATTCTGCACTTACAAAATCTGTCCTTGCATACTCCTAATTCATATGCAAACCCAACGATGCTACCAACAGTATGAAAGTACCATCATGCATCAGTTTCTCACCTCGCTCCTCAGGTTTTCCACTTGCTGGTCCTTTTCTGAAATTAAGGCACTGTTTTTATAGATGGACTGTTGGAGGGCGGCCTTCTCCTTGTCAAACTGCTCCTTCAAGGTGCTCTCACTGTCAAATGAAAAGTAGACTCAGAGGTATAGTACACAATGACTCCAGGCAAAACTGCCCCCATTTTACCAGTTTGTTTCTCAGGAGATTTCTTTTTTCTTTTATTAATCTGAGATTTAGGGCCACAACACACATTTCACAAATTCAAGGAGATACAGAAAATAATAATAAAACGATAATATTAAAAGTTGAGAAGTACCTGAAGGCATTATTTGGCAGGCTTTGAAGGAAAAAAACAGCATGACACACCGTTTGCTTAATTACAAATTGTTGTATATTAGTGTCACACAGACGAAGGCTTAAAAATATTGGTGGAATCTGAGAAACTGCCCAAATCACAAAATCATAGAGTATTGTCTTACCTCTGCTTTAACTCTTTCAACTGTTTTTTGAGTTTTGAGTGCTCGTCCTTGAGCTAGGGAAAAAAAAAAAATCAAATCAAATCCAAAGATAGCTAGTCAGTAGGTGAACCACAAAATGTTCTGATGTTTGGAGGCTTGTGTAAGATTTTTAAAAATAAAGATGTAGCACCTTCACCAGATCACTCTGGCCTTTGTGATTGCCATCAAGCTCCTGAGTCAGCTTTTTGTTCTCCTCTTGCAGCGTCTGCAGAGACTGCGTCTTCACAGAAACTGCTTCTTTAAGCTCCTCACTGAGTAAATGCAAATGTTAAAATCATCTAAGAAATCCTGGCAACTCATGCAGACAGCATACAGATTTGTGGAAACTCTTTCTTCATTCACTGTAGCCCACCAAATACATCATCCGATTAAAAAAATAAGTATATACTTACATTTCCTGGCAAAGACTCTTCATCTTCTCAGTTTCTGTGCAAACCTGCTCTTTGGATAGGTTCAGATCTTCTTGGTACTTGGAATTCTCTTTCTTCATTTCTTTTAGCTGAAACAAAATGAACAAGCATACATTTATAACTACAAGATACAGATATTTACACCAGATATTTAACTTCATCCTGCTTTTCTCACACATATTGCTTGATGAAAAGAGCCACTTCACCACAAGCTTATGTTAACAATTCCTCTGCAAAGATCTCATACCTGGGCCTCCATCTCCTGCTTGGAGTTTTGAAGCTCTTCCACCAAAGATTGGGCTTCCTTCTTCTCCTGCACCAAGATGGCTTTCTCTTTTGTCAGCTGCTCGAGAGCCTCAGCAGTCTTGCCAGAGGCCTCTGAAGCCTAAATGGTGCACGAGCAGGATATATGCTAAGAATAAAAGTTTCAAATCTAGAGCGGCAAATGGTTGGTTGAAATCAACACCTAATGACCTCAACCAACCATCAACCAGAATAAAAATTCTTTTGATTAAGTTTTTCATAATGCTTTGTTTAACTCCAACTAATTATCTTTTTCTTATTTGACAAATTAACTGCATGCTTAATGAGTTAGCCATCTTAATTACTGTTTTAGAATCAGTTATCCATTTAACTTCATTGCAATTTTCAAGTACATTCTGGTTGAGAAATATACAACATAAAGATTACACTGAGGAGGAAAATAATTAGCATATACTCTACAACCTGTGGCCTCAGAACGGATACTAGCAACCCATCAACAGTAGTTCATGAATCAGATAAGTAAAAAAAAATGTTTAAGTTGTTTTATCATCTGTTGTCCTATCATAAATCCTGAAAGCTCTATGTGTAATTCATCGGTCTGCTCAGAGAGATTTTGCAAGCCCCAAATACTAAAAAACTGGACTGAACGACAAAGCAAATTCTTGGAGCTGGAATTTCTAAATATGACGGCTTTTTCCTTTTCCACTTGTATGTGTGATTGATTACACAGCAATAAGTTCCCCACAAAAATCCCCACATCTACCTTTTTTGTAAGTGTAGTAAAATACAATCAAAACACCATAAGATGGTGAGTTTGATGCATATTATCTTACACCTACATAATCATGCACCCCAGAAGAATTTCGCCTTATGTTAGATCACGTTATAAGCCCACAGGCAAAGGCTGGGAGCTAAGGGTAAGATAGACAGCGGTTAGTAAATGGAAGATGAAAGTTAGATACGAAAATAAAAGGAAAGGGAAAAGGGGAACAAACCAGCAAGCATGCAGTGAGAACGTGACGTAGCCCCAGCCACTCTAAGGTTTGTGTGTCAGTGATTACTACTGCAGGAGGAATACCTCAAGTTGTTTAGTAATGGCATTTTTTAGTTGGGACTCAAGCTTCCTGACTTGCTGGTTGGCTTCATCTCTCTCCACCTGCAGGGCATCCTTCTGAGCTGTTAGATTTAAGATGCTGGAGGTGAGCTCTTCTTTCGCAGCGGCAGAAGCCGATACCTCTGTGGTAACATTCTTGTACTGCTTTTCCAAAAGGTCTTTATCTGTATGTAGGCCCTTGACTTCAACCTCTAGTTGTTTCTGGCTGGCATGTAGATTCTCTAACTCTGCGGTGAGCCTTGATTGTTCTGTGAGCCAGTTTTCTTGGCTTGTGCGGAGAGTAGAAATGTCCTGCTCAAATTTACACTTTCCAGCTAAAAGGTCTTTCTTCTCTGTGGTCAGGAAGGTCATCTCTTTGCCCATTTCCTCAAGCTTAGATAATAGCTGTTCTTTGTCTTCTTTCAGCTGACTAGTTTCTTGCTCTCGCTGCTTCAGTTGTGTTTTTAAAGCTTCCATATCCACCATAAAAGATGTCTTTTGCTCATCAGCATTTTTAAGGTTAGAAGAAATCTGTTTATTTTCTTCTGTAGCTTTGGACAACTTTTTCTGCAGCTCCTCAATTTGTTTGGAAAGACCATCCTTGTCAGATTTCGCTTTATTTCGTTCACTGGATTCAGCCTGTAGCTGGGTCTCAAGAAGGTGCTTGGCCTCTGACATTGACTCTGCCTGACATTTTAACTCCTGGATCTCCTGAAGCAGCCCTTGGTTCTCCTTCTGCAATGACTGCGCTTTGTTGTCAGCCTCGGTCTGCAACGACTGCAGACGCTGACAGTCTTTTGTAAGGTTATCAATCTGTTGGACAAATTCTAAATTACCCTTCTCGAAATCCATTTTTAGTTTACTAAGCTCTTGAGCAAGGTCATTTTTATCCTTTCTGAGAATTTCAATATCAGCGTTATTTTTCTGCACTTCATTTTGTAGATCGGCCTTTTCTCGCTTCAAAGAGGACATCTCTGCTTCAACCTCATCTTTTTGGCGTTTGGTTTCCTCTAGCATTAATGTTAAATGCGACTTCTCTAGAATAATGATAGCATTATCTGTGGAGTAACCATCTAACTGGTCTTTAGTTGTTCGGATATCACTAGTTAGCTTATCACGCTCCAGAGAAAGAGCATTTTTCTCAGATATGGCTTTTGTGTGCTTCTCTTCTAATTCTCCCTTCTCCCCAGCCAAACGCTCATAATCCATTTTCTGTTGCTCTAGAGCTGAATCCAGGCTCATCTTTTCTTTTCGTACAGCATGAAGAGCCATCTCAATTTCAGAATTCTGAAGGCGAAATGCTTGCTTCTCTTGCTCAAAAGAAGATAAAGCCTCTTTAAATTTATCGTTGGACTGATTAAGTTGTTCTGTTGATACCTGAAGCTTCTCTTTTAATTCTTGTATCTCTCTGAGGAGCTCTTCCTTGTCGTTACAGACTTTTCTTTGGGTCGCAAGCAAGTCTTCTTTCTCCTGCAGAAGGTGAAGCCTCTCAGAATCAGTCACCTGGCTACTAGTCTTGAACTCTTCCAGCATCTGGACCAGGCTCGTTTTTGAGGCTTTGAGTTCTTCACATTCACGAACCGAGCTCTCCAGGTCTTTCTTTGCCACACTGAGCTTATTCTGGAGCTCCTCTTTCACCGCCTCAAGGCTCTCTTTGTCCAACACAGCAGCACTGATTTCAGAGGACATCTCCACCTTCTCTTTTGTCAGTGTTTCTGTGAGGGCCTGCAGCTGTGTATTCTTCATTGTGAGATCTTCTTTTTCTAAGTTCAAGGATTTAAGTTTTGCTTGCAACTCAGCATTCTTAGCATCAAGAGATTTTTTGGCATTTCTAGCAACGTCTCTCTCTAAAATGAGATTGTCCTTCTCACATGTGAGCTTTGTCCTGCTTTCATTGAGGTCTTCTTCGAGCCTGTTCCTCTCTTTGCAGACATTTTCATAATCCACAAGGAGCTGCTTCTTTTCAGCCTCAACTTGCTGGATGTTCTGTAGATGCTTTAGGAGCAAATCATTCTTCTCTGCAGTTTGTCTTTGGAGCTCCTCTATTTGGGCCTGTTGTTCACTGTTAGCATGCTTCAGGTTTTTGTTTTCAGTCTGTACTTCATGAAGAAGGTCTTTGAGCTTCTCCAACTCCTTTTTCAATGCAGTCCTTTCTTCATCTGAGTGCTTGTTGTTTGCAAGTAGCTCCTCCTGATTTTTTGAAAGCTTATCTCTGGTTTTTAGCAGTTCTTCATTCTGGACTGAAAGCTCCTTGTGGCCAGTCTCAAGGGCAAAGAGCTTAGTCTGCACATCTGAAAGCTGTTTTTCCAGTTTGCCTTTCTGAGCCTTAACATCCTCACTTTCCTTACACTTACTCTCCAGATCTAGACTCTGTTTTTCCAGTTTTTTGGACAACTGTTCAACATCATGCTTGTAGGAGTCAAGCTCAGCAGAAAGACACTGGGAAAATAAAGTGGAAGGGAAAAAAAGAAGGAGAATACATATACAGGGAAAAGTAAGATGAATCAAAAAATAAACCAAGCAGATATGGACATAAGTGATATGCATTTGGAAAGGTTAAGCTGCAGAAAAAACCTTAAAAAATGGCAAACAATATCACCACAGCTTACACCACACCACAATGATTTTCAAAACTTAAGGTAAAACATTTTCACTTCAGCCCTTACTTGCAAATTTATTAATTATACATATGATAATATATAAACAAATGGTAGCTGACGGCTGCCAGAGTATGACTTTGATTATTTGCAGCAGCTTGGAACACTTATGTGAATTACGATGGAGAAAAAAAATAATTTATAAGGTTTATAAATGCATAATTATTTTTCAAATGAATAAAAATAAACTAATAAATTAAACATTAACAGTTTATGTCAATGTTATCAATGTATGTCCTCTAAGATGTAGAAATACCTACAAAAACTATAAAAATAGTATTTTATACTATTTTATAAAATTTTCTTAGAAAGTGAAAATGTTCTACTTTAGTGAAATATCAGCTAATAAACAATGCTAACAGGGGCACGGAGCACCTCACCACTTGGAGAGAAAACTTAAATCAATACAGTAAACATAAAGAATGTAAATGGTCAATAGTGATTCAACTTAAATATCCATTTAGTTGCCACAAAACCTGTTAAACATTTTTTGATGCAAAGTATTTTTTTGGCCTTTCTGATAATCATAAATTTTAAATACATTTTAAAATACATTAAAGACAATTTTAGCCAGTGTGCCCCTGCAAGCATATAGCCTTTGTCACCATCAAATATAGCTAAGATGAATATGAAAGAGGTTATTAGCCATAATATGAGGGGGCGGGATGAAGAACTGTAACAAATAATCTGTAAGGTGGTAATTAAGAGTGAGAATGTTGTTGATAATATACATTAATCACTGATGTTAAATGAAGACATAAAATCTTACACAGTTAGTTTCCCACAGTTTGTTGTACAGCTGTTGTACAGCTTGGTTTCATATTCTCTTTCAGTGTTTACAAACACAGTCATGTATTTAAATTGAATCTACAAAAAGGATAGATCACATTTTTCCAGTTGATTTCTAAAGATCAAACATTAGTAAAAAATCATAAATGGATACATAAAATAACAACTTTACATTAAACAAGCTCCTTGCAGAAAATCTCAAACACGTGGACTCAACCAATGATCTGTATGTTTGAGGACTGGTGCTTACCTGAGCCTGTTCCTTGTAAGACTGCAGCTCAGATACTAACTTCTCCAGCTCCTGAGTTTTGTCCTTAGAGGAGGAGAGCTCCTGCTTCAGCTTGTCAGCTTGACTCTGCAGCACCTCAAGTTCCTTCACACGGAGCTCTGAGGCCTGAGAGAGGGATTTCTCTTGTGAGGCTTTCAGTTCCTCAACCAGGGTCTCACCCTGTTTAACAGTCTTCTCCTAAGAAAACAGGAAATAAAAAAGGCAAATATTAATCACATTAAAGCATTCATTCTCTTGTTTTGAAGCAGCCTAAAGGACACAGTTAAGTAAAATGAACAGATGATTTTCAAATGCGTAGTGAACCAAGACTAAAAAAATATGCCTATATATAACAAATATATGTCAACTAAAACATTTTCTATATTTATATATGATATATATTTATAAATATTTAAGTATCTGACATATAATTCTCAAACACAAACACGTTTTTTATGACTGCCCTGTAATACAAACCAATTCAGTGATCTTCTCCTGAAGGCTACTTATTTGAGATTGATGTGTATCTCTGGTCTCTTTCAGCTCCTGCTCTTTGCGGCACTGTTCCTGCTGGAGTTGTTCATTCAAGTGGGCCACCTGCTCTTTCTCCACTGCCAGTTGACTTTGTAACTCCTCAAGCTTCCTGAGTTTATGACAAATATTAAATAATTCATTTTAAGAAAGCTGTTTGAGGAGGATCTTCAGAGGCAGGTTAGAGAACAAAAAATTTACAGCATGGATTAAAACAAAAGCAAAATACTACAACAAAGGAACATAAGTATCCAAATGTGACATGATTTGGTATAATTGTGAAGTGGAGCAATTAAGTAATTTAGGAGCTGGGAATAATATGAGGTACCCTTCCTTTCTGCTTGAGGTCTTCATTCATTTTGGTCAGCTGTACTGAACTATTGCCCGATGCCTTCATCATGTCTGAAATATCATTTTCCAGCTTGCTTTTGTCCTTTGAAAGCTGCTCAAGCTTTTCATCTGCAGCCTTCACCTTCCTCTCCAGCCCTGAGTAAAGAGAAGACAATTTGGTTCTCAGGTCAAGCACAATACAGCACTAATGCATACCACTTACAAAACAATTAACATGAAAGAATGCAGTTTTAGTGTTCTCACCGGAAAGCTGACTTTTCAGAGACTCGGATTCTGTGGTCAGGGATCTGCACTCCTCTTCCTTCTTACAAAGCTTCTCAAGTGTTTCTGCAAAAAGAAAAATGTTACATTACTGAAAAAGGCCAAATAGTAGCAGGTGATGGAAAAGGCTTGAGGGGAAACATTTGACTACCAAAGAACAATTTCTTATGTCTTTTACCTTGCATAGTTTTTGCTGACTTAGTCTGCTCCTCTGTGCTTTCAGACAACTTTTGTTTCTGTGGAGACAATATATTGCATCAAATTTCTGTATATGATTTTTCTGCAACAGGCAAATTTATGATTTAAAACCTCAGGAGTGTTATTAAGAATTTTGTGGTATGTATAGTATTTCAATTATGTTTAGTCATGTGACCAACTGACATTAGCTCATTGAGGATACATTGGCATCTGTGTATGAGTCGACCAACAGGTAACAAGAAATTGCAGTAGAGAAATGCCAAGGACATGATAAGGATTTAACTACCCAAAGAGAGTTTAAAGGTACTTTATTCATCAAAAGGGCACTGAACGTGACTTCAGTGATTACATAAAAGAGTTGCTGTATCTACATCAAAAATTAAGCCATAACCCTCACCAGGGCTCCAAGCTCCTGTTCCAAGGTGTCCTTCTCCTGCTGCACAGTGTTCAGACTCTGCTGTAAAGAGAGGACTTTTTGCTGTTGGCCCTCCAACTGAGAGCTCAATTCTTTAACCTATTGCACATGTTAAGTAAAGAATACAATGGACAAAAAAGCAAAAGCAAACAGAAGACATGAGACTTACTGAAAATGGATTAATTTAAATGTTCAGGAGATGAAGAACCCACCTGGGCACCCTGGTTGCTTCCTTGGCTCTGAACTGCCTCTAACTGCCTCTTCAGGGTCGCAAGTTCCTGGTTACCTTGTGCTACTTGGCTGCGTAGTGCCACCATTTCTGCCATCTGCTCTTTGGTTTCTCCTTCCTTGTCTTGGGCCTGGTGCATCAACATTGCTTCTTTCTCCTCAAGCTCCTTTACCCTAAGTTCGGCAGCATGAAGCTTTCCGAGGACATCCTCCATCTCCACGAGGTGCTGCTCTTCTGCTTTTTCGACGCTGGACCGTAGCGACTCCTCTAGTCGCTCCTTGTCCTCAGTCAAAGACAACAGCTGTGCCTTCAGTGCCTGCGTCTCCCGAGTCCAAAGTGCGTTGTCAGCTTCATGTTTGGCTCCAGCCTCTTCTAGAGCCAACTCGTGCTCCAACTTCAGCTTCTCTAGTGCACTTTTGGTTTCTACAAGTTCTTCTGCCTGTGCACCTGCGCCTTTGCTGAAGGACAATTTCAGCTCCTCCATGGCTTGCTGGTGAGAGGCAATGGCAGACTCCAACTTGGAACGCCAGAGTTCAGTAGTGTCAGCATTCTCCTTCTCAGCCTGACTTAAGCGCATCTGCATCTGCTCGTTGTCACCAGAGAGCCTCACAGATGTAGCCTGAAGCTGGGCAACTGCCTCGGTGTGAGTCTTTTCTTGAGCCTCTAGCTTCTCCTTGTATTTCGCCAGGTCTTCTTGCTGCTTTGCTTCTTGGGTGGCCAGCTGATCCCTCAGAGAATTTATCTCTTCCAGAAGGGGAGAAAGTGTCGCGTTTGAGTCATCAGAGCCCTGCTGGGTCCCAAGACGCAGCTGCAGGTCAGCTACCTCTCTTGTTCGCAGTGACAGGTCTCTCTCAAGCTCCATAATGCGGGATCTTTCTGAGACAGTAGCAACCTTTAAAAGCAGAAATCTTATATTCAAAGATGTGTTCCAATCTGACATACTGAACCACTGTGTTCTAACAAAAGTGTGTTAAGGACTTAATCATACTTTAATGTTACTGAAAAATGGAAAGAAAAAAATGAAAAACTGAAATTATAGATAACAAAACACTTGGTAATAATAAAACTTGATGTCTTCTGAGAAAAAGTTCAATTTGCTTAACAAGGAGGGCATAAAAACCATGGATCACAAAAACAAGGGGTTATACTGACCTCTTGTGGCTATAAAGGGTATGGTCCAAATAATGGAAGTGAACACTGAAAGCATGTATGGAGCTATAGCAGTGTGTATACATTTTCCACCATCCATTAAACTAAAACTCTTAATCATTGAACTAATGTTATCATTGACATGACTAAGGGGAGGTATGAACTAAGAAACTAAGCTTCAACTTCATATTTAATATCTTGGTTAACACCTGTGAATCATGTTATCAAAATCAACATTTTCTTAATAAAATAACTGTCATAAGAGAACTGGTGAAAACTATGGTCCTCATGCTCACAAAACTATGGAACTATATTTTTTCTGATACCCCTTAGTACCCCTTACATTTTCTACATATTATACTGTAGGGGCAACACAGGGATGCATAATCTGGGAGGTGGAGCGGGTTTTAGACCAAAGATGTTTTAGCAAAACGGAGGGACACCAAATAAGCAGGACAAATGGATGCTGGGAAGGACTGGGGAAGTAGACCATAGGATAACTGAGAAAATGATTAGCTGGGACAGGGAGAAGTTCATCTGTCTGGGTAAGTGCTGATTCTAGTAAAGCAAGAGTGAGTTCAGGTTGGGTAGATTTTTGACTTTTTGACAGCTGTAACAGAAATGTACACGTGTCATGGTAAAATAATTTTGAGTGAATCACTTTACATGTGAAGGAAGTTAAGAATTCAAAAATGGTTAAAAAAAATTAAACTAATGCCACAAATTATTTTAATTTGCAAATCTAATTTCACTAAGGATTAACTGATTTGAGAATTTAAATTAACCTATGTATTAGTTTATTAGTTGATTTAATATGTTTGTTGTAAAAGAAGAAATATTATTTGTCTCATGTGAAGCCTGTAAAATGCATTTATGCAGGTTCATTCACCACAAGCCCCTACAAAGCAAAGCTCCAGTTACTTCTCGGCATCTCTCTGTGCCCCCTTGCAAATTTTCTTTCGGCCACTATCCCCGGCCCAGGCCCTCTTTTCCAACGCAGCACACCGCAGAGCAGAATTCATTACCCTAGTGTCTTCTAACTCCCTTTGGAGTTTCTCAGCTTTGGTCTTTTCAAAGAGCAGGCTCTGTTCAAGCTCCTTAATGTGGGCATGCTCCAGTCTGGTCTGCGTCTGTTAGTAAACAAGGGGGAGAGGAAGAGAACACACCAGTGCCACCATCACATGCCAGCCCAACGCAGACAGAGAGGGAGGGAGACAGGAGAGAGGATGGAGGGATTTGGATGATGATAATGGTGATTGGTGTGTGTGTGTGTGTGTAAATGTGCGTGTCTGTGTGTGGTGTGAATATTTAGGGGATTGGAGAAAGGGTATTTGGGTGGGGAGTGGTGGCTGAGTGAAAATGGGAAGACACCCCATGCAGTTTGAGGCTGTGCCATAAACAGCTGCACACAGGGAATATTGTGAAAGAATGGTGGGAAAAACGAGACAAGCAGCGATGTGTTATGAATGTGCAGGATGAGTGTGTTGATGGAGGCAGTTTAGAAGTAACCATGCAAAACTGACACCTGGTGAACAAAGCACATTGATTGTTATGATACACAGAAATTGATAATGTACCTTAAGCCAGCAGGTAAATTTAGTAAAAAAAATGACTTCACCATGTAATGGAGAGAAAGCAGTAATGCTTGTTTTCTGACCGCTAGAATTCCTTCTGTAAGATGAGATCAGTGCATCATATCATACAGAATATATCTATCGTTGTCGAACTTTCATATTGATTTAACAATATAAAGTCACTATAAACTTTTAAAAAATGTTTCTGGGTTTATAGTTTTTTCAGATACATCCACAGTACGTATTAGTTTTGGACTGCTAAGCTCATGAAGCCTGTAGTGTAATCAATACCCACACTGCTTTCTCTCTCTGGTTATAAAGGATGTTGTGCACACTGTATATCGTGAGTATTGTATAAGAAACCACAAGTTATCAGACCACCATGTGCAGGATTTGTGACCAACTTAACAGAAAACAATCAGTAACACAGAAGCATGTTGGGCTAAAGAAATAGAAAGGATTCCCATGTGACTTCTCTCTATTTTGTGATATGAATAAGGGTTTCATGGCAACTTACAAGAGCAAATGTGTGCTTCTAGTCTTACGTATGTGTGTGAGTGCTAACTTAAGTTTCATTTTCATGTCATATGCCAAGAGGCTTTCCCAGGTCACAACATTAGGTCTTCCATGGACACATCTGACAAAAGAGTAATTAATGACGTGAGAGGAATTTGATTATGAAACTATAAAAAATAACATGTCAGGGGTCACTGTACATTTTCTGGGTGCTTAAAATATGAAAGGGCATCGTATGTGCCCGCTGTTCGTTGCTGGTTAAGCTATAAACTATAATGTAGCCTGGCACATCTATCCTTGCATAAAATTTACATTTGACTTCTTAAGCTGAGTGTAATTCCCCTTTAGTTGTAGAGGGTAAACTGAACTGAGGTCTGTGACTGGGCAGTGGAATGACAAGGGAGCATCTCCAGTGGTTCCATGCTGAGCACTGGACCAACATGAAAGACGAGGACGAGAGGGAAGAAGAAGCAATAACGTCACATCACTGAACAGGGAGGCACTGAGGGTTATAGCACAACATTAGTATACCTTCAACAGCTTGAAGTCAATAAAGCATTTTTTGAGTTTGGCCTATTCAGAGTTTTTTGTTGGTGTATTTCAAGCTGCATGCATGTTTTTAATATATCCACAGCTGTGAGTACGTAAAAATATGTTAGTATACACTGTAAAAAGAAGATAAAGAGGTATTCTAACCCTGTAGCCCTCATTTTAAACATCTATTTTGAGTTTGGATGCCTTCAGGTGTAGCACTGTGGAATAAATAACAAATCCTTTGATCAGAGACGAACATAGACATCACTGGGACCCAATCCTCTACATATCATAACTTAGGATGAGAGCATTAATCACTTAAGAAAAAGACAATGAGTAATGAATTTATTGTATTAAGTTACTGTAAAATATTTTGTGAGGGAAAAAGATAAATTCAGGCCTTTTGTAACAATCCTCCTAGTACTTATACTTAACTAGGAAAATAAAATTAGGTATGTTTTCATAGTAGGTAAACATTAATAACAAAATGCTCTGGTGAAGAGTAAACATATCATTTAACTCTCTACACTAAGTCTTTTACTAGAATAATGCTAGTATTACAACAAAAATAGGACAGGTTTCGTGACATTGTGGTTATCAGCCGTGGGTATGCATCTATTTCTGGTTTGGCCAAAGTCCTGGCCTTGTCATCAAAGCTCAAGCTTTTCTGCACTATTGGGTGCATTTGACAGCTCATCATCTAATGCAAGATGAAGCCAGTATCAAACTGTTCATGCAAACACGCCAACTGAGACTGCAGAGTGGGTTGTTTCTACTGCTAACAAAAAGCTCTGTTTGGACTCAGCTATAGATACTGAGATAGCACTTCATTCTGTGCAATTTCTAAATTGCATTGGACTTGGACTCAAGAAGACATTTTGATGTAGACAAAAAAACTTAAATCACTTAATTGTCATGGATAAGGAGCAAGATTTACTTGAACTGGAATCCTGAGATGGATCCAGGATGGAGGGTGACTGTAGCCCCTGCTTCCTTTGAGTTTCTATTAAAATTCGTTCAGTGGATTAAATGTCGAGTTAAATAGTCCTGCCCTTTATTATAAGTTCAAAATAGAAATATCTCATTTTCAATCTGATTTAATATTCTTCCATTGATCAATATTTTGTTTTTCAAACACAAATTCAATGAAATGTGTTAGTTGCAATGGTGTGGATCTTTGTTGTGTATTTACCTCCAGGTCTCCTTTGGTAATACAAGCTTCCTCTACGCGGAACTGAAGGTCCTCCACTTTCCTATTCAATGGGAAAAAATAATATTTCTTGAAATTTTTTTGTTGTTTCATCATAACTGGAGAAGTAAGTGTAAGGTTAAGTCAACTTAGGCAGAGATCTCTCCACAAGACTGTATAAGACTGTAATAGTATAACAGCATTATGATCTTAGCCGCTGTTTTCTCAGTCTGTCTCAAAACACAGACCCCAGTGTGTGTTTCTGATTAGTCACACCTGCGGGCATCCTTACCTACGCTCCTCTTCCAGCTGATTCAGCAGCTCGACTTTGTCTTTGTCTGCAGCTTCTACCAAGGCACGCAGCTGATCCATCTTGCTCTCCATCTTCAACAGAAAGGTTGACAGTGGACAAAAAGACTATATAAACAACAAGGCAAATAAGAAATACTCTAATTCTAAATGTGATTTAGGGTCAACAGGAGGTTCATGAGTGTTTCTACTAGACCACTGAGTGAGCTGACCTGCTCCTGATCATCCCTGAGCAGGTTAAGTTCTTGCTCCATCTCTCCAGCATGGCTAGTGGCCTTGGCAACCTCAGCTCTCTCCATGTCCCTCTCAGCCATTAGCTGCTCGATATGTTGCTGCTTCTCCTTCAGTGCCTCCTGCAGGGCTGTGGTGCCCGATATTTTACGACTATATCTTGATGATGTCTCCGTTAACTACAGAGAGAGAGAAGACAAGCATGGTCAGATTGACGACCACAAAGCTTTCTAACACTTAAAACTGAGTGTGTCGATGTCTCACCAGGCCTGTGCGGCTGGGCTTGGCGCTGACAGAGGATGCCACAGAGCTCATGGTGCTGATGGAGGAGGCACTAGGGCTTCGCTTTAGCCCTGATGGTGTCGCCACGACTTTCCTAACTGTCGTCTTTGCTTTGGCTGGCGTGGTGGAGGGGAAGCCGATGCGTGTGACTTTATGCACTGGAGCAAATAAGCCATACTTGGGCTGGCACTGAAAATATCTGGGGACAGATAATGGGATACAATCATGATAATGGAAGTCATATAATTTTTTTGTTTTATTAAGTAAGGGGCCTTCGTACCTTGTGCCTGCCACTGCCCCGTCATTCTTTCCTAAAGGCTCGTCCAGTTCTACACCACACCACTCGCCTTTGGCAAAATCTGTTTCTCCAAGGAAACGTACTACTCCTGCCTTTGTACCACCAACCTGAGAAGAAAACACGAAACATTAGCCTACATTTAATCTCCTCAACAGATAAGAGAGGCCAAAAGAGTAATCAGCTTTGGCTGGTAATAAACCCTGAGTGAGATAATTCCTTCAAAGCAACTGAAATGAACATACCAGCTCTGAACAGAATGAGGCCAAATTGTCAACAAATGAAACTAAAGATATTTTTTCCCTTTCAATTAAATGCACAGCAATAAACAAGGTTCACATGATAGTAAAATTGGTGCTGTGGAGCACATTTTTTTATATAATGCGCTACAAAGCCTCCTGGCTGTCAAAAAGAAAAAAGGGGAATCTATAAGTTGTTCTGTGCCACGATCCACGTGCAATCTTTTTTTATGGATGTGTGCAGTTCTTGGTTAAAACTTTTATAGTAGCCACGTGTTTCCACCTCCAGCACATGCATTGTTTTCAACTTGCTTTTATGTTCTTCTGGCATTATAAATAAATATGTAGATTGTCTGATTATCAGCATGTTTAGGAAGGGGTCAGAATAGGATCAATGAGTTGACGAGGCACGTGCTGGGTCTGCGACAGCAGTAATTACAAAATTGTAGAGGTCTGCAGGCGACAGAAGTGTTTGTAAAGTCTGCTGCAAGAAGCATGCGGTGAGGAGGAAGGAAGGTGCTCATAAACACTCAGCAATATTAGTACCAGTGCTTCTGTTGACTCAGAGGTGGAAGTTTGGCAACATGAAGTGGAGGAGACCATGTTTCATGTGCTCATTTCTTGGAGATGACCAGATTGAAAAAGAGGAGTCATGTGAATCTAAACAAAAGCATTGTTTGTGCAAACATTAATGTTGTTAAAACACTGTGGTAGCGGTCATTTATCCACATCCATATATGTGCAGCAGAGGAATTTTTTTTCCTTCTAAATAATTTAACAAACCTTACCAACACACGGTCTCCAATCTTCAGTTCCCTTTCCCCCTTTTTGACTGATCCGGTCTCTGAGAGGTTGGAGACAGATTCACTGTTTGTGCGTGCAAGGTTAGAGGACGGTGTAGCTGATGCGGCTGGTGTAGCTGATGCGGCTGGTGTGGCTGGTGTAACTGATGCGGCTGGTGTGGCTGGTGTCGTGGAGGAAGCCTTCTTGGCAGCTGTGGTAGTTGAGGGTAATACTGATTTTGTGGCGGGTGTCTGCGAGGCCAGGCTGCCGACTGAAGGAGTGGGTGATGCAGCGCGGGAGGGCGGCGCCGTCTGAGTTCCATTAGCCTCCCCTTCTGTGAGAGACAACTTGGATGGGCGGGTAAATATTCCTCGCAGTGATTCACACTGGAAGTAGCGAACCCCTGCCACTGACCCGTCATTCTTCCCAATTGGCTCATCTAGAACAATCCCTGCCCACTGTCCTGGGGCAAACTGTGTCTCTCCCAAAAACTGTATATAACCCGGCTTATTCCCATTCACCCATACTCGGTCACCGATCTGGAAGTTCTCCCCATCCCCTCCACTGGCACTTGCTGCTGATTTGTCAGCCGCAGCAACTTTAGCTCCCGCTAAAAAAATAAAGAGAGAGAAAAAGAACATTGAGTAATTGAGATGTGTGAGAGAGACTAATGTCCTGAGTGCTGTGCAAAACAGTGCAATATCATGTGATGTCCAAATTAAACCATGCACATTTAATCTTTTCTACGTCTCAATGTGTTTACTCACTAGTTTATATGGGGCAAACCAACATTTCTACCGGGCTTCCTATTTTCAGGGTCTTCAAACTAAATTCTAAAGTGAAAATAATTCTGCTGTGGCCAAGAGAAAACAAGGCTAAATATTTGAGAAACTGGCTTCAACACTATTCTCGTACAAATCAATACTGACACTCAAGACACTGGTATAAAAGCTGTGATGCCTTGATCTCCTTAATGTCCTCTACAGTGATCAGTAGTTACTTGCCTCACAAATGAGAGTGCAAGCAGCACCACTCTACACTGAAACTTCATTTATCATCTTCCTTTATTTATCATTTGTCCAACAGAGTTTTTCACATGGTAGACAATACAATGTTTGCCCCTAAAAAGACAAAATCAAATTGACACTCTTACTAAGTTCGTGTGACAATGCCATATAACTGTTTATCATGTTTCTATATAATTGTATTGTAACAGCATATTAAGAAAGGTTAAATAATTGAGATTGTATTGTGTATTTCTTATCAATTTATCTGTTGTGGAAAAACACCAATCACTTGACTCAACATGACAAACATGGACTGCTCCATGGGGGCAAAGGAAGGGTTAAAATATAACTGCTAACACAATACTGGTCTTATTTGTAATATGACATCTTTTGTTTAACCTTGGTTTGTTAGATCCACCATCACCATTAGACATGACTTAATTTTCTTCTTTATGTTACATGTTTTGATGGGGATTAAGGAAAACGTTCACAATCTCACTGCCTATTAAGATGTTTGCTACATTCTCACATCAGTTGCTATTTAATGCAACCTAAAAATATGGAAAGTATCTTCAGGAAATACCAAGGTTGGTCTCCCACTGTATATGTAGTGGAAGAGAAAGTGAGATTTAAAAAAAGCTGGTTAGTACATCTTACATTTTATCTATGGTTGTTTCATCAGTCCAATGCATCTACTTACATAGATCGACTTGTTTAGCTGTTCTGGATCAAGCTACTTGCCAAAAAATAACCACATGAACCAAAAGAAAACTGAACATATTGTATGGGAAAAGAAATAAAATTGATTTGGTCCTAGCACCACCAGTGCCAATCAAAAGTTCACCACCTGCAGAGGAAGCTCCACGTGGGACGACCCTCACCTGTGCTGGGGTTGGTCCTGGGGGCTGCCGTCCCAGATGGCTTGGCTATCTTGCTGGGCACTTTGATCCCACTGGGCTTGGCTGTGCTCATGTTTCCACTTGTGATCTCTCAGACCCACAAGGCTTGCGTCCGTCAGTGGGCACAGACTGACCCCAGACCATCAAAACAATTGGGTGCAGCTCGGTGATGGCGAAGTTGTTCCCTCAGTGCCAAAAATCAATTAAACAAAAAGTAAAAATGAAAACAAACAAAAAAAAAGTTCAACAAAAAGAAAACCCAGGAAAAGGGAGGAGGGAGAAAAAAGTGCTGCTCACCAAGAGGACCCTGTTTGGAGAAAACAAAACACTATTACTTGACTTAATTTAGGTCTACACATCCAAGTATATTTTACTAAGCACAAAAATACCAGTGTTGCTGTGGTTGTAGCTGACAGCAATTTTAACAAACTAATAAATAACAAGTAAATATATGCCTTTAAGACACTGGCTTTGGTTCTCTGTTAACGGAGGCATTTTGTTTCTGTTATGACAACAAGCTCTTTCAGGACACATCACATCACAGTTGGGCCTAAAAATACCCCGTCAAAGGCCAGCCGATATGCAGTCTGCGTTACTGCCATCATGAACTTCTGAAGAGCACATCTGTAACCTTGACCACAATACACACTGTACCACAAATACAGCCTCTCACTCAGTCTATCGTTCTGGCACACGGAATCGTGAAAATCTGGTTGGCAGCTTTTTCTAAAACAGGATTACTGTTGAAAAAAGACCACCACCAAGCAGCAGATTATACCTGTTTGTCAGATTAGTGTACTATTCTGACGTGGCCCCCCTGTTGTCTGTAGTTTGATAATATGGCCGCATGATTTTAGTCACCTATTGCCTTGATTAATTGCATCAAACAAGGGTAAAACTATAGACCAAACACTGTCAGCCCATTTCAGTCTGTGTGTGTGTGTGTGTAGGCATGCCTCCACCATGAACCCTGTTAGGACAATATGCATACAACTGTTACTAAAAGATAAAAGATTACTAAAACATGTGATTTTCACCTGCCTTTCTGGAGGATTGATTTTAGGATCTGTACTTTAGCACCTCACAGTTCAGTACAGGCAGCTTATTTTTTTGGACTAATAGACTAATGTCAAGATAAATGGTTTCATTATTTTCTGTCGTTAGCACAATCATCCTGGGACAAAGTAAGAAAATGTTCTGAATGTTTTAGGAGGGGACTTGATTGGAAGTTAAGGTCCTTTTTAAATCTTTTAAAATGATTTTACAGTGAAATAAATCTATGACCAGTAGAGTGTCACTTCTCCTGCCAGGTCAAACAGTTTTGAGTCCATTTTAGGTCAACTTGACCTCACACAGGGCAGAAATTTAATATAGAACTTGTTCAATGGCGTCACACAAACATACCTTTCATTCCTGACACGGCCTAGAGCTACAGTACGCAGGTTCACCAAAACAACCGAGTAGACGCGCTGTCTAACACCCTCCTAGAGATTTCTCAGCAGGGTATAAAAAGGTGGCCATCAGAAGGCAGCGACCTAGTTCAAACCCGGTGTTCCAGTTTTCTCCCACTGTGCCTTTGAACGATACTGATTAGTGCCCTCCAGTCAAGAAGAGGCAAGAGAAAGGCGGCATCTCGGTGGATGAAGACTGCAGCGTGGAAATTAAGGTCACACAGAGAGCCTATATGTGACCTTCTGTGTTGAGTGATTCATTCTGCTCAAAAAGTAAAAGGGAAACTGTGGACAGGAAGTCTTAAAAGTCACATGCGTTATGGTGTCTCACTCGAACATGACTGGGCTTCACTACGGCCGTGTTGTGAGCATTAACAGAGGATGTTTCAGCTCTGACTGGTGAGCTGATGCAGTCAGCTGAAAATGATCCACTTAGTCTGGAGAATTTCCCACCACAGTAACGTTAATCTTTTGCCACTGACTCTCACTCTAATCTGTAGCTAGGAAGAAAGCCAAATGTCAATGTTTTGCAAAAGTTTAAGGAAATTAATTCACTGATGTATTAAAACGTAAAAAATATTAATTAGATTTAACTTATTCAGTTCTAATCTATACCAAAATCCCATGTAGTCTGGTTTCATTTTTTTCCCTGATGCAAATACACAAATAGAAACTGGTAGATGGCAGCCCGTAAAAAAGAAGTGAGATTTACTCTACTTCTCCAAATGACAGCAAAGACATAATCAGCTTCCACATTGGTAATGATGGACAGGCTCAGAGTCAATCCAAGCAATCGACATGAACATTATGGACATACTCATTCACTGTCCTCCATCATGAAAAAAAAGCATGCTGGGAAACAAACCTGCAGCTAAATACCCACAAAACACTGCAATATAGTGAACTATCCGACTGTCCAGGATATCGTATTTACACCCTACATACTCTATCTTGCTGACTGCAGGGGTGTTAAACCACTTATGACAAAGACGTTAGCTGAATCCGGCGGCATGTGTTGTAATAACAGCAGAAACTCTCCATCCATTTCGGCCTCCCATGTGTGTATTAAGTGACGGAAGGTGTCACTGGTTACACAAGCCAGTGGGATTTCATTCCACATTGCTTTTCGGGAGGCTAATATTATGCACTGACATCAAGAATATTGAACCAAGTACAAACAGGTTTCCTCAGAGCAATTTTTACAGGAACTCCAGCTGTGACGCAGCTGTGACGCTGCAGTTGTGGGTATGCCTTTACGTATTCCAGAGAGTGTATTCACTGATGTAACCCTCACTCCTACACTCATGTATTTGTCATCGCGGGGCTAAAGCGAGCTCTGGTTCTTCCTTTTTGAGGAAACATCTGCTGGGTTGATTGTGCAGGCCCCTGACAGAGGAAGGTGTAGAAGAGCAACAACGGGACATGAGCGCAGGATAAAAGCCAGGAGCAGCCTGTGTCCTCAGTGGTAATGAATACAGATCCACCTGTGTTCAAGTTAACAACTCTCAAACATCTCTCAAGTCTAAAAGTGAACACTGAATCAACCAGTCAGTATATATCAATACCCCCCTGTCCTGGCACTTACAAATGTTCCCAGACATAACCGTGGCCTCAAATAGTAAAATATACGGCACGGCAGTCAAGGTTTCCATTGCGGCCAAAATGTAAAATCCAGACTTTCCAGAACAAATAAAACCTCTTTAACTACAACAGCTGAGGTAGCTGTTGTATTACACTGAATTAATATAAGATCACACATAATGGTTTCTACTCCAGTGGACTGAAATAAAAAAGGAAAGATAATACTTCTTTTAAGAACTCAATAAAACAATCCAATGTTGAGAAGCTTATTGTGGATTTTCTTCTGAACAACTGACATCTATTACATATCTGTCCGTCCTGAGAGAGGGGTCCCTGCTCAGTTGGTCTTCCTGATGTTTTCTTCCATTTGTTTTCCCTGTAAAAGTGTTTTTCCTCATCGAGTCGAGGGTCTAAAAGGACAGAGGGTGTGGTATACTGTACAGATTGTAAAGAGGCAAACTTTGATTTGTGGGCTTTACAAATAAAAATAACTTGACTTGACTGACGTCAATATTTCAGATGGTTGTTGCCTTCGAAACTGCCATCCGTCACAGCTTTAGACACTCAATCCAAACAAGTTCAACTTGCCTTTTGGCTCAAACAGACAGGCTTAGTCATAAATGCCGAAAAAGCCACACTCCACTACTGCAGAGCTGCTTCACTGACACATCAAACAGAGAGCCTGTGCAGGTTACATCTCTTATAATGAGGTCTGGGCAAACAAATTGGCCCATTTAATGCACTTCTCCATGTCAGCTCTATCAGGAGGTTAAAGGGCTGAGAGCTGTCGATGAGGTGGCACATCTGGGAAGACTGAAGGAGAAAACACACACAGCATGTCAGCGGACTTTCCTCACCAGCTACTACGCAGTTTATGATGAGTTACACAGACAAACACACCCAACATGGTCAAATTAGCCACCGACTACTGAAGTAAATTCCTTAAGTCCCCTCCAAAAAAACGAAGTGTCCGCAATGTCACGGAGGCTCCAGCAGAGCACACTGCAGCTACAAGTTGAGAGTCAGCAAAACAAACGCTTACAGATTAAAACCACCCGAAAGGATATCTCACTTTTTTTTCTTTACTAACGTTGCTGTAATGAGCAGCTTGTCGCCTCTCCGGCTTAAATGAATCTTGTTATCACGACGAGACACACAGAGAGACGTGATTAGTTGCTAAGTAACGTTAGCAGCGAGGCCCGAGCAAGGCGGCCAACCGGCGGCCAGCGCCGAAGGGAAGGGCCGGTCAGAGCCAGCCACCTCCAGCACCGTCCACCTGGGCAAGTTTGCGTCCACTTCCGCGGTTTGTGAGCGGCGAAGTTAAGAAAAAAATGACAAGCGGGTTATCGGCGAGAGCTCGGTAATACTGACCTGGTGTGTGTGTGTTTTTTTTCTGTACGACCGCCGTCTTTCGGAGCGGAGAACCACGACGACCGCCGCTCGGATCCGACAGGAGGCGGCGCAGCTCGGCCCGTCCAACGGCCGACAGGAACGTCAACGGTCGGTGCCGATCGAAGATGATATGTGCGGTAAGATGCAGCACCGCCGAGACAAACCAAAGACAAAAATACTTACTGTTCCGCTTAAGAAATGAATTAGCAAGGTAGATGTTTGTGCTGCGGGGAGGTTCAACTGTTATATATTTTAATAAAACAAACTGTAGAAGGCCTTTGTCGTTAAATTCATTAAAAGGCGCCGTAGGAGACGAAGAGGTTGTACGCAGGCAAGATAAATTTCACTTCCGCTTTTAGTCGATATATTTCATGTATCAAACAAATAAACATCACATCTGTCCCTTAGCTGCATCTCTTTCTCTGATTAAATAAAAACACGTGTCTTCCCTTACTTCAGGTACCAGCTTTACATATACTGCCTGAATGAGATGTGCCCAAAAAAGTCTATATAACAAAACAAATGCAATAAACGAAATAACTACTCGTGGTATTAATAATCAAATAGTGAAATGGCTTTAACACAAACATTATTATTAAAATGTAAAAAAACCTTTGCCAATCACAAACGTGGACCGACCGAAGATGACATGTGTAGTAAGATGAATCACCGCCTCACTGTGGTCACAGACCAAAAACCAAAAACTATAAAACATCTCAACTAAAAAGAACAAAATAACTACTGCTATTAATAATGTTCAATTAGTAAAATGGCTAAAGTCTACACATTTGCCAGTGACAAACGTGCACGTAGAGAGCATTATCCCCTTGCAAAGCATTGGCAATGTTTTTCAAGTGAAAAACATGCTTCAAATTCAAATTAGCAGACTTTTGAGATTGGATCTGAATTCTAACTGAGAAAATGTGATAATAAAGGCAAAATTTCATGAAAAAGTCTAAATACCAAAATAATAGTCAGAATATTTCTTAATATAAGGCAGAAAAAG
This sequence comes from Scortum barcoo, assembly GCA_023238725.1. NCBI lineage: Eukaryota > Metazoa > Chordata > Actinopteri > Centrarchiformes > Terapontidae > Scortum > Scortum barcoo. Next base: position 24,036,171 of record CM041535.1, read on the forward strand.
AAAAGAAAATAGCTTTATTACAAAGGCACAAGTGTGGATACCATCAGTTTCAAATAGTTTGCAATGGCCTACTAAATTCTGTCCTTCTGTATGTATGTACAAATCTAAGTGCTAATATTCTGTTTCCATATGAGTGTTGGTGTGTAGTGTGCATGTACTAATGGTTTCGAATATGGACTGGACATTCATAAGTAAAGTACCTGACATAACAATAATTTCTTGGGGAAATTATCTTAAGCAGAGAAGTACTTTTACTCTAAAAACAATACAAACTCTTGACTGCATCTGTAAAATGATTAAAAATCCAAATTTTCATGCTCCAAAATTAATCATATTAAAAAATGTCTTCCTGAATGTACAAGCATAGTGTTTTATTCTATTTCTGCCAAAATAAAATCCTCTAGGCAACCATTTTCTTAAAAGCCAACCATGCCTGGATGCATAAGTAGCCAATGTGGTTAGGTTAAATCTGTGTTTGACCATTTTATGATGCCTTTTTGCAGGCAGATTAGTTTGCAATTGGAGAGTGAACTTTATTTCAGCTATTGATGTGAATCTATTTGATGAATGGTATAATTAAGAAAACGTGTAAACCATACACAAGAATCTTGCACAGGGTTCCAATTGTGTGTCATTTCATTTGCAGCGTGCAATGAGCTGATTATAGCAACAGCAGGTCTTGTTCACAGAGCTCTACTTAAGAGAGTTATCAACTACTGTTACCTCACATTTTTGGCTGTCTGTGCTGACACATACAGCTAAATGAAGTTGCACCTAGCCATGGCAGCTGGACAAAATAACGCATGGAGGCAAATACAAGCATTTTTACTCAATTATTTTACAACAATTTCAGGGGGACAAAAATAGAAAAGGCCATGTAAACGCGATGTTTTTAAAATTAACACAGGTTAGAAAATAACCATTTTACAATAAAATAAACAGCATGTTTAACACTACTGCTACAAAAAAGAGAAAAAGAAAAAAAGAATAGTTGGTCAAAAAGCTACAAACCACTGCTGTTGCCATGTCCCTCGATACCCCATCAATTGTATATACAGCATAGACATTCATCTTGGTACAAAATAATACACAGCTAAAAGACAGGCTTAATATGATGGTCATGAAAATGAAAATGTTTTTTCTTAAAAAAAAATATCCATGTTTCCCTGTGTTCCAAATCAAGATAGTACATTTATTTTTTTTTCGCCAAATTGCGAGGGGAACTTTTCAGCAAGTCTCTGATTTTGAGGTACGTCCCCGTGGCTTCAGCAACTTCAGTGAATTCTGGAGTGTCTTCAAATGGAACGATGCCAGCTGCAAAGTTCCTCCGGTGAGGAACAGCGGATACTTTGTCGAAATGCTTAGGAGAAGCACAATCTCCAGCAGCATGAGAGAAATCTGGATCAGGGCTCTGCGGGTTGTCTTCCTGGCATTTGACAGGACCAGGACTTTGAGGGCTGTCGCCTTCGGCTTTGACAGGACCAGGACTCTGAGGGCTGTCGCCTTCGGCTTTGACAGGACCAGGACTCTGAGGGCTGTCCTCTTGGGCTTTGACTGGCTCGGGACTCTGAGGGCTTTCATCCTCAACTTTGATTGGTCCAGGGCTCTGAGAGCTAATCTCTTGAACCATTTCTCTTTGATTTTCATTGCTTTGGCAAGGTTCTGCAGGTCTTGTTGTGTCCATTGCTTCTTCTATCTCTTCAGTTTCTGTGTCAGCATGAGCAGGTGTAGACACGCTTGGTGAACTGGGTACAGGTGTTCCCATTGCAGGTGTCTCACAGTCGCTGTTAGTGGCAGTGTCAGCATTTTCAAGAGCTGCCCAGATCAGCCTCTGCTGCTCCTCCAGTTCCTCCAGTGTCAGATCATCAGCTGTCTCCTCCACAGTCTCATCAACTACAACCCAATTACGCCCTCGCAGAGCTGGAGAGCCGTTGGTAGGTGTGGGAGGAGGGGTTCCCTTAGGGAGAGGTGGGGGAGTGGGTGTAGCAGGAGGAGTGCCCTGGGGCAAAGGTGGAGGTGAACTGAAGCAAGGTGAGCCAGGGGGCAGCGGAGGCTGGAACTGGAAGTCACCTGCGCCGTGAATATGATAAGGTGTTCCTGGGTCTGAGGGAAGACATGAATAAAGTCACCCAATGATTAGAAAGTGACACTTGAACCAAACAAAGACACAGGTGATGTGAGTATTTTATATATAGCATCATAACACCAAAAGAGTAGATATCAAGATTAAGATCAACAAAATGACAAATCACTGTCACTTTTCACAGTTAATAACTTTACAACACAAATTTGTATTGTAATAAAAAAAAAAAAGACAAATATGACAATTACCTGATTCAATATCCATGTCTGAGCTCCTATCAGAGTTGCGATCCGGGCTGGACCTCGCCTTTTTTCTTAGCTGTTGAGATGAGTCCGACTCATGCCGCCTCTTGTTGCAATTGGCACCCGCCTGCTGACAAAGAAGAAATCAGTAAACTGATAAAGAGTGGGAAAGTAAAAATCTAGAGGCTGAAATGACAAAGATTATGGTGTACTTAGATTAGTATGATTGGGATTATGAAGAATGGGAAGAGCATGGAGCAGTGTAACTGTAGTTTGTACTTGTATTTGTTCTTCAATAGTAGTTGAGTTTTGAATAACCTTGAGCAGTGAGGATGGTCTGAGCAAAGCGGTGTGGCTTTATAGGATGTTATTATTGGATCACCTAATGAAAACTTAATGCATCTATCTGTACTCTTCTTACTGTGGGGTTCTAATAATTCTTCAACAAATACTTTGGTAACATTATAGTAACTCAATAGCTTCAATTAAAAACTGTCTTTCATTTTAAACTGGAGCTCTGTGGTCAAGTTGTTACAGGAAGTAGATTTAGAATTACATGCTTTGACAGGAAAAACCCAACTACTTTAGAGACACTAAGATAATCACCATAGGGAAGTTGTTGGACAGGTAGGCTGCATAGTTTTGCTTCATGTGGCTGCTCTGCATTGGCACAGAACCATACTGCATGAACTCCTGGAGGTCAGAAAAAAAGAAAGAAAAGGTGTAAGAAGAGCAGCTCTTTGAGAGATCCCATGTTACAAAAAAGCAGTAAAATGTCTGACTTGAAAGACAAGTGTACTGCCATTATGATGCTGAATCTACAAAATAATATCTATGCACATTTGGCTCAAATTAACTCCATACTACAATATTTTCAGAAACCAATTATTTTAATTTTGTGAAAGAAAATATATAAATTATATGCTTTAAGTGCAAGTATTGTAATGTAAAATGCATATGAAATGCATATGAAATGCATTCAGAAGAGAATACAGCACTGATTTACAGTTTTTCTATTTCTGATTTTTAAAAACTGAAGCTATAAATAAAATAATATTAATGTAACTGAATTATAAATATAACTGACACCTGTACTCAGATAACTCACAATATATTTAAGCACAACATTTGAAAAAAAAAAAAAAATTGGACTTACATCTTTCATTTTGTGTGGTGCTGGCACATTGAAGCCTGGGAAATCTACCAGTTTGGAAACATCATAAGAGATGTTTTGCGAATTGGTATTTTCTGTTGTATTACCGTCATTAGAGACTAGGAAACAGAAGAAAAAATAAACATCACAGATTCACCTCAACCTGTTTCAGAAACATCAGTATGGAAAAAGGAAAATTAGTGGGGTAACAGTTTTCAAATTGAATTAAAACATACCGTTTCCATCATACAGTATTAAGCCAGAGTTTTCCATCTCTGCTTCTTTGAGCCAACCTGGTGGGTAGCCTAGCTGCCTCATGCGATAAATCAGAGGAGGCAGGGTGTTGGCATCAATTCCCAGCGCCGTCAACAGCTCCTCGCTGTTTAAAAGCACAACACAGCATGAAAGATTAAATGATCAAGATCTATGCATGTGATTAAAGGATGTTTGTGTCAATTGTGTACAAAATAACTGTCCTGCCTCATGACTCCAGGCTTGTATTTAGCAAACCGCTCCTCCACTTCATCAGCGTGGTATCGCTGGTTGCTCTGCAGAGCCTGGTTGTTGTTCTGATTAAACTCCTTTCGTCTCTCATTAATTGCAGCCATGTCTTTCGGCTAGAAAGGTAATAAAATGTGTACATGGAGAAAGTCAGGTTATTACTCTTCCTATATTTAACTTGGGGTCATATAATAAGACTTATTTGTTCTCACCTTAGGACAGTCTCGCAGCTGATGACCACCTGAGCCACAGTTGAAACACATAGATTTGGGTCTATAATGGACAGATCAGCAATGGACATTATATAGATGTATGCCACACAGAAACTAAACAAAGCAAGTCATAAACAGAATATGAAAACCAAAAAAAAAAACAAATAAAGGTTTTTTAATGACCCCAAACATACCTTTTATCTTTCATTTCTATTTCCTGTCCATCTGTACCAATGACTTGGTTGAAAACCTGGTTATAGCTTTACAACAATTCAGGAAATGTTAGCATGTTTGTGCAGAAGATATCATCAACATGTCTATTTCAACACAACAACATATTTTAGAATAACTGACAGACAAAAACTATTTTTTGATGAAGCATCGGTTTATCCATCTTAAAAGATACGTTGGTACGTCCCATCCATCTGTCAGCTGGGGGTTTTCATTCACCAGAGGCTGTCCAAGTTTATCAAGACTGAAAGTAGTGAAATATAAGACACTTCCGACCACCTAAAACAGAAAAGCAAGAGCAAAGTTTATGAAAGGTTAATCTGACATGTAGATTTTTTGAAGACCCCCCATTTGGTTTTCTTTGATGCAAGAAAACATGTGCAAAAACAAAACAAAACCAAAAAAAAAAAAACTTAACACTCACCTTAAAGGATTCTGTTGTTGTTCTTATACTACTGGAAGATGACTTCTGTGGATCTTCATCCAGAACAAAGGCTGAATTCTTCATAAAGGATAGAAGATGTGTTTGTTTCTTTGTTTTTGTTGTTGCATTGATGTTAAGGAAAATGAGTTAGATTCTGGGTAAATACCTGAGGTTTCATGTGAAAGGTGGATTTTTTCTTTTCATTGCCCAGTTTCTGGTGCTTCAAAATCACATTGCAGATGCAGTCTTCAATTTCTTGACGGCACTGCCTGAAAAAAATAAGACACATGTACTTAATTTTATTAATGTATTTATTTATCATGATTGATATCCTGTAATTTCCTTTTAACCATAAAGTAACAACGAAAATGGAAAGAAATGTTCTACCAATAAAAGTAGTGGTACAAGTACAAGCTCACCATGATAATCAACCAGTCTCATATATTTTTATATGAAATATAAAAATATAAAAAGGTATATATATATATATATATATATATATATTCCTTTTTATATTTTTATATTTCATATTATTTCATGTATACTCCTATATGTTGAATCGAGTCATTTACTTGTGTGATTTTCCCCCTTTCTTTTAACATATTTTGATCATAGTTAGAGGAAGCTTGTGACTTACGAATTACTTAAGTAAATTACTTAAGTAAGATAATTCATTGATTAGCTGATCAAGATAATTGTTGTGCACCAGACAAATAAACTTTAAAAAAAAAAAACAAACAAAACAAAATGTACTATGCAAACCACAAGTAAGCAAATAAACCCATTTCATTGATGATAAAAGCTTTCTTACTTTGAAATTATGTTGTTTGCATAGAGGATTTGAAGAACTGGCCCGTCAGTGTTGACATCTTCAATTGCGATGCCGCTGTAAAGGCAGAGGAACATTAGCATTAGTTTACTGTGTGATCACTTTGTTTCACTTGTAGTGTAAATGAAATGTGATATCAGCTGCTCACCTTGGTCGTGTCAGGATGTTCTGCTTCCTTCTCAAACCCTTATGTGATCTGCGAGTTAAGGAAAAATACAGGGAGCCTACAAAACAAATACATTTTCTGTTGCAGGCAAGCCACCACCACTTAAAAAACACAGTCAAGTAACCCCCACACTGTTTTGCAATACACATAAGGACTGATATCACAATGAAAGCAATGCCATATTTGACCATTCAGCTTACACTTAAAAGGAAACTTCTTATTGCCATACACTACCTTCACCCCAGACTGACAGCAGACCACCCCATGTTGTCATTCAGAATATATCAACCCATTCTGATGTTGAATTTCAAAATTAAAGCGCCCTAACATCTATTAATAAATATATATTTATGACTAAGGTTCAGATTTATATAGAAAGGAAACTGAAATCAAACTGATTTCACCTCAGACTGACAGCAGACAATACCACGGTGCCACTCAGACAGTATAAACTCATCCTGATGTTGCATTTCAAAATTACACTCCCCTAAAAAACACTATTTAAAGAATAACTCAGACTGAAAGCGGGGCACCGGGCTGTGTTTTCTGTTTTCGGTTACAGGCAGGAGACGTTGGCGGCGGCTCAAACTAGCCGACAGAAGGATATTCTCCTCGGTGAGTCTCTGGATGTATTCGTCGCTCTCCTCCAGCCTGCTCCGGAGCTGGCTCACCTCCTCCCGGTCCTCCTCGTCATCCGTAAACCGGAGGTGCGTCGGGGCCGGCAGCTCATAGTCATCGAGCTGCTGGAAGAGCTCGTTATCTCCGAAATCCACCTCGGCCATTTTTTTTCCTGCGACACAGGATGGAGGTCAGAGGTCAAAGATGCAGACCTTCGCTTTTTATTGGTCCTCCTCAGGTCACGTGTTGTGCAGACGTAAACATAACTCGGAAGCAAATTTTTGTTAAAATTTTACCCTGAATTTTGTTTTACGAGTCGCATAAATCCTACAAAAAGAGAAAAAAGTGACTGTGGACTTGACTGCTTTCACTCGGCGTACAAAAAAACGAATCAAGATCTAAGACTAAACATACGTTTTTAGCCTATGTGGAAATCCGTAGGTTATAAGTAAGTTATAAATAAGCTCCTTTGGCCTGTAAAACAACACTGAGGGATTATAACCCTTCTCCCAAATGTTTCTGTGTTGTTGCAGCCGCCTAGCTCATTCACTTTTAACAGTATTCAAATGAAAATACTCTGTTTCTGCACGTCGAGGCGCATTTGTGAAGACTGAGGAGCTTTATTTTCCTCTCCAGCGATGTCAAGCTGCTCGCCCATCCACTTAACTTTACCGCACTGGGACGTAGGATCCCGCAAAATACGTTTTATTTACTTGGTGAATGTCACTTCGTTCAGACTGACTGACTGTCCCAACAAGGTGAGTGAACACTGCAGGCTTAAACGTGTCTTGTAGCTGAAATAAAGATTTTTCTTTATTATTATTACCCCTGAAATCCAGCTAGATGGTGCTATATTATCATCACCGCAACCAGGGGATCTACAAGCAGGTGTAAAGGAATAAATCTATATTTTTACAACAAAAAAGAGAAACAAAAATGGCTAAAGAAAGGAATATGGGTGGTAATGTTAAAAATAATAGGGACTTTATACTGTGATAGAAACTGTGTTAGCACTAATAACTGAAAGTAAACAGCAAACACTCACTTTCCACTCATCTGTCAGCTGGGGGTTTTCATTCCTCAAAAGTTGGAAGACTGAAAATGAGACACTTCCGACCACCTAACAGAGGAAGAGAAGAAAATAGTTTATGATGTTGACATTTCGTTTGATCTATTTGAAGACTTCCCAGTTTTGTTTTCTGTGTCGCAAGAAATTGTGTAATGTGCAAAGCATTGACAATAAACACTTTAAAGATGACTGGACAATGACTTCTGTGGATCTTCATCCATAACAGAGACTGAATTCTTCATAGAGAGTACATCATGTGTTACTGGTTCCTCAAACATTCATTACTGTTTTTGTTTTTATTTATCATGATTAATATGAAGTATTTTTCTTAGCCATAACAACTAAAACAAGTGCTGAAAAAAGAAATGTACCACTAAAAGTAGTAGAAGTAAGCTCACTATGAGAATCAACCAGTCACAACATTATTATATTTCTATCAGCAATATATTTCTGTTTGTATTATATGTCTATTTATAGTCTAATTTGGATTCTATTTTAGTGTTTTATTTTAAATACAGTACTATTTTCTATTCCTGTATCTTGTACTTCAATCATTTTCAGTTTTTGAATGATGGAACAGATAATTTAACAATCAACATATTTCTTGATTATTATTTTGACCTTCTCTGCTGCAGAGATTGCTTCTATATATTATTGACTGTTGCTCTCAGTGTATTAATTAGTTGTTGTTGTTTTTTTGTTTTTTTTAATGGTAAGTTTTCTCTATTTAGTTTTTATTTTTTCAGTTCATCCTGTTCACCCCTGCACCACATTTATTTTATGTCAGAAGGAGCTAGTCTTTTTATGTATTAATCTGTTGTATGTTTTCTTACAAAAAGAGCTTCACACACAACCTTATCATATCTGAATATACTATATTTCTTTTGTGGGTAGTACATGAATACCTTTTTAATATAAAATCTGTCCATTTTCCTAATAGTGTCCATATGTTATTGGAAGATATTATTATTAAGGAGATGGCTTCACATGTATCATCTGTGTCTATGTGTTGCAGAGTCTAGTGGTTCCTCTTTTTTTAGGAGCTGATGTCTTTGCCAACACGGACATCCGCACAGAGAACCATCCCCGGCACCATGCCAAGTTCGCCAAAAAAGGGTTGGCAACCAGAATACAGTTTTCTTCAGGTAAAATGCACAGGAGCAAATAGTTTTCAAGAAGCCATAACTTAACCATGGACTTGGCTGACATCAATACACACACTTGACAATGTTGTCTTCCTGTTGCAGGTTTTAGGTTCCGCGGGTTGAAGGTGCCCACTGTCAATAACAGCCTCTGGTTCTACAGCATTCAAGGGCTTTTCCGAGTTGCCTTTGAAATGTACAGCAAACAAGATCAGCTTTCTGTGCTAGAGAACTTTCAGGTGCAGTATAGTCCACGTCTCTATATGATATTTATTTTATATTATATATATGATATTATTTTATATATCCCATATATATATATATATATATATATATATATATATATATATATATATATATATATATATATATATATATATATCATATCTCCCTTTCCTTTGTAGGATGTTTGGAAATCACAGATAAATGACAGCCCTCTGAAAACCAGTTACAGCCTCACTGTGCAGCTCGACTTTGATCCATACAGCGGCATTTACGATACAGGATTGAGGATTGAAATGTCACAACCTCAGCACGGCCAGGTTGGCAGTGACACAGGTGATACATCAGCAGATCATGATTACTGTTCTTTCCCCACGCAGAGCTCGCAAATTGAGCAGAGTCAAGCGGCCATTTCCACAGTCAGGCACAAACTGCACAGCCTGGATGACCGACTCTCCTCTGAAGCTCAAAGCTGTGCAGAGAAACTTGAGACCATCTTGCTGCTTTTGGAGGGCATTAACCGGTACATAAATGGGACTCTGGAGGAAAAAGATGTGACAGAAACTGTGTCAGCCCTGCTCAAGGCCAAAGACTGGGGCTGTGTATACTCAAGCTCCCTGCTCACATGTGTAGGACGATGGCTCGGCCAGCAGTTTCATGCCGCCAACAGCAGCATCAGCCAGAAAGTGGAGGGCTTCAAAGTTCATCATATTGAGAGAATTAGTGACTTGCCACCTGCTGAGGAGCTAGCTGCAGAGCTGTTTCCAGAAGCCATGCAAACACTGCTGCTTCATTGGATGGGCTTAAGTGAAGAGTCCACTCTGGAGAAGAGACACAGCGAGTACCCAATCCTGCTCCTCATCTTGGAGTTTGCCAACCACAACCTCATCACCGGTGTGGCTCATGTGCTGTACTCCAGTCTTATATGTAAATAAAAGTGGGTCTCCATGAAGACATCGACAGAAAGATCTGCAATTTAACTGACAGCCTCCAATATTTTAATAATAAATATTCTATTTTTGTATTTGACCTTTCTTCCTTTGCCCCCACATATAAAACTATATAGAACATATAGATAGAGCTATGTGACAGTTCAGCAGTTTTCACTGTGAGTTGTGTAGGCATTTTTACAAAATACACATAGGCAAACTGTTAACATTACAATGAACAAAACAAGTAAAGTGATGTAATGCATAGCAGAGTTAATTTAACCTGACATTGATTTGATTCTGTATTAGTTTGCCTTCATTTGTTATACCGCAATATAAATTTATGTTTAACGCTAATTTTATCCTTAATATCCCAGCCATACCAATAACATTGAGTTTATTTGGACCAAAATGTTATAAACCCACAGATAAAAACATAAATTAAAAATAAATGAGGTGATGGATGGAAAGAAAAAAAAAACTTATTCAACACAAAACTAATTTATTTCAAGAACATCTGAAATATGTGATTACTCCTCTGAAGCACATCTTTATCCATGGCAAGCCTGAAGACAATATGTATTACAACCCGCTGTTTTGTATTTCCCAAATCAGGAGAAATGAAACGGAGGGATTCTGATAATGTTACATTGACTTCAGATACCTTTCACTAAATGGATGTAAACAGTGTTCACGTGAACCACATTATAATCAGTTTCAACAATCACATATTAATATATATTTGAGTTTGGTTTTTTTGTTGTTGTTTTTTTTTAAAAAAAGCTACCACATTATTCAAACAAGGATCTAATTTTAACCAGTATAACCAGTCAAACTGATGCATCCTTTTGCAAAGATGTGCAGATTAATAAACACTGAGACTGAAGACTCAGCATCTGGCTATTTACACTATAATGTTTGAATATGTGAAATGTTTGTCTATAAATAAATTACAGATTCAGAGCAACATCCATGCAAGCTTGAGGGCTAGCGATGAATTGGTGGTCCTATATGATCAGATGGGTGGCAAGGACAGCCAGCATTTGACACTAGATAGAATCCATTCCACGAGAGAACGAGGAGGAGAAGCCGAGGCCCATTCCCCTCTGGGTGTGAGTCTGAGACCGAGCCATTTCATACTGAACGTCAAGGTTCCTGAACATCTCCTCCTGCTTTTGAAGAGTCTTCAAGCCTTCATCGTTAATTGGTTTGGAAGTGTCTGCCTCATCATCTCCCTAGACAGAGCAAATTCAGTTCAACTCAAGAATAATTTAGAAGTTAAACGGTTAGAGAACTAAAAGTGGTGGACTGAAGATTTAATTGAAACACTAATTGGTTTAGTAAAAGAACTGTTATACTTACTTTAATACCCATTAGTTTGCGAAATTTAACATTTTGGTCCTTGTTTCCAAAGTTTAGCTTCTCCCACAACTCGGCTGTCTGTGACTTGTCCTTCAAATTTAAAACAAAAATAATGGGCATCATGTTATGATAAATACATAGAAACGTTAGAAAAGCTTGGTGTGCTTTCAACTGGTGAGTCTGGGTTAGGGTTAATAAGAATAAGAATGAACAGCACAATCCAATCTTACCCCATCCTTCTTTCCCTGCCATAGCATTTTCCTCTTTTTCTCCTGCTCTGCAAACTTCATGGGGTTTACAGAGGAAGGGTTATAGTAGCTGGGAACCGCAATACCAGTCTCTGCCAGTGTTTTTGCTTGAAGGGCTGCCATCTGCGCTGCCATGGCAATTTGAGGTGTGACCTGTGTCCCAGAGGCCAGAAGGGCCGCCACATTGAGACCAGGGTTTGAGGCGGCCGCTGCAGCAGCGGCAGCTACTGCGATAGGGGCAGCCACTGGAAACAAAATACAAGGAATAAGTAAGTAAGTGAATGTGAGGATAACTATTTTAAAACTAGACACAATAACAGCTTCTCACCTGCAGCTATTTCCTGCTGTTGCTGCTGCTGTTTCTCCAGCAGCTCCTTCTCCTTCTGCTCCTGTAGTTTCTTGGCTCTCTCCAGCCTAGAAAGAAAATGAGTGAAGATCATGTGACTCAGTTGGTTTAAAAGCACACTGTGCTCCCTGCTGTGTACCTAACAGATCGGCCAAAATTTACATATGCGCATTTCTGCCTTTATTTAAGAGGGGACAGCAAAGACTGCAAAAGGAAATGAGGAGAGAGGGAGGAGGGTCAACATGCAACAAAGGTCCCCGGCCAGACTAAAAAAAAAAAAAAATGTGGATGTTGAAATTACATGGTGAGTGTCTTGTGTCTTAGACACATCGGTCACCAGTACACCCCACCTATCAACCTATCACAATTTCATGTTTGCTTGTTGTCCTACAGTATTATCTCCTTAGTTACAAAAACAATGCTCTAGAGCAAATCAACATGGATGCACAGTCAGATTACAGTCTACAACTTTCATCTAAATAACTTCATAAATCAATGTTTCTATAGCAGGGGCTGATGGTGAGGTTTGAATTTATTTCTCTGTTTGGTTCCATTAAAGATAACTAATCTGTGCTTGACTGTTAACCATATCATCTTCTTAAACTGTCAGGTGTTAACAGAGCAGTAAAAGTTAACAATATCTGTAAAATGAGAGGAAAAAAAATACTTTGTAACTGCAATTGCTCAGATGCACTAAGTGCCACTAACATAACTCAGGACTGGCCAGAACAGAATGACCAGCCGTCTTTACTGTAAATGCCCTGTAAACTGTTGCCTTGCCTTCTGGCCAGGGCCTCTTGTGCATCCATAGCTGTGTTTCGGCCCCGGAAGGCAGGTGGATTAACAGACCTGCTGCGACTCTTTCTGCGCACTTTTTCACTCCTTTTCTTTCGCTCCCTGGTGGAACAAGCAAAAAAGACATAAATCAATGATCATACCGTTAATTGCATGTAGAAAGGAGAGCACCCAAGACAGGAGTTCAAAAAGGAAATGCTAACATCGCAATTAAACCCACCTGCTTTTACTGCGACTTCTGCTGTGGTGACGGTGTTTGTTCCTTGAACCCGATCGAGACCTTGCCTTTTTCTTTCTGTCCCTGCTGCGTGATCGTGATCGTCGTTTGTCCCTACTTCTGCTGTGATGGCGCCTGAAGACAATAAGATCCATAAAGATGAATCAAAGAAATAAGTGATATGAATCAAATAGCTACCATAATATTACCCTTGATGAATGTTTAGAGTGGATGATCTACTGTATATGATAAATAAGTGGTACCTACCAGACCTTGTACAATAGAAATAAAGATCTTTATCTAGCCAAAAAATCATCAGGGCCAACTCCATATTTAATCCAGAGAAAATGACAGATCCTTGATAACAATGAATGTTCTTCTGTGTCTGCCAACACGATAGACGTCCTGCTGAACATGTGTGTGCAGTTTATTGACTAACCTCTCTCGTGAGTGTGACCTGGACAAGCTCCGGCCCTTGGAGGGCCTCCTGTCTTTGCGCCTGGATCGCTCCTCTCCATTCTCTGCTGAGAGTCTCTCTGGCTCTTGGTGCTCGTCTGTTTTTCTGTGCGATTTTGATGGCTTCTGAGAGTCCCTCTTTCGTGCCTGTTTTAAGAAGAAGTTGTCTCTTTCAGGAAAATAGTGCAACAAAAAGAGTTAGTACCATGGCTTACAGCAGAAGGTATGTAATAAAAGTTGACAAGTTTGACAACTTTGACAAGTTGAAAAAAAACCTTGTCATGTCAATTCCACTTTCACAACATATACAGATTGTATATCATCATGTGAACATGACTGAAAGTGTGGGCATTTTCTCTGATACAGACGAACCTGACTAAACTAATTTAAGTGTAATTAAAGAATTAATCAAACCAGCATGATTGGAACCTCTCAAATATTGATGCATGCAAACCTTCTGATCCGATTCTTAGGAAAAAACTTTTGTGGTTTGTCTGTTCAGCAACATCAATTCAACGTTACCTAAATGTTTCAAGACTCACTGAAAGGTGGAAGTAGGGATGGGCATCAAACTTACTTTTTACAGGATCTCTGCCTACATCAACCAAATCAAACAACACACATCTTTTGTCAAATTGTTACGCCATCTTTATTTCATGTGAACAGTTTGGAATAGGTCCTCATTAATACCACGTGGCACATCACTGACGAGGGGAACAGCAGGTGTTACTCTATATACAGACCAATAAGTCTCACAGGTAAATTTTGGCTTTGAAGAAACACCAAGAAATTCTGCTGGACTGACTAAAAGATTCATTTGTTTAATTATGCCCATCCCTAGCTGAAAGAGATGCTAGAGTTAATTCCAAATGTTCTACTAAAAGTGTGAGGCAAAAGGAGTTTGAATGGCAGATAGTTACCTGTCCCAGTAGTAGGCATATTATTTTGCTATGTCAGCAGGGTCTTCTGTTCAGTCTCTTCGTGCATTAGCACGCTGAGTATGATTTATTGTAGAAATGTTATCATGTGATCTACACACAGGTTTTAACAAAAAATAATTAAAAAGGAAAAAAAATCTACTCTTCACCATTTAATATGGTTAGAAATAATGACAGATATCCAAGGATGAAATCTTCCTTTGAGACATGTCAACACAGTGAGGGTAAAAAGGACCCTTTCCGTGTGAGTAAACCCATCTACGTCTTCTGTTCTTAACATTAGTTATTGTAAATTCTCTGACCTAATAAAACATACTCACCTCGACCTACATCTATCTAGGAATACAACTTAGGCCCTTCAAAATTACATAAATGTGTTTCTAGTCATAAAAGTGAACTGATTAATTACCTCTTTGCTCCTGCTGCGACTCCGTCTGTATTTTCTGTCCCCTGGAAACAACAGAAAGCGGAGTGTTGACAAATATACATTTCAAAATGACACTTTCAGTAAACTTGTAAAGAAAAACAAGCATTTATATTTGGAAAAATACACAAATACACAAAACATTTTTTTAAAACAGCTAATGGTCATGTTTTGTTTGGAGAATAGACTCTGCACACATTTTGTCAAGAACAGAAAAGCAGACCCAGTAATTGTAATTACGTCACAATTAGCAGACACACCAGTACATCTCGTGAGTAAGCATACTCAAAACAGATTTCACAGTACTGATTCATCTGGCATATTCTGTGGACTGTTACTGAATACTAACGTTTTCTGTCCCTGGAGCGTGACCTTGACCGTGAATGGTGATGTTTGGAGCTTCTGGGAGATCTGGACGACTCCATGTTGTGTTTTTTTCTGTGGTGAGCTGGCGAGCTTGCTGTGGTCAAGTCGACAGAGTCGTTGTCACTTGCCTGCAAGAAATTGATATGAGGGGGGGGAAATAAATAAATAAAAACATTAGAAGCAAATCAGTGTGTATCAGTGTGATCAAGTGTTGATGTCCTGGTATGTAAAGACAAACAAGAGATAAGCACTTCAAATTACTGCACAAAAGTGGAGTATTATTCCATTATAAAACCTAGGAAAACACGTCTACTCTGACTCTGTGCATATTCCTTGTATAATTTTGCTCAATCATCCTGAACAGTTTTATAAATACATATATAGGTGCTTTATAAAAGGTTTACTGTAAAAGTAGTTATATGGTTGCAGTCAAGGCACCCAAGACTCCCTCTCATCCAATACACTTTTAATTGATGTCCTTTTAATATAAGTACTGACTAATTATAACTTTATTTAAGAGCACATATTTGTAGAGTGGATTTAATTAAAACGTGATTTTACTGCAGAATGGGATGCAGTGTTATACAGCTAATCTAATCTTCTTATACATATTGTTAAAATAAAGTTGCAATAATTCATTAATAAGCAAACAATTAAGTTTAAGTTCATTAATGTGACAGAGATTATTATCTAGGGCAGGCCTTTCAAATTTGCAAATACTAGTACCATGTAAGCACTATTAAATAAAGTAAAAACAATCTCCCAGTCCTAACAATGAAAAATATAATATATATTATTCTAAATTATGTAGCCATTATTTAGTTAATTAGAAATACGACATCCGGATATGACTAAGCGTTTTCGATAAAAATGTACACCCTCCTTCTTAAGCAAACAGTCGTGAAACAATAAAAATGCAGTGAGTTATTTAATTCAGTTAAATCTGATCATAATTATCTTTAACGCTGCCATCAGAGAGCAACGATAGCTGCGTCGCTAAGCTAACTGAAGCTAACCGCCATCTTTAAGGGACATAAACGATTTGTAACTTGAATCACAAACGTGTAATAACGTCTTTTAGATGTCGATGCATTCTTGTGTGTATTTATTGTCCTCGTATGGTGTTACTTACCGACATAGTGCTGAATTACGCCGTGTGTTTATAGCTTCTGTTTTCGTTGACTGCGCTAACGAAGCTAACTGCTACACGACCGTTTCTCACTAGACTGGTTCAATCCGGGTTGCCAGGTTTCCACTCTTGGATGCCCCGCATTCAGACAAATTAAACAACGAAACTGTCGTGGCCGAATTGGACAGACCGAACCACTCTTATGTAAATATATAAAATATATTTCAACTTTAGCGAAACCAGTTCAATTGTATGTTAATTACACGATAAATTCGAGTAATGACAGATAATCCATTTGCCACTGCCAGTGGAGGCGGTTGCAGGCTTGATAAAATAGAATAAGGGGAATTTCGCACGTAGTTTGTTCCTGTAAACCCCCTTTAAAAAGTCTTCTTAATTATCTCGATTGGTTTTCATTCTAAAAATATCTAACGACTGATAAAAGAGAGCAACAAGTCATCTTTAAACAACCTCCATCGGCTAGTAACTGTAGACCCAACCTGGCAACACGACAACGCTCTCCTCCCTCTTTGTGTTGTTCCTTAAAAATGTTTCCCTAATTTTCTCCTGTCAGGCACCACGTACTCTCAAGCTATGTACACCCAAAACACGTATCACCGATTTCAATGTTAAATTTAGATTAGAGACGGAAAAACTTAAAACTAATGACTGAATTTTTACGCTCACTTCCTTTAATTCAAGAGGAGGAGGAAAGATTTGTAGGCAGTCTGAGGGATGTTGCACCTGTAAGCCAAATCGCTGGGAAGAAAAAAACATATCAATGTATCTCCGTGGTAACCAGCAACCCGCCAAATTCTAAAGCTAACGCAGTTGAGCTATGTGGACTCGGTGTATTGGATTTCATTGTATTGGATTTTACTAAAGTGGTGAGTTTTTGCCAACTTTTTCGTAATCTGTCAGTTTTTTCAGTGTTCCCAGAAGCCTACAACTCTTCTTGAGTCAACAGAAGGGCGTTATCATGACATTAAAGTCACGCCTGGGCACATTATCATCCTCAGATTAGACGCAGGGAGCTAGCCTCTAAATGCTAATACATAAACAACACATGCTTTGGACTTCGAAATAAGAGATTGCATTTTTTTCTGGGTTGATTTAGCTTCACGAAATGGCGACCTGGAGCGAAGTTGAGCTCCTGAGCAACGAGGATACAAACACCGTCCGTCTCGGCGGCGTGTCAAGAGAGGAAAATGGGAGCGGCTTGTACCAGGTGGACACTCTGGTCAAAATCTCCACTGCCAGGGAGGTAATCAACACTCAGCTGTGCACATAGAGTCTGTGACATTCACATTAACACGGACAAGTTAATGTGCACCTCCATTTACCTGCAGCACACTCACTTTCAGGGGCGTAGGAAAGATAAATGGGAGAAGATGGGCCCCTTCTTTGTTTTTTAAATCTTTTTTCCAGGTTAATCAAACGGCGTCACTTGTTCCAGCACAATTTGTCAAAGTGGAAAATTAAATGTCAGGTCGTGTAGGTTATGTTGTGCCCACATCATGATTCTGTCATGATGTTAACTGGTGGCAAAACACAAATTCACTCCAGAGTCCTGCACAGCATAACCTGCCGAAATGTCGTCCTGCTGTGTTGTCGTGTCCCAGAGCTGAAGGTATAAAATCGCTCAAAAGTTTTATCGCAAACCAGCTGCTATTGTCATTCAAAAAGTAAAATACACGTTGAGAAGACTGAGATGATCCTCACGTGCCTGTATTCAAGCGCTTCATAACGTCAAATCAAATCAGATTTGTTGGCCAGGTGTGAACACACAAGAAATTAGACTGTTTTTGCGACACTCTCCCTGTACATACACAGAAATAGAAATAAATACAGTTTAAACAAGGACAACAGTTAAACAAAGTAAAAATAAAACAATGACAAACTACTATGTGCAAGGAAAGTATGGTGAAGTTCCTGACTCTCATCATGTATATGTACTGAGGTAAGGTTAAATAAAGTATTGTGGACGGTAAATGAACTTGCACCTATATCACACTTTTCTTATCTTTCGACCACGCAAAGCACTTTACAAGCCATTCACTCCTAATCATTCACACACACAAACATACACCGATGGTTATGTCAGGACCAATTTGGGATTCAGTAGTTGGAGGAGCTGGGGATCAAAATCCTGAGCCACAGCCATCGTGGCTTTGTCTGTTGTAGGTGTGAATAACATTACGTGCCCAAAGGTTTGTCCACCTAATCATAAATTGGGGAACCAGGAGGAACAGGTGATTTCTTTCATAATTTTTTTTTAAGTTTTAGTGCATGTCGGATGTTGTGCTAAAGTCGTAGTTGTATTGCCAGTGACAAAACATAGAGGAAAGTGCCACTTCCCATGCTTGAACATTTTTATTTTCTATTACTGTATAAAAGGAATCAAAACATTAAACAGTTATCTCTACGTTTTGTATCTGGCCATAAGTTAGTTATTTTTAATTAGGTGGAGCTGTCAAATTTTACACATATAATGTTTTTCACACCCACAGTAGATAATTCTTTATTTAACCTTATATACCTGATATGAAGTGTGCGCTCAAACGAGGAGTCCTTTTGTTCTTTTTTTGTTTATTTTTGTTGTTTTTTTTTGTTTTTTTTTTTTGACAGACAGTAGCAGCTGGTATGTGATAAAATTTCAATTTGCACTCATTACTTAATTTGTTTTAGTCGTTATTAAAAATGGTTTTCAGGGTTTCTTTCTGCCTACACCTAAGCTACAACCTCAAACAAATCAGCATAGGTCTGTAGGAAAAAAGGATATCAAACATTGGCATGGTAAACGCTTTACACAAACATTAGTGACAATATTGACCAGTGATACTGGATTTGATGTTGCAGGTGCAGGCAGATCCCAATCTCTACTCCTCCAGTGGTTCAAACTGGAGCATCGTTGTTGCTGACAAGACAGTTATCCTGTTTGACCAGAGCTACCAGACCATCCTGCTGCTTCTTCACTTTGGTATTCAACTTCTCTACATTTTTTTCCTCTAAACTCCCAACTCTGGCTTTAAAGCTGGCTGTAGTCCTAAGGAAATTAGCTTGAAGACAGTTCAGTAAACATGCCAGATTTCATCATGCCTTTCCTATCAATGCAGTGTGACCTCTCACAGAAACTTTCTGCACGTTAATACCAAGATTTGTTTTTTCAGAAAATGATGTGGATGCCATAGATGTGTGCCTGGAGGGGCGGTTTTTGGTGGTGTGTGAAAGAAACGGAAACCTTCATTTGGTTTATGTTCCACACAAGAGAATTCTCCTCACAAGGGTACAAGTGTTTTTTATATATATATATATATATATATTTATAAGGCCTATTAGTGTTGGATTATGTTAGATATGATCACTCCAAGTGGCCTTGTATTGTTAGACTGTACCCATCTGGTATCACCAACACTTGAGGTGACATTGATGATGGCAACAGCATCCTGATGACTTTGTGTCTGTTAATTAAGTTTGAGTTGCGTGATGAGTTTGTACTTGCACATTAACATGTTGGGTTGTTTTCTGGGCTTGCAGGCTTTGGTAGAGAAACCCTCCAGCGGAGATAAGAAAACATACCGCTATCTCATCATAGAGGAGGACAAAGCATCCTTGGGTAAAATTTCTACATGAATATGAGAGGAATTTGAGCACTGGAAACATTCAGGAATTGAAAAGTATTTTCTGTGCTGCTATGTTTGTTATCTGTTGAATCTGTTTTCTGAATGAATGTATTACCAATGTGATTTTTTTTTTTTTTTTTTTTTTTTGGACAGGGATGTACCATGTGTTCCTTCTCATAAAGGATGGGTTTTTCCACATTACGAACCTTGCTCTGGCAAAGATCGAGACAGGTATGAAAACATTGTGTGCATTCGAGTTTGGTTAAAGCTCTTTTCTTGATCAAATTAAACATTCATTCTTCTTCTGTCACCACAGCCATTGAAAAAATGGATGTGGGAACTTTGAAAGAGGTATGTAAAGGCAATCTTCTTTTCATGCTTCATGCAAATTTTTGTTTGTTTTGAACAGCATAAATATAATCAGATTTTTCCTCAACTCAGCTCCAGTCTCTCATCAAGATAGATTTCTGCTCCACCAGCGATTACCATGACGAGGGCTGCAGCACAGCAGTGATGTTCAGTCTGGGCCACGAAATCCACCTAATAATCGGGGTCAGCGTCTGCGAGAGAAGTTTTGTTAATATTATTTACCACTTGCTGAAATTATATTTAAAGAGCACAATGTACTCTCTACTTACAAACCATGGAACTTCCATGGAGCTCCATGGAGCTAATTTTATTTCAGTCCATGTTCATATGCTGCTGTTGCATGTCTCACATTTCTGCTTTTCACTTTTCATGTTGCTGTGATATTAAGATAAACTTTACATTAAGCTTTAGATACATTAGTGTAAACAAAACCTTCACACGAATGGTAGTTCCTAGTTATATAAAGCAGTGCAATAGTGTGTATTTTCTTGATGTAATTTGTCACAACACTATTATTGTTACAGGGGGATAAAGACAATGTTGTGACCCACTGGACAATGGACCCTCGTCAGGCCAAGATGTGCCTTGCTCACTCTCTCAACAATAGCTTAATTCCAGGCAAGCTTCTGCTTCATGTACAATAGATAGCTACACATAGTTCATGAGTGAATGGATATTTATTACATCTATATTTTTACTTTTTAAATGGGCAGTTGATTAATGTATGGGCCCAGGATTTGGGACATGGGTAGGAATAAGTACATTAAAAAACAAAGTTTTGGTTAAAAGAGAAAATATAAGAAATGGCAAATAATGTCAAACAGTTGCAAAACAAGTGAAAAGTTAAAATGCCTCTTAGAGTAGATTGTGTGAGGGTTGTCTCATAGATTCTCCTTATATGTTTACTTCAAAGGTGTGAGGAAGATGGTGGTGGTGGAAAATCTCTTGTATATTCTTGACACCGAGGTGAGTTCAGTGGTATGCCCTGTAGTTGTTTCATATACGGTAACATGAGGTTTGATCCAAAGTATGTATGTATGAGGTTGACGCTTTGTTTTTCTTTGGTCTCAGGATGCCCTGAGTCTTTGGGACCTGCGTTTCCTCGTCATGATTCACTGTTGGCCGGATCTTGCCATTCATGACTTTGAGCTCACCACAGAATGTGCCTCCATGGTGGCGTATGTATCAGTGTTTTATAACATGTTGTAGCTGTAAATTAATCCAATGAGGAAATGAAAATTGGGCATGTGCCTGAATTAAACCACAGCATATGTGATGCAAATGTAAATTAAACTCTGTATCACAGCCAAGACAAAGGCAGCATGAAGATGATTACGCTTACAAAGCAAGACAACAGTCAGGTAGCTATACAACTCCTTTTGAAGAAATTACAGTAGATAATTGCCTGTCAACTTGTGTTCTGAACTTGATATTCTGTTTTTTAATATTTCAGATCAACTCACTGCAAATACGATCTTTGCCATACATGACTGTTTGCTACTCTCTGGATGTCTCCTCAGTGTCCTGTCTTGTCCAGACAAAAATTAACATGGTAAATAATCAACACTTATTAAATTGCTATATGGGTTGTGAATGTGTTATTTCTTGATGTTAAAATTTCTGCATATCTAAGTCAGTTGTTTTGTCCTCTGATTTCAGGATACAATTTATTTAGTTGAGGGGGTCTGTGAGAACCCAGAAAGGTAGGATATGTTTGTATGATGGCTTTCATGTTCAGCCAGTCCTTGAGTGGAATGGTTTTAAAATAGTTTATTGGTTCCTTTTTTTTTCTCTTTTTCTTCAAGTAGTCGAGGAGAGCCGGTATCTTCTGTTGTTGTCAGATGCTTCACAGAGGCTTTGCCTGAGAACAGGTACCTTCATCTACATAACTACCGTTTATGTAACAGATGTTTATATGATGTCAGTTTAATTTGATTAGCTTTAATTTTCTTTATTCACAGACTTAGCAGACTTCTTCACAAACACATGTTTGAAGAGGCTGAAAAGTTTGCCATCACATTTGAGCTGGATTTAGAGGTAAGTGTGTGTCTGTCAAGTTAAATTAAAAGTATGATATTAGACTAAAATTAGATAAAAACAAACTGGTGGGCATTTATAACTTTACATAACTAACAATCCTATTTTTGTTCAGCTTGTTTACAAGGTGAAGCTCGACTTTGTGCTGGAACAGCTGGCCTCTGCATCGGTGGGCGGTTATGGACAGGATGTGTGGTCTGAACTTGTAGAGGAGGCTAAGAGCAACCTGGCAAAGATCACAGTCAGTAATGTGTTAAATGTAGTGTGTTGTGTTGATAAAACTGGGCTCCTTGAAATAGTCATAGAAAATTAAAAATAATTATGTTTGTATTTTGTATTGCCTAGGATGAGCAGTATGTGGTGGAATACTGCCTCAAGGCCCCATGGCCAACCTTTGAGACCACAGAGAAGATGCTGAACCACGCTGCCACGCGATACTCATCCTTACAGATCCAAGAGGCCTTGGCCAGGCTGGCGACATTCTGCAGCCTGCACGGCCCAGAACATTTCAAGTAAATTTCAAAGTCTTAGTGGGCTCCTGTGTTGCACAGTAAATTAACCATATTGTAGTCTATTGTGTACAGTAATATGTGATTTTGGCATGTTATTCTGTCATCCATAGTGGCATCGCCTGGATTGAGTTTCTGAACAGCACTGATGATTTAGCAGACATCCTGACCCACCTAAGAGAGGGAGACATGAAGGGTGCACAGCTGCTTTGGCTCCGATATGAGGTAAAAAAAAAAATGCTTCTTGCACTCACTAGAATAAATACAAAGATTTGTCATATATCAATACACATACATTTAACGCTGATCAATAAACGAAGAAATGTCATGGTGTCAGGGACAGTTGTGGTGTTTACTGCTCTGTTTTATGACAGGGGCAGCTTGCAGCAGAGTTTGATGAGAGCAAGCTTGAAGCCCTGCTCAATGCCATTCCAGAAGACCTGCCATCCCAAGACCTCTGTCCCTGGTTTAGGACAGTTTTTGCTCCTTTTGTGAGGAGAGTGCTACCAGCAGGACAGGTGGAATACATTCTCTCAAGCTTAAAATACACCTTCATCTTCACTGTACTGTGTTTTCAGTAGTAAAAGTACTGTCTTTATGTGCCCATAGAAAATCCTGGCGAGATGGCTGGAGCAGAGGTCAAGGAATCTGGAGTTAACCGAAAAGGTAAAGGAAAAGAAAACAAATGTTGACCACAAATGCTTGAGTCTAGTTTAAATTAGACTTTGTAATCCGGCAGCAGAAATAATCACTGGTTATCTGAGCTGAAATTGATTAAAATTCAGTGATTGTAAATCATATGATATTCCAGCGAGATTGGCCCCAGAACGGGTTGGACTTGGCCGTGCTTGGACTGCCTTCTCCATGGACATGGATGAAATGTGTAAGTTTTTCTTTTCGCTATAAATGAGTGTTTGTGCCTTTGCAATCATGACCCACAGGTTTAAATTTTAACTTCATTATTTTGACTTTCTGTGGTGCATGATTTTATTTTGTTTTAAGGATGATAACTATGGTGCAGAAGAGGTGGAGAACCTCAAGTCCCTGGTGTCCAACCTGCGTCAGCTCCTGGACCTGCACCGGAAATACAACTGTAGACTTTCGCTTTCAGTCTTTGAGAAGGTTTGTCTCTTATTAGTGATTTGTTCTAATGAGATTTGTGGCTCGAACACACTTCTGATTAATGTTATTTTTGTAAGAAAATGAAAAAATGTCTTACTTTTAAGGCATTCCTGTATATTTTGCATGGATTTTGCATCATTGGTCCTTTCATAATAATTTATCTTCCTTGTGATTTTAAAAGGGAAGTGTACGGGGTGTCGCATTCTTCATGCTGGACAAAGTCCTAGCTCCAGAGCTGATTGCCGCCACAGTGGAGGGAAGTATCCTGCCGTATGCTGAAGAGCATGACATTCCTTTTGATGAGCTACTTCTACAGTATATCAAGGTGAAACACCGCCGCTGCCAAGGCCGCAGGGAACAAACTTCATTTTCCAAATGCCTAATGATAAATGTTTCTCCTCAATTTTCACCAGGATCTGCTGGAGCGCTGCAGTTCTCAGACCACAACACTGTTCACAGAATGGGAAGCCAAAGCTGTGGCTGTGCTTGGTTGCATGACAGATACAGACGTAAGTTTCCTTGACACCATCACACTTGCACACAGTTCACAACACGATTAAAGTCTACAATATGAGCAGTATTATTTGTGAAATTCAAACAACATCAAAACATTATTGCATTTCCTGCCAGCTGATGGTGGATGCTGTACTGGAGATCATGCAGAAAGCTGTTGTGCCCTGGAGTATTGTGGTGGAAAAACTGGTTCAGAAGTACCTAGAGATGGACGGACCAAAGTATGTCTACCTTGTCCTCACCCTTTTTTTAATATATACTATTTAAACATTTATTAATGTTAACAGTTTTATATAATGTCCCTCTAACTGATTTACTCCCTAGACAGGAGCTTTTAAAGGAGAGTTATCGTCTGATGGAGATCAGGAAACTTCTCAGGGGCTACGGGATCCGCAACTTCAACCTCTCTTACAGCACTCAAATCCTGGTAATCTGAATTTGATCAATAATGTGGCATGTGGTTCTTGCTGTGCCTGCGCTATGCCTATAAAGCTGATGTCATATACTGCCTATCTTCCTTTAGACACTGATTAGATACATCCTGAAGCAAGACCTGCCAATGTCTTTAGAAGACTCCCTGACATTAGCTGAAGCTTACAAACTTCCAACTTCGCAGATAAATTACTTGTATCTCATTCAGCTGATTGGCCAAGGCAAGGTATGCTCGCCCTACATGTAAAATATTAAATCACCTAATTTAAATTTAGTTTCTTATGAGTCCACAACATAGTGACAGGAAGATTTTTATGGTGCTTTCAGACTGAGGAATGCATGACCATCTTGAAGAAGCTGTCCTCTGCAGAGGCAGAGTGCGTGATTGAGCGTCTCACCTCCTGGGCAAGGCTGCAGCTGGAGGACAAAGACCACATATCTGATGAGGTGAGGAGAGTGAAGATTTGAGGGAAGTGTTTGCAATAAAAGATTGTTCGCATTTTACACTGGATGCAATTACAATACCACTGAAGTCATATGTTGTTGCATATCAAGGATTTGAGCTTGTTCTTGCTGGCCACTGGATGTCATTTCAATATAGCATCTGATATACCTGGGTTTTTCATGTGATTGTATCTTTAGATGATGCCTCCATAGCTATAAACATGCCTTAAAGTAGAGCATACATGAAACTTAAATCTGTTATCAAATATGAACATAAAACATAGAACAGTGTTATGGTAAGCAAATATTCATCCTGGCATTTTGTATGTCTCAACTTTCTCTGTAGCACAAGAAACACCAAATGGTCATAGCTCAGGTGATGGTGGAAGCTCTGAAATACCTGCATATAATCCAAAAAAGTAAGTACTTACTTTACAGTAATTATCCCTCATTCAGAAACCCCTGTTTTAGTTTCCTGTCAGCAGACATCCACCCTTCTCCCCCTTTTCTTGAGTAAGTCAGTGTGGTTCTCTCAGTTCCAGCTGACTCTAGGCTTTGACCTCCATGTGTTGGATGCTTCAGGAGTGTAGTTTGCCAGAAAAACATCACATGCTTTAGGAAATATTTTATATAATTTCAGGTGATATTTTATATCACCAAACATTGGTTGTCTAAACACAGCTTACCGACAACTGTTAGGGAAAGAAATATTAGAAACATGCACCTGAACATCTAAATGTGACACCAGATTTAATTCCAGATGATGCTCTTAAAAGCATGGAGTGTGAAAACAGCCTCATCATGTTCAAGGCGATTGCTCACCTACAGGTAAGTTTCATTTAAGGAATGTTTTTAGGTGTTATTCCAGTCATTCCTTAATCTGTTTGTTTTTGTTTGATTGTTTTAACTTGGATTCTCGGATCCTCGTCTGTTTCTTCAGGAGGACTTTGACGTTTTCTTCACGCCCTCCAACTATGAGGATCCAAACATCCGAAAACAGATCCAGGAGCATCACATCACAGCCTATGAAAACACACGTGGCCGTCATTCATCTAAGGTGAAGGCTGCAACAACTCCAGTTGTGGCTAATGATCCTGACGGCAAGACCAAGACCATCTCCACAGAAGCCGGGTTACGTCGCCTAGGAAGGCAGCTGCAGCGCACTGAACAGGAGCTCTGGTCTGATTTGGCCCTACGAGCTCTGCGAGTGGGCAAGGTAGACAAGGCCCTCAAGATCCTCAGGTTTGTATGTGTCTGGGGGTGGGAAACTGATGGGGTTCCCTAGCAAATAATTCTTGAAAATACTGATGAATTAGATATTTTTTAATTCAGACTAAAGAACACCCACCATGTCCAGTGAGTGAGTGGTGTTTTGTTTGTGCCATTTCCTTCATGTCCTCAGTGAGCTGTATGAACACCACTATAACACCAGCACTGGGAAGGTTTTGTTCACTGCTGCCAAGACGTTATGCCAGATGCTGGAGGCAGATGTGCCCATGGTGCTTCCTGATGACATGGACTTGCCAGCAGTCATCCACAATCTGGCCTGCCAGGCCATCACTGTGTGCCACTCAGGTGAAGAACAAGTGTGACCATCAATTTTGAAAATGGCTATCATGTGATTCAGTGCTGGATTCATAGTTCAGCTATCAGAGCAGATAGGGGGTTAGTAGATCCCTAATGTAATTATGGGCCTGATCACGTAAAGCTTCGAATGTCAACAATAAAAATGTAAAAGCAGTACAAAAATAAATAGGAAACCAATGTAGGGAGACTGACATTAGATTTATATAATCTGTTTTCTTGAACCGGTGATAATCCTAGCAGCAGACTGATAGAGGGAGGCCTGAGTAATACCTGTGCAGAGGGTGTTGCAGAAATCTAAATGAGAACAAACAAAGGCATGGATAACCCTGTGTAATTCATCAATGAATGAAAATTATCTAATTTTAGATAAGAGAGCATGAAAATTTTAATTTTAATTAACTTAAGTTGTGAGAAACATGACTAAATGACCTTCTTTACTTGGTTATCAAAACAGAGGCCACAATCAAATAACACCCAGATTTATTGCAGCTGTCTTAATGTTCTGTGATAGAGCTCCAAGACTGCAGATGTCTAGAAACTAACATCAAAGAGGCAGGCTGTAAGATGCATTGGAGTGTTATGATTAATCAGTCAAAGCATATAACAAATATAAAATTATTATTCTCACACCTTTTACAGATCTACTCCTGGACTGTCTGGAGCTTTGCAAGTGCACACATATAGCTATGGATGTCTACCAGCAGTGTCAGTTATCAGATAACTATGGCTTTAAGGTCAGTGTTTTTACTCTTTCCATAGAATGACACTTTGTTTACTTCATTTTGGTTTGGTTTGTACTTGATCTGTTATTTGTCTGCTGACATTTATGTCAGCTATGGATTAGTTCTACCGGGTTCTACCAGGTGAAATCTCTTAGATTAAGAGGCTCTATTTTCAAGCAGGAGTTTATACAGTTACAGTAAAAGGCCTGTCATTGAATGTAAAATAAGTTCTAAGCTCTAAATAATAAAACTCTTGGAATTTTAAATTAATAATAATAATAAATAATTTAAATTAATTTATAAACTAGTGAAACTGACCACATGCATAAAATAACATTTTGTATTTGTAATTGTCACAGGATGTGACGTTGGAGGCAGAAAAAGATCCATATTCTCAGTGGAGTTTTCAGGATATCTTTAATGAAGATTGCATTGTTCTGGACCCAGTTTCTGTGCTTCCAGTGCAATATGAAATTACCAACTGCTTGCTGCCTATTTCTTGGGGTAAGATGCTCTTTTTTTTTTTTTTTTTTTTTTCTTTTCATCAGCTGTTGTTGCTAATTTACTCCCAATCTTACAGATACCAAACTGTACCCACTGGACTGCTCCTGTCTGTCACACTGCTCATTTGAAGACGGTATGTTCTTAAGTTTATATTTCATCTTTTTCTTCTTAAAGTTGTAACTTTGAAAGTTTACCCTTGTGTCTTGCCCGGTCCACATGCAGGTTCAAACTACCTGCGGCCCCTCCTGGGTCCCCTGTCCAACATGTTACAGATGCTACAGGAGTGCAGTCAGCTGGAGCTGGCACTCAGAGTGCTGGTCAACTCATACGGCAGCTGCCTGCAGCATGTCACCTCTAATGTTATGGACATCAAGCTCAGTGTGCAAGTATGGCTGCAACATATCCAACAGTGCTATCGGTGCCACTGCCAAAAATCTGAAGACGTCACTGTTAACTGTTAACTCTCCTTTCAGCTTTACGATAACCAAGAGCTTAAGAAGTACAATCTATGCACGAATGATCTACGAAAGATGACTGCTTCGTCTCTGAATGCAGTTGCTGTGGCTCTTTTGAACAAGGTGAGTCTGACATCATGAGAGGGCAGCAGCATTTTTGCTCCACTTTAATATGTTTTTGTATAACTCCAACTGCATTTTCTATTGTCTGCAGGTGTTCAACTGGAGGGTGGTCGATTGTGATCTGGCCATTGGACTCTGCACACTCCTCTCCAAGGCAGAAGTCTTCAAAATACTGTGGAAAGTTATTGACAACACCTGGCAAAACTATGACAAAATCTTGGTAGGCAACATAATCACTATTCTTTAACTTTTTATTGCCAAAACTTCTTTTTGCTTTAGTCATTGAAATATAAGCAAAAGAACCAGGCAAAAGGGGAAATAATCGAACTGTTAGCTTAGCTAATTCTGTGGTTATTCTGTGGTTTATTCATTTCTTGCTCCTGTTGTGACTCTGACATCAACATTTAGAGTTTAATTATGTGGAATCGTCTGTCTTCGATCTGACTCACTTAACTCTCTAAAAGTACCAGCTGGAACGACTGTTAGATCATGCTAGGAGTCCTAGCTATTTTGAGAGCATGACATGACCATGACAATATATCAAGCACTGTGTATGCACATATCCATTCATTCTATCTTCAGCAAATCTGATAAGCAACTGCCTCTTGATTATTTCAGGCTGTAGCCCGAATTGGGGCCAATCTCTGCAGCTTGTATGATGAGGCAGAGGAACAAGAGAAGTTTCTGTCTGTCATCACTGATGCTGAATGGGGCATCAAGCTTGCCAAATTGGAGGTGTGTGGATAAAAAACACTTCACATTTACATATTCACATTACATTTCACAAGTTGCTGTCTCTTTTTTTACTTTTTACATTTATATTAATGCCTTCACCACATCCGCCCCTGCTCTGCCCCAGATATCCATCCAGCCAGTTTTCCGTCAGCGGCCTGAGATGAAGCGTAGTCTGATCCCTGATCTGGTGAAGAACAGGAGAATCACCCCAGACATTATTCTTCAGTACTGCAGGTTAATAAAAACGTTCATTTTGGGTCCAGACTGTGCTTGGTCAAGCAGGTATTTTTCTCCTGCCTGTGCTAAAAGCCACCTTGTTCTTCCGTGTGCAGCACCTTTGGTCTGGACCGTGACAGTGTGATCAACCAGTACATCACCACCTTGCTGCTGCTCCAAGAGGACGAGGAAGGTGCAGGGGAACCAGGCACAGGCCAGAAAGAGATGCAGCCTCCGTGTCATGCTGATGCGCTGGAGCGAGTGCTGCAGATCATCCCGATGTTACACAGCACCAGCGAGCTCACAGAGAGTCTCTGTGCTGCCATGTTCAAGGTTCGCGTGTGCGGGATGGGGCGAAAAGAGGGAGATTGTTAAGGAGGTTTCTCACGGAGGGCTCAGAGTTAATTGGCTTTCAGCTATTTTTTATGAGTAAAATTTCTGATATCGTGTGGTAGAATAAGGATTTTTAATTTACCCAGAGATGGATCCAATTGTACAACATGAAGTGCTTATGGTAATTAAAAAAAATCTATATCCACATGCTTTTATAGCTGTGGCTTTTAAGTGAAAACAGCCCTACTGATGCCAAACTAAGTAGTTGAATTTTGCCCAAAACTGCTGACATACAGTTTTAGTACTGTAAACAGATTCAAGACAAGACTTAGTAAACTCTTAGTAAACTCTCTGTTTCTATCCCAAACAAAATTTAAGTTTGGCTATCAACCTAACTTGCAAAATGCCTTTCTTGTACAGCTCAGCCCTTACAACTATGAGAGGATCGAAGTGGTGCTGAAAATCATACAGGCAGCAGATGAGAATGTCACAACCTTTTCTGTTGGTCAGGTAAAAATAGAAAAACACTGGCATATTTAAAAGTTAATGCTTCCTAGTCTTCAGAATGTATTATACAGATACGCAACCAGTGTCTTTTAATTTGCAGGCAATGGGCCTCCTTCAGCACCTGAAGTCCTACAAGCGAGTCTCTTCTACCTCAGACGTGGAGAACACTTATCTTTTGGAGAACAGCCTGCTGCCAAACCCCCTGTCCAACACCAGACTGCCCTTCCACCTGCTTATGCAGACCAAACATTACTGGAAGATCATCTGTACGTTAGCCACTGTAGTTGTTTAATTATTATGCTTGCAGTTTTACTGCAAACTGCTATGGTTTTATCAGATCTGCAGCGTTGGCAGGTTGGCATTAGGTGTTGTTTAAAAGGAAGGAAGTGATTACTCAAGGAGGTGTAAAATTTGCATACATTTTTACCAGCACCTGTGAGTCAGATTTCCTGAAGTGGGCGGTAAACCCAACCTTTGTTTGCCTTTGTCTTTGTGAAGCCTCAGATGGGAAATGGGGTTTTTATTATAAACTATTTCAGCTTATTGACATTAGTAATTAATCAGAGGTATTAAGAATGGGAAATATTTTTCTGTGTTCAGCTCCTGAGCTCAGTGAGGAGACCTTCCCTACACTTCTTCTGATTAGCAAACTCATGAAGGTAAAGCTAATCTAAAGAGTCACCTCACTCTTTATAATCACAAAATCTATTGATTTATTCGTAACTGGGCTTTGACTGTTATTCAGGTTATTGAAACCCTTTTCTCTTTGCAGGTGAGCCTTGACAAGTTATACATGTCGGCAGCAAACCATGTGTTTGAGAAGAAGATGAAGCCTTTACTATTGGAGCAGAGGAAGAAGGGTCAGGGTCACAGCTACAATAAAGAGACTTTCAAGGTGGCCAAAAGCATGATGAAGTACATCCACTGCATTCAGAGCCCAGAGTGGGCTGCTGCCACAGCACACAAGATTACCCAGGAACTGCCCCCAGGTCTGACCTGCAGATCACACACTGCCACTGCTTTGTTTGTGTGTTTTTCTTGATGTACTGAATTCTTTCATGCTCTCTGCAGGTTATGAGAAGACTCAGTCACTTAGGTTCTGTTTGGCTCTCGGAGATGCTTGGCTAAAAGATCCAAACCTTGAGGTCAGTATTTATGATCTTCACACACGGGGATTAAACAAAAGAAACTCTCACTTCTTTCTCTGCTTGGTTTTTCATAAACTGGTTGGGCTTTAATTTACTCCCCTCTGATCCTGAGCAGGAGGCGGCGCGGGCCAGAGGGGAGACCTTTCTGTCCAAGCTGAAACTGCAGTTCCAGCGCTCGGCTACTGAGAACACCTTGATAACCAGCCAGCTGAACAGCCCAGAGCATCTGAAACTGACTGGGCTGCCAGCCAGGCTCATAGTTGCCCTGTATGAGCACAGCAGTGTGGAGCAGCATTACAGAGACACAGGAGGTCAAACTTATCCTGGTGAGCATGCTTTGACACAACAGTCTGCTGTGGAAGCTGCAATAAAGCTATGTTTCTTTAATCCAGTAGTCATCTTTAGCACATTAAATGCTGAATAATATAATATATATTGTTCTTATAAAATCAAGTCTTCAACAATGTTGATTCCTTTTAACTGGGTTTGCCTCTGAGCAGATATACATGCAGTGGTTAAGGAAATAGCCACCATCAACAACGTGGATCTCCTGAAAATCCGTAACATGATGTTGGAAAAATGGATCTGTAAAACAGGCCCTGCTGTTACCAAGGTTTGTTTGAGCTCACCCCTGTTTTTATCAGCTAATTCTATTCATCTGTTATTAGTCTGCTTATATAGTGCATTGTTTTCTGTAATAAAGGACATTGGTCACAACGAATGTGTCAGCAACATCGAGGAGGACCCAGACTTAATGAGGTAGAGACATCACTGTTGTTGATATGCAACATTTTACATTCATTGTTTTATTAATGATTAAAATTAAGTAAAGAAGAAAACACTGTATTCTGCTGTACTGCTTTAAATATGTGCTTCAAAAATAGTATGATCAATGAGCTCAAATAACTTCCGTTGAAAATAATTACATCCAAGTAAGTTGGAGTACTTTTTATGTACAGCTCAGCATGTGCAGTATAAAGTAGCTTTATACTCATTGTATTATTGTGAAATCCATTGATTGAAGAATGACTTGTTATTGTGCTTATTTCATGCTGTTAGGGTGGTGTACGTGCTCCAGTCTTGCCCCATGAATGATGCAGTCCGTCTTCTAAAGCCCATCCTCTCTGCAGAAACTTGGGTGAATAATAAGTTCCACTGAGTCTAAATTGAAAGACGTGACCCGGAGAGGTGGCTGATGTCTGTTTTTGGATTTCCTTCCGCAGCCTCTCAGCACTTCCGGACCTCGTCTCACCTTCTGCCACCGTGCACGAGTGCTGCTCTGTCTCATCCGGCTCGCTGATGCCGACACTCTGGAGGCTCAGTTGCAGATCCCCAGAGCCAAAATTCAGTAAGAGGC
This sequence comes from Scortum barcoo, assembly GCA_023238725.1. Taxonomy (NCBI): domain Eukaryota; kingdom Metazoa; phylum Chordata; class Actinopteri; order Centrarchiformes; family Terapontidae; genus Scortum; species Scortum barcoo. The sequence goes on from CM041535.1 coordinate 24,069,009, forward strand.
CAGGAAATCTGATTAATAGTACTGGTGGAAGTATTGATTGATAATAAGATGTGTTAACGCTTCTGGATTTTATCTTTCCATGCAGATATTATCTGAAATGCTACATCTTTGTCTCTCAGCTAGAGGCACTAAACATCCCTTACACGGTGCAGTCTTTTGTCAGTAGTCCCAAAGAGGGCTTGGTTAAAGGGCTTTGGAAGAACCACAGTCACGAGCCACAGGTACTCCATAACTAAAAACATTAAAACTAGTCCAGCCAGTTGCTTCTTCACGCTACCTCACCATGTCGGAAATGTTACACACAGGAAAACTTTTGTCCTTGCAGGCAGTACTGTTGGTGGCAGACTTGTGTTTGGAGTACGAGGTGTACGACCCTCAGCTGTGGAACAGTCTGCTTCAGAAGCTGCTGGGCTTCAACCTGGTGAGGGAACGATCACCAAAAAAGCTTTTTATTCACACAGTTGTGCTCGATTTCAAGAGGTCAAAATCTATAAAAAGGCATTTAAATACACCACCTCACTTCACAAAATCTGTCTTTTCAGTTTTTCTTCAATCTTTGAAAAAACTGCTCAATATCCGTAGCGACATTTCATAAAGAGAGCTCAGTGGTTTGTTTTGAAATAAAACTTACAACTGTATTTATCCCCTCAGATTAGCCATCTACAGAAAGTGCTGGAGGCAGTGGTGGCTGTGCCTGCTCTGTGGGAGGTAATGTAGTATATTGCTTTTTTTAAAAATGTAAAATACAAATAGTGTTATCATTTCCTATGATAGGAAAGATTTTTATATGTTAAAGTAAAATGTTTAAGTGATAAATGTAATGTGATAAATGTAGTCATTGTTACAGAAGATGCCAAGAAAAACATTTCAAATGCAACCTCACACAGAGAGCCAATTGTCTTTCAATGTCTGTTGAGATAGAGACAGGAAATGTGGGAGAGTGGTGTAAATGCAAAGGGTTTTTGCAACCAGAATCAAACCAGAAAGCAAATGGAGAATATTTAACCACTAGCCCACCGGATGTGCCCACAGAAGATGTAAGAGAAAAATAAGAATGCCTCCAGCCATCACTGTGAATGCATGGCTCTGATGACTGCTGACAACAGAGAAAGGGTTGCAAAGTGAATTTTCATTTTATTTACTTTCGTTTCTCCCCAGATTTCTAGTTTCTCCAGGACCTGGAGGAATATGATACTGGCACCTTTTGTCTCAGGTAAGTTATAAAAGCAAACTCATTTCAGTTGATGGAATGAAGCTGACTGATCGTTGTTATCTAATGTTTTGGCAGAATAATCGATGCTAATTGACTCTGAGGTTATTCATCATCACTTTATAACATTTTGTTTGGATATAAGCCCATAGCGAGAAAGACAATATTTGAAATACTGTGAATCTGCTGCTAGCTATTAGTAAATGCATCAAATTATTACCAGTTTTTATTTTCACTGTTTGCTGTGCCTCTTTAACACTTACTGTGATCTGTTCACAGCCTCTGTTCCCCTGACCCCTGATCAACAGGCAACGCTCTACAGGACCTTTGTTCTCCTCCTCAAGTACGCTTTGCTCATGTTCAACTACCAATTGTTCTGCATGCTCCGGCTATGTAGAGCTTTATGGACTGCTAGTACCAGAATTTGAACCTTCAATACGTGTACTGATATATACAAGTACAACTAGATAAGTACAACTGAAAACTAAAAATACGTTTTCAAAGCAGCATGGCGGTCCAGCGATGCTAAGAGATCGAGAAATTTCCAATGTCAAGGTCAATGTCCAAAGTCATCACAAGGGTCTTAAAATAAAAAATTTGCTTACTAACAAAAAGGGGATTGGTGAAGTTTTATCATTTTGTGCTAGTTTAATCTGTTTAACTCAGGTTTGATTTCTGAAGGCAGTGATTCTCTTCATGTTTATTCCAACCGTCCTTCCACCCCTACCTGTCTTTCTTCCAAAGGTGCCCGTTCCTGTTGAATCTGGACCTGATAGGAATTGCCAATCGCTTTGCACAGTTCAATCTGCCAGCCTTCGCCCTGGGAACTCTGCTTCTCATCCCCTGTGCCAATAAAAAGGCTCAGCAGATTCAGGTGAGCATGTCCGCGACATCACAACACAAGAGAAGGAACTATTTGGAACGTTTGCAGTCGCATCGTCGTGACCATCATCGTTGTCTCTGCTGTTTCCAGGGCTTTCTGTCTGTCTGCAACCCCGCCGCTGTCCTCGATCAGGTGGAAGAGCTCATGAACACGGGGGAACTGGCTGGAATTCCCTCACAGGTCGGTTGCAGCTTTCCGCTCTTAAACTGACACATCAGCTTCATCTTAAACTGTAATTTCTTTCAGCTCTTTGATTCTAAAATGATTGCAACTGTTTCAGCAAGTATTTGTATTTCACCCGCAACTTTGAGAGTCGGCTATTTGAAATGTTTCTGCAGCAAGCCTGCATACTGTTTTTGAGTTTTCTTTGAAAAATTAAATCTTATCTTATAAATCTCTAATCCCAGTCAACCTGCAATGTGCACTATTGTTGCTACAACAGATAAATACTAGATCTGTGTCATTAAGACAATATATATTGTAATATATAGGCCAAGGATCACTGAAGTTGTTAAACAGGAAACTAAGATGGTTCTGATGGTGTGAAGATGTTAAAGGTGTTGGAAAAGATGCACTGAAAACTTACTTGCACAGTTGCAACCTTTTTACAGAATTTCTTTTCATGTGGATCTTATTATATTGTATTATGTTATTATATGAATTACATCATCACCTCCATGATTCCTCAGATCAGAGAGACGGTATTAACTTTCATCAGCCAAAATGGACAGCACCAGAAACTGTTGAAGACCAAACACTTCAAGCGTCTGAAGCAGCTCATTGTGTCGAGTGGCCAACCTAACCAGGTGAAAGACTTGGCGGACTACCTGATCAGCCAGAACTGGTACGTTTTTTTTTTGTTTGTTTGTTTTTTGAGAAGCCAATTCCAGGAGTTATAAACTAACAGGAGTTTGTTCTCAGCTGTTGGTCCTTGATTTATCCAATTAATTTGTCTATGTATCCTGTCTGGGCTACAGTTTCTTATTTTGCCATGTTTGTGACATTTCTGGGTGTCAACTTTTGGGCAGTGGATTGTAGCCCTCAGTCAATAAACAGTGGTAAGTATGTGGGACCACCAGAAGCACACTGATGTAGAGCCGTAGAGGAGGGACCAAGATTGGATGTCAGGTTTTCAAACAGCAGCTGACAAATCCCACTGGTTATGCCCTTTTAATAAAGTATAAACTTAAACTGGAGCATTTTTGTTTTACATCAGATTTATCCCCTGGAGAGTCACAAGGTCACAATCACCTGGTGTCCAAGGAACTTTGGCAGCCAAAGAGCAAAACAAAACCTGCACACACGGTTATGCGTTTGACCTTTTTCAAATGTGAAATTTTGAGTTTTTCACGTCAGATTCTTTTAATCTGCTCTTCAGTCAGGATGATGCTGACTCACTCGCTCAGGAGTACATGAAGCACAGAGAGCACCAGAGAGGGAAAACGCTGACAAACGGCTCACCTTCACCAAGCTGCCTGAAGGTAAGTGGAGCTGATATTCTATTTTTAGTTCACAAAGAGATTCAAGATTCAAGCATTTTATTGTCATTTGAACAGAAATAAAAAACAGATTTCACTGTACAATGAAATTCTTACTTTGCTCTTCCGTCTTCATTCATGCCAGATAAATAGAAAAATATAAATACAAAAATACAAGTAAATAATATACACTAAATAATATACAATAAGTGTGCAAGGAAAACTACATACTATATAAATTCATGATATTAAAATATCATGTAACTAATATTCATAAATAGTTGGGGTCATTTTATTAGTTCAGATTGTGTACCTTTTTTATTTCACAATTATTACTTTGATTTTTGATCTGTTATAGAGACGAAACAAACTTGTAATTCTTCTTTAACCTGTTTTTCAGGAGTTCCTCCATGTACCAAATGGAGTTTCGGGATGAACTGACAATATTTCTGCAGCTGTATTTATATATTCTTATTCTCCGCTCTGGTCTGTTTTGGGCTGAGATGCAACATTTGCACTTGACATCTATCTTTCTATTGATCATGTACTATTTGAATAAATGTTTTCATTATTGATTGTGTGGAGGAATTCTTGATTTAAAACTTTAGAAACAGCATCCTGTTAATCTCTTTTTATTTCTTCCCTGCTTGTTTGTAATTTATTGTACACTGTTACAATTGCTGTCTAACATGCTCACAAATATTTGACTATATTGCTCTGTTTTGGTGCTACACAGAAATAAACTGAAGTATGTAAATGTTTGTAGGCTGTGCTCCTTTATATCTTTATGACCCATTTTTTATTTGAAGTTGTTTACCACGTGTTGTAAAAACAAATGTTCGTTCTTGGTAGCAAAGTTTCTGGTTCTGCAAAATATTCAGTCTGTGTCTGTATTTAGTAACATTTGACTTTTCTTTTTTTTTTTCCTAATCTTTTTCATTTTACACGGAGGTTCTGAGGAACCAGACATGCTGGGGCCCCACTGGACTGAACTTTAAAGAATGACTTCTCTGTCTGGCTTGAATCTGAATTTCAGAGGGGTATTTCCAAAAAGACTCAAGGTATACAGGTGTGCTTGTTGTCACTGTGGGGGAAAACTCAAACTTGGTTAAGTTTCAGGTTATATTTGATAAGTCGATCAGTGAGCATGCATGCAGCTTTTAAAAAAGGGCTCGAAGACTTGAGGTGTTAGTGGGTAACCACACATTGTGCATTGATAAAGTGCTTTCCATTCGATTTGTAGAAGAAGGACCAAACCTCAATTGATTTCACAAAGTAGTAGACACTACTGAAGTCTTAGCCACAACTTGGCCTGCATAAGCTGACTTCCCTTTTAGAGTCACTTGAACTGCTGCATGAGTAGAGGTATTTATTTCTCTTTTTTTATTTAGTGTTGTGTTGAAGTCACAATTTATAAATACAAGTCTGGCCTAAAAATGACATTGTTCTTCAAAGTAGCATTCATGTTTGGGTTCAAATTAGAAACTGAATCTGACAGTGCATGCCATCTACAAAACTTCTGCACTATAAGCTCTGGTATTTCTTATTAACCCAACTGCCAGAAATGAATGATGCTTACCTGGCTGCAGATCGTCTGCATAATTATTACAAAATTTTTCTTGAGAGTCGGTGAGTCACAGCCAACATCCCTTTGTGCTGCTTGGAAACATAACTCCTATTGTGTCAGTATGCATCATGTAGACCGACTGACATATCCAACAAATAGTTTTTTATCTGGACAAAGTGTATTCTATTAGAGCCTGTATATAGATTTGTAGTATTTAATAGATTCCTCCATTGATTGCATTACATCACAATTCAGTTTACATGTATGTCAAGGAAATAACTGATTGCTATCTGCATACTTTGAAACATATGGGAGGAGGTGGTGGTGGTTTTTGAACCACATTTCAGGGAAACCTTTTAATAGCCACGCTGTGACTATTAACTGTGTTGCTATGTGCTGTGCTGTTATTGCATTTATGGAGATCAAGTTAGTATGACATGTAATTAATTTTTTCACCTGGAGTTAAAGCTGTTACTTTACAAGTGAAGTGCAAGTGCGTGTCCTTTACCAGGAAAACTATTTTTTTAATAAGGCCAACAAAGCACACAAGCACATTTTATACACTGATCAACTTTTTTGTTGCCCATTCTGACCAGACGACTACATATTTTAATAGTGGCAGGATTTAAATATAAAATATAAATATAAAATATAAAAAAATTAATGGGTTAGGGTTATTTATGTGTGGTTTTAGGTCTATGTATAAATCAAATGAAATAATCCAGGGAACCATGCCGAATCTATATGATAAAAATCTTTATTACTTGTTTAAACAGCAAGGATGTTACATTGTGCAAAGAAAAAAAAAAACATTTTAATCTTTAATATTTGAAATGGTATCAATCAAATGGTAACAATCTGAGAAATCTGTGAGACAGTGATTATTGTATAGTTTTCTTATAATCACAAGATATTTTATTCACATAAACTATAACAACAAACTTGTGTATGTTGGTAATGTTAGGGAGTTGAGGTTAGTTTACCTATAAGTAGGACAAAATATTAAGTACATAAATGATGTTTATAATAGCATATATTTTGCAATAGAAGTATTTAGAAAAGTGCATTCATTATATAGAGAAGTACAAACAAAGGAAGTTTAGCACGTTTTGCAGAGGCAATTTCTTTTTTAAAGTGCAGTCAATATATACTACTGAAGGCAAGACTGAGGACGGTTGTAACGAAGGGATGGTTGTAACAGCACGGACTACTTTCACCAGGAAAGAATAATCTGAGAGTGACGTGATGAGTTTCAGGTATGACCAATTTCCTCCCGAGCTTTCATGTGAAATTACATATCAGTGTGAAGAATTGTGCAGCTTTTATGACCAAAACCCTGATTTTCAGCCAACAGAAATATTTTGGATCATAGTTTAAATCGTACTGATACTACTGAAGTTAGAATTATTTAACTTGTATTAGATTAGAAGCAGGTCAAATGGGAGGCACCATGGTATTACTGCCAGCTAAAAAGTGGCTAATAAGATTGGAGGTGGTTGTCATAACAGCTTTTTAAAAAGTTTTACAACTAACCACATAACAAAAACTAAGCACATTTTCTCAAAGCTACTCCTTTTTTGACCATTCCAGGGTGTGCCTGCATACGTACAAACTGCACCAGATAAGATAAAAATAAAACTGTATCAAACACAGATACTGTCTTTTTGGTGACTGCATGTCTGATGAACTCCTCTAAAGTTAAAAGGCTCAGCACCACTATCTGCAGGTTGAAGCAAAGGAATCTTGTATTTGACATCAATTAATGAATTCTGGGATATAATTTGTGGCTGGAAACATAGGTATTTGTAATAGACAAATTAAGGTACGTTGGGTCAAAATCTGAGAGCTCTAACACAAAAAGTCTGCGAGTTATAAGTGCAGAGACATTGAATGTTACAACAGACCCTGTTCTCCCTTTGAGAGAAGTGAAGTAATGCCTTCTTTAGGCTGCTGCACTTACATGGTAACTTTAAGAGAGTCAATTTGGAGCAAGCGAGCTATAGCACTGCATCTAGCTCAGTTATTATCTTGATGTCTGGCTTGATTATCACAGCTGGCTGAGCGACTGGGAGCCTGTTTCTCGAGTCTTCTTCTCCGCACTCTCAGTAGCGTCCGCTTGAGGCAGATGAAGAGCTTTCCTGCAGATGTTCTTGAAAATTGGGCTGGAGAAGTAGTAGATCACGGGATCCAGCACGCTGTTGAGATAGGTCAGGCTAATTGTGATGTAAAATGTGGTGGTCAGGCCGTCCAGAGCGGGGCAGATTTGAGATTTGTCGTGGGTGCTGGCTGCTTCTTGGGTTTGAATCCAAATCACCAGCTGCGTGACGTTGCTCGGGAGGAAGCAGATGATGAAGATCACAGCCACCACTGAGATGAACCACAGAGCCTTCTTAATCTTTGCATGCTGGGCCAACTGCCTCCCTCTCAGGTGGCCAATAATGTGGACTGTGCAGTAGAGAATCACAACTAGAGGCATAAAGAAGGAAAAGAGAAACCCAAATTTATGCCAGGTCAGATTACGCTGGGGATTGGTCTCAACCATGAAGCTCTCGCAGTAGGACGTGTTGATGTGTTGCAAGGTGAAGACATGAGCTGTCATTGAGATGGTGAGCAGCCACAGTCCAAGCGCTCCGAGCGTGGCTTTGGAGATGCTCAAAGAGTTGATGGGATGATGGGGATGCACCACACGCATGTACCTGTCCAAAGCGATAGCCATCAAGAAGAAGGTACTCCCGCTGCGGTTCATTGCCAGCATGAAGAGGCAGATGTTGCACATAGCGCTTCCAAATGTCCACTTGATCTTAGAAGCGTAGTAGCTGGCACGGAAAGGCAAAGCCAGGTTGAGCATAAAATCAGCCATCGCCAGGTTGAAGAGTAACACCGTGCTGCTTTTCCAGGGTCTTATGTGGAAGCAGAAGATCCAGAGAGCCAAACCATTTCCAAGGACTCCCAAAACAAACTCTGTCACCAGCAGTGGAGGAAGCACGCTGATCAGAAGAGTCCCAGTGAAATTGCACTGCATCTTGACACACACCACGCTGTCCTGTTGGCTGCAGATGAGAGAAATGAACCTCTGAGGACTGTCTGCAAATGTTAAAGGGAAATGTCTTAACCAAAAAGCATGTGTGGTTTTGTCATGTACAGGAAGTCGGCGGGGTTCTGCTTCTTTTTGTGTGTGTGTGTGTGTGTGTGTGTGTATAATCAAACAAAATTTCTCAGTTGCCAATTTCTCTGGAAAGCTACACAGGACCTGCATGTGTAAAACTAATTTAATAAATAAATAAATAAATAAAATCACCCATGACCCTTGTTACTACAGTAGTCTTCAATTAAAAACAGTTTACTTTGATATAGTCATCATCCTAGTTGGGGGGCCCTTATCTGGGAGTTAATACACAAAGAGAAAGCAACCTTCTTCAAAGAAAGCTTATTTGTAAAACTAACACCTCTGTCACGGCGTGTTTAACCATCTGTACTTCTCGTTTCAAATATAGCTATTTTTAACTCCTGTGAGAACCCTTTTGGTCGCGGCTGCAGGTTTTACCAACATTTTGCAGTTACAGAATTCATTTGAAATGTTATTCATTGTTGTTGTTATTTGTTGTTGTTATTTAATGTTTCTCCATGGAACAAGCACTGGTGAGAACGACATCAGTGGGACATGTGACAAAATACAGCATCTGTAAAAAACCACAGGACATTACGCTGTTAATACTCATTGATTTTAGGACGGTGAGAGAGTGAGAAAAAGCATTTAATGGCCTGGTCAGCCTGATGTGGTCAGACAAACACTGAACTCTATATTTATTCCAAGAGGTACAACTGTGAGAAGCCCGATGCCACTCCTCGTTTCTACCTGCCGTGCATGACTTCAGACTGAGGAGAGAGTCTCAGCACCTTAAACAACTTTGAACACAAAGCCAAGACAGTGTTGGAGAGTGTTTGGGACAAAAGGGTCTGAATGGACAAATTTGTACTTTATTACATAAGATTAAAGTCAATCATGCAACCAGATGCAACAAAGAGAAGAAATCTGGGACGACATCATTCGTACAGATGTGTTTGGTATCATAAGGACGCCAACATTGAAGATTTATTCAATAAATCAGTAGGAATGAATTAACTGAAATGAAACAGTTCATCAGATTATCAGGTTAGGGAATATCTGAAAAGCACGCAAAGAAATTCACATTCAGCAAAAAAGCTTCAGACAACTGTGACTCACTGACTCATAGCGCCATAGGCATATCTCTGCACTGCGTCATTCACAGGTTTCCAGAGAGGTAAAATAGGTAAAATAGAATATTATAAAATAGAATAAGATCAAATTAGTGAATATCTGTAGACTCGACAGTTATGATTGTAGTGCACATTTCCTGTTGGTGCACACATGCATGAATGTCTGTAAGTATTTGGACAGGTTTGTGTTCAGGTGTGTGAATGTTGGAAAAGAAATAAAGTTTTGAGGATGAGGACGAGAAGATGATGTGGGGAAGCTGTAAGACGTTGGTTTGTATTTTAAGTATGATGAATAAAGTTATTCAGTATGTATCACGTGAGCTGTTGTGCACCTACATGTAAATCACTGAAATTCCTCCATTGACATTCTTAAAAAGGAAAATAATCACCAAAAAGAATAGTTGTAGTTCTAACGTGAGATTTGAGTCTAATATGTCATTTGGAGAATGAAGAAAATTGAATTGTCTGTTTTCTGCTGTGTGGTGTGGTAAATGTTTTATCATCGGTTAGTCATATTGAATGGGCCACTGGTTTGTGAAGAATGAATTTGTTCATTCATAAACATTATTTAATGATCAGAGGTCACAGCAGGCTGAACTGGATTATGAGGGAGCTCACACTCACAGTTTGTGAACCTCTACTGCTGTCTAGTGGATGACATTTGAAAATGCTGCTTTTCCAACATGTCTCATGAGAAGTGTGTTTCCCTGAGTTTTTTGAGCGATCATTCTTCAGGGAAGTTGTGGGCTGATGCTGATTTTAAAAAGGAATTAGGTGTGTTGAGTTTAGTGTCCAAAACATGTCACAGAGAGGAATTTTTCATCACTCTTGTGAAAGTCTGTGTGAGCAGCACAGATTCACTACAACATACATTTAGAAGAAGGAGGGTGAGTGAAGAAGACCATTGCTGAGTATTTCATGAATTGTGAAGCCACTTCTCATATAAACATAATTTGCGGTGCTTGCTCTGTGTCTGTGTGGTGTTGCACTGTGGAAAAATGTAAAAGAGCCAGTCCGGCTTGCGGGGCAAACTCAACCTTTTGTTGCCCTCTCCTGCTGTGCCATCCGCCCTTGTGTTTCCTTCACCTGCATACCTGGGAACAAAACATTGTGGTCGCTACTCTACCTGGCACAACGAACATGAAATTCCAGTCTTACAACCTTGAAGAGCACTGAAATGCAGACAGAGCCCTAAATGTACATGAGAAACAGCTGAAGTGTTCATTTTCTTATTCTGGCCTGCTGTCTAAACAGCTGCAAACAGGCGAGAGACTGAAGAGCCGCACCTGAGCTGAAGAACTGACGTCTGTACGCTGACTTAACGTGGTCAATGTGAACAAATCCTCCACCCTAAACTCTCTGTCTTGACTGTTTGACTTGATGACTGAAGACGTGAAATGACAAAGGATGAATTATGAAGGAAGCAGCGAGTCAGACAAACAAAACAGGACACGCCACATACCTCAGGTCATGTCAGCCAAGTTGAGTAAAGCTGGGCAAAACATGTGACACAAAAAACCTCAAACATTTAGAGAAGAATATGTACACAGAAATTAAGTGAATTGAGTTGAAAACACCATATTACTTGTTGATATGGAAACAGCAGTGACCTTTCAAAGCTGTGAGTCTAATTAAAGCAGCAGCAAATCAAAGTGAGACAAATGAGTGAAGTTATCGCAAATGTCAACAAAACATTGGAGCCTGTAGTCACTAAATGAACAGTCTCATATATTTATCAAACTCTTGTGAATGTTTTAACCATTTTCACACACTGATCCACGTTCATCAGCTGGATTTCTCTTGTTTCTATCACCCTAAAAGACTAAAGCGACATTATTGATTTTATTTAAGAATATATCTGCCTTTACATGCTTTTTTTCTGCATCATGAGGGCAAAAAAAAAACTGCCTGCAACATTAACACAGGCCTAATAAATGACTCCAATCCATGACTGAGCCTCCTTTAATGACATAACACCGTTTATATTAGAGATGATGAATAAATAATGTGACTCTGTTTGTGCATTAAGTTGAAAAAAATGAATGACCTGGCCCATATTTCCATGTGTCACACAGCAGTCAGACGCCAAATGCGGGCGGCAGCCTCTGATTTTAATCGGAGCTTCATTTCCTGGTTCATGCTGCAGAGGGGAAGATGCGATTTTGGGATTAAAATGAGAATAAAAACTCTGAAATTATCCTGGTGGATTGTGGTGGTGGGGAGGGGGTGATGTCGCTGAAGTGACGTCACCGAGAGAGGCAGACAGGAGAGCTGCAATATATATAAAAATAAATATAAATAGGCCTGTATATAATAAAGGAAATGCTGATTTAAAGCCCTGATGACTGTGGAAAAACTGACATGCGTGTGGGAGGACGTCGGCGGCGGCAGAGGACACGCTGGTGATGATGATGGTGGTGGTGGTGATGATGATGATTTCCTCCACCTTGGGGGAGGATCCCTCCACGTAACGCGAGGCAGACGCGCTCCCCGACAGTCGCTCTTCCTCCTCCGGCCGCGGTTCATCCTCCAGAAGAAGAAGAAGCGGCGCCGCAGCCTGGAGATGCCCGCACGGAGAGCCCGGACTCCGGACACAACAGAGAGACAGGGAGACCTCTGAGATTTACGCACGTTTTCGGGTCCTTTTTTTGGATTGTGGAGGAGGAGAACTGTGTTTTTGGCTGTCTTCGTCGCTGTGTTTGAAAAGGACGAACAATAAACTGGAGGATGAACAGCTTAAGCACCCGGGTGAAATCCAGGCGAACTGAGGCCAGCCTCGGAGCGGAGAGGGAACATTTTGACAAGCAGCAGGTAAAAAAAAGATCCGAGACAGGTGTGACTTAATGTGCAGTGTGGGATGCGTTTTATTCAGGCCTGCTGTGGCTTCATTGTGTGTGTGTGTGTGTGTGTGTCCACTGTGTACCGCATAGGCCATAGTACATTCCCAATTATCAAATTTGAGAATTGATGTTTGATGCGCAAATTAGAGAGTCTTGATGAAAATGCTTCAAGTAAAAGCAGCATTTAAAACGCGTGTATTGCCAGAAAACAGCGTTTATTTGGGAGTTTAAACTTGAGGCACGTTTGGACAAACTTGTCTCAGAAGCCAGGGTTTGCCTAAAAGCTCATTTGGCAGCTGAGAGCTTTTGCGCATTTACGCACGGTTTTTAGTGCACGCAGTGCGCCGTGCAGTCTCGCCATTCATTCCTCAGTCTGTCCACTGGTATCATGCTGATCTTGTCCTTCCTGTTTGGGCACCTTTCCTTCCTCACAGACATTTCTTTCTCCGTGTTTAGTAGCCTTCTTGCTGGATGCAGCATTCGGGAAACTGGAAAGCTTTAACTTGGAGATACTGCTCTTGTGGAGCACCTCCAAATCTGATTATGGTTTCTTTCTGAATGTTTCAATGAATGAGGTTTGTCTCATTCTTCACACTACAATAACAGGTTCTCTGCCTGTCACTTCACTGCAGTTAAGTAAACCATGCTACTCATCAAACATGACACATGTGTGATGTGTTTAAATGTGTTACACCAGCTTTAGTCACTGTTTCAGGTGAAGCACACACCCCGGCCTGACTTGGAAATATGAGACTCAAACCAGGTTGAGTAACTAAACAAACTGTGAGACAGCAGCCTGGGAGTTCAGACTTACAGCATGTTCAGTATTTTCTTATCTGAAAATGGGCTGAGCTTCCCCTGTGTTGGGTGTATTTCCCTCTGTCAGTGTTTTATTTACTTTCTGAGGCACAAGGAAAGAGGTGGAACCACTGTGTTCAAACCCCTGCCTGTCCGTCCTCTCTACTCCTTCCACCTCAAAGAAGAGCTAGAATAAATTATATGTAATATTGTAATCATAATTAAAGATTTAAAAAGCCAGTTTTTACCTTTCCTTTGTCACACAGTCCATTTCCTACCTCCTGTTTGTTACCCTGAGTTCACTTTTTTTAAAATATTGCAACATATATGTTGTTCAGGAGTGCAAATGCCAACAAGGAGGCACAGGTTTCATTTCAGCAGAAGCAAAACTACTGCCATGCTGTGCAAAACGTGTTCAACAAGGGCATGTTGTGTGTAAAGGACACGCATCAAAGTGGTTTTAAAACTCACAGCATATTCATACTCATGGAGCGGAATGAGTTGAATTAACTGCCATGAACGTTTTTTTTTTGTTGTTGATGTGACCGACTGTCGGGTTCAGTGTGCAGCCACAGGAGGGCCAGTCACTCCTGCTCAGCTGGATGGAGACACCAGGCAACATGCAAATGAAGTGGGCAGTATGATGACTCCTGATTGGTTGATGATTAACATATGGGCAGAAACTTTACCTTTATGGCTCTTTGATGCTTCCTGATGGGCATTTCACCCAAAGCAGATAGCTGCAATAACTAAGCGTTGCTCTGAAAATGGCAAACCTTGCTGCTTTTAGTTAAATAAATGTTCTCTTAATTGCTACCTGTTCTATTATATATATTATATTATATTTCTATTATATATATATATATTTTCTCTTGTTGTAGAGCTCCTCAGTACTGCTGATTCATCCAGTACACTGAGTGAAACTCCTCTTCTGCGTCTCACTCTCACTCCTCTCCTCTTTATGTTGACCTCGGTACCAAGGTGAAATGTCTCACACAGCGTCCTGTGTAGTGTGTGTGTGGTGTTTGCTTTCCCTCACTCCTGTTGCCCGAGTGAGCGCTCATGAGAGAGAGAAGGGGGGGTGGGAGTACCACAGGGTAAACATGGCTACTGAGTGGGAGTGGAGAGAGAATTAAAAGCACTTTGGTTATGATTGTTTCACACACTAATGAAAAAATGTCTGATGTGTTAAGTGAGTTTCTATCTTGAGATCTTGTGTCAGGGGTTTGTCAACAAACAAAAAGGAGACTCAAGCTGTTACTTCACATTTTTAACCATTTCTATCAGTGTGTCTCCGCAAATAAATCTACAATTTCGTACTGAAAACTGGACTAAATGTTCATGATTGAGTCTTTGTCAGTCAAGCATTATGAGCAGTAAAACTATACAAATCGCAGATGTAATTCTCATGCATTATTTACACAACATGCACTTATGTTGCCCATAATATCCCTCTATTTCCACTGAAAATAGGGCGATGTTAAAGTCGCAAACACAATGTAATCACAATACTGTGTCTGTTAAGTGGCGGCTCATAATCAAGAAACATCATGTGAATCACGAGCTGACTGCTCTGCAAACCGGCCAAAAAACACTATTGATGCAAAGAACAGTTTATCTTTTGTTTAATATTTTAGTGGATGCAGTATTTAATTTAATTAAACATAAAAGAGAGACATAGTCTAATAATAAGACACGACCTCTATCTATGCAGTTATTCAGTATTCTCTCTTAAGTTCATCCATGCATATGGCCTTTGTTGACATATTTCCAACATTTAAACTTAATTCAGTGAGGATTTTATTTTTTCAATGTGCTCGCATAGATGTTTGTCTGTGGTTCCAGTTTTCTATATAGTAGCTAAATATTCAAGTGTTTCCTTTTTTAGTTTGATTAACTTCACAATGGATATGATATATGAACACTATATTTTGCAGATTCCACTTTTTTGCCATTAAGAGTGAAGCAGGTGGCAAATCTGAGAGATTACAACACCAGATGAACATCAGGTGTTAGTTTCTGTACCTGTTTGTGTGTCTGTGTGTGTGGGTGTATATATATATATCTGTTTGAAGAGATTTTATTTGTATTCATACAGTTTGCATCACCATGACGTATGCGGTGTTTCCTCTGTTGGGACAGGCGAGCAAACAAGTCTGCATGTGCTAGGATTATTGCCTGTGCTGATGTGGGACAGGCTGAGCTAGTTCAATCAGGAAAGGGACAAAGAAGCAGGAAGGAGAAAGATGATAAAACGTTAATAAAATATAAAAATAACCCTGTAAATCCATTTTGTCTGAGAAAGAATATTAAATTGAAAAAGCTGTGGGAAAAGATTTCTGTTAAATCCAAGTGCTCACTGAAGATGGTGTCAAAGATATTTCACCCCTCAGTTTCCATTTCCTCTGTTGCTTCTGTAACACAGAGTCGCTGCTTTCGCTGATTTAATTCACTGGTCAGGTGAATTGTTTGCATTTTCTTGTTGTTGCACGTAGCTTACCTTGGCTGATAGGTGTGAACTGCACTAAAGTCTGTGTGTGACCTTAGCAGGCGTATCTCCCGGCAGCAGTCTGTTGAATTAAGCTGATAAGGACCTGCAATAAGTGCTCTTGCCTTTGAGCGTTATGCCCAGTGAGAGGCAGCTCAGGTGCAGCTCTGATGCTTTTCACTTCGCACACTGTGCCACGCCAGGATATCCAAGCACATGGACACGCTGCTGAAAGGCAGAGATGACAAGGTAAGCAGGGACGAATCCAGGTTGGCGGCATTAATGCAGAGTGGCTCAGAGGTTCAGGCTGCAGGAGTGAGTGCATGGTTATAGTAATGCTAGCTGGCAGAGCACCTTATGGCAGGCCTCGGGGATTAGTCCAGGCTTTCCCTCCCTCTCACTTCTCCTCTCTGCTGGTCAGGGGGATTTACTGACGCTTGAACCAGATGCTAACCTGTCGGGCAGCCACGCAGTGACAGCATGTCCGGAGCGTTTGGACCAAATTGCGCCGTTAGTAAAAAGTTTGGATTTCATATGACTTACCTTTTGACGATGGCATTAAGGAAATGGTATCTGTGTGCGTTAGTGTGTGACCTGTGTGTAGGTGGATGTGAGGCTTGGTAGTGAGACTGTCGTGTAGTATCAAAGATTTACAAACTTGGAGTTACAGTAAAATAGTAGCACTTGAATTTACAGGCAATTAAAGATGCTGACTAGTAATTAGATTGATGAAGTCACCTTGATCCTTAAGACATTGTGATTTTCACTGTTTTCTGATGTTTTATAGACTAATCCAGAAAATAATTAGCAGATTAGTCGACTATTAAAATGGTTGACAGGTGTAATTGAAAGGTTGCTCCTGTAGTTTGATCCCCATGCAGCCAGTGCTCATTACTTCCGTAGTAGCCTTGGGCAAGGGCAGGTAAGGGTATGTACTCTGCAGAGCTTCAGCGAGTGACGCGAAAAACAGCTTTTGTCTCCCAAAAAGCTGCAGCAGAGCACGCTAGCTGGTGATTATTTGCGACGGTAAGCCGTACGTAGCATTTGGTCACCCTCCACGTCGGCGTCCGTCTCCCCTTCTGTCCCTTTCCCTCGCTCGCTCGCTGCTCTCTGACTGACAGTCACTCTGAGTGTACCGCGAGAGTCTCCCCGTGGCCTCGCTGCACAGCGGCCATCTGTTGAGGCCTCAGTGCCAGGCTCTGTGTGCCAGAGCGCGGCCCCCGTCCAACCCAATCTTCTCCCCCAGCTGTCGGCCTTCCTCCCCAGACAAACCTCTCATTGTCACCCGGGCCTCTGTGCTCGCCCACTGCACTTGCACTGTGTAAACGGGGGGGCACTAGCAGTTCATTTGCGTCAGAAGCAGGCGGGGGGGAGTCTCCCATTAACCAGCACACCTCTCTCTCTCTCTCTCTCTCTCTGAATGCCACAGTAGCCCCTCTGTGCTTTGTAGTATGGCCATGTATGTTTTGGTGGTCGCGGGGTGGGGTGGCGACTCCCGGGTTTTGTAATGTAGTAAAGAGGCTTTTATAGAGTTGTGGGATTAGGGGCCTCTCCTACTGATATGTGATTATGTTTCAAACAAAGATGTGACATGGAGGTCTAAGTTTGTCTGTTTGAGGGTCTAACGCTGTCATTCACCAGTATGTGCAACCCCTACTACATGTTACGGTTACACATTCATGTTAAAGGAGCCTTTTTTTATGCAGGAATATCTTTTGGGGCAAACTGTTATAAAACAGGTTGAGACTGAGGATGTTGCTGCTTTAATGCTGTATGTTGGATTAGTCTCTTATGTAATGATGCTGCGGTGGTGAAGCTGGCTTCATACGGATATGTTGTAACAACGTGCATTTGTGTTACATTTCCGTGTTAGTTTCTCTTACATTGGTGCAAATCTTCCCCAAATATTAAATGCAGTCACGGTGAGCATTTTGAGAGCATGTGGTGAGACTAGCAGGTCTGGTTTGTGGCAACACCCCAGTGGGATGCAGGACTGTGGAGTTATTCTCTGGCCAAGTCTTGATGACTTTCTACACACTTCCTTTATCAAAACACAGCACTGAACCGTGGCTCAAGGCGGGCCACACCTCACAGTTTAAGAGCCTGATTTTGCTGCGGGTGGTGTCACAGTCGTGGAGGGCGGTTGTGCTGTTGAGCTGCAGCTTTTATCATTATGTAATCGTTGTGGTGTTTGTGTGTCAAAATTTCAAATCTCTCATCATGGTCAAGTGTGTTTGACTTTATCAGGGAAAGTTGTTCCATAGTCCTCTCCTGCAAACTGCTTTAACCACAACATGAATTTTAGCATTTAACTCAAATTGATTTTAACAGATAGGAAGGAGGAAAGGAAAGAAATATGACAACCCTCACTGTTTTGAGTATATTTGAATTACCTACTATTTCCAAAGGTCTTCATGGGGATGAAGTTCAAACTGTGGCTTTGCAAACTCCCTGCACATCTTACAGCCCGCTTTAAATTTTGACCACATATTTCAGTATCAAGATTTTGTGAAATAATGCATTCTTGTGTGTGAAGGTGTGCCATAAAAAGGTGGCCAGACAGTCTTTGTTGCTCATAATTGAAAAATCTTTTAACTGGGAAGTTAGTTGGCCTGAAGTTAAAGGGGGGTTTATGGGCATCAGATGTGTTTGCAAACTTAAATGTCTCCAAAAACTTTGATAATGGTAATTAAATAGATTTACAGTACATGGTCAGCAACAAGACAGTGCTTGTTGTTAACCCTTGTTAACTTCACTGTCTTGCTCTAAAGCACTTTATCAGAGTGGCAGACGGAGCAGGACTGCTTCCTCTGAGCTATAATGTCATTAGCACGGACAGTTTGGTGACAGAAGCACTCCAGTGTAACATGACCTCACCAGGCAGTCATCCTATTGCTTTGTGGCCGTGGTGCACTGTACCTGGGGTTCATTGAAATGGGTTGATGTCCACAGGGACGCACATCCAACAGTGTGGAGATCCAGGCTGTGTGTGTTTTTCTGTCTCTCGTTTCCTGTGACACTTGTTTTACCTGCAGGACAGGTTGCAGAGCAGCTCGCTGTTCATAATCAGGAGGATAATTAAAGATGTTATTGTTCGATGCAGGGTTTGCCTCTTTTGACCGGAGCTCCCACAGACGACGAGAGACACGAGACACTGAAGCACACAATACACACACACACACACACACACACACTCATGTTGTTATTTCAAACAGATGACATGAAAAGGAGGTTAGCAGCAGGTTAGCAGTATTAATCAAGATGTTTGTGATGTAAAAGCAGAAAAGGGACAAATGGCGTGTTGTTTAATCGTCTTTTTGTCTGTGGTTCCCTTTTGCTTCAAGTCGGAATAAAGTTAGAATCACAACCATTCAAATCATCAGGATATTCAGCTGTTCAGTTCATCCTGTATTACTGTTTTGATCAGTCAAAATAAGGCTGAGGTGTGAGCCAAACGTCGTGTGTACACAGAGCAGACTCATTGTTCCTGAGTCATTCCTGCCATTGCAGTGCAGCCTGTTATCACTTGTTCGACTTCTGGTCTTTATTTAACTTCTCATGACTTATGTATTTGTCGTTACGTCTGTTGTAAGTCTCACAGCTGATGGTTGTGTGGGTGGAAAAGCGAGTCGTACAAGATCTAAGATTAACTCCTCTCCTCCTCTCTCCTTCCAGCTGAGCAGCATCAGCAAGGCCATCAACTCCACTGAGACGCCCGTGAAGGAGAAACATGCACGACGTATCCTTTAAAAAAAAAAAAAAAAAAGCGCTGCCTTCATATCACTGCTTGTAAAGGTCATTGTAAAGGTCATTCAACTGTTAGTGTCAAGACAAAGAATTTTTTTTAATCATTGTTCAGCTCATTTCAGATGCATCATTAAGTCATCATGAAACAACATTTTGGGAGGCAGTTTATTCTGTAATTTGATTTATTTCCTGTTTGAACAGAATATTGTGGTTAGATCAGACGAGAGCAAGCATATCTCAGGTGTGCAAAATAATACAGGGAGGAAAGATCAATTTTATCAGATGTGCAGGTCAGAAGGATATTTGTAACGCTATTCTTTTAAGTGTTGTGATTCGAAATATGGTAGCTATCAAGAATAATGTTCCCAAGGTGGATAAAGTAAAGGATATAGATAGAGGATATGGATTGTGCGTCCTTAACAACGCAACAGGAATCATCCTTGGGACTCACAGGGAGAAAGGAGCCTACACCTTCTGGTCCTACGCTCTGGGTTTCCCTCTGGCCAGCAGCTCCATCCTCAGCTGGAAGTTCTGCCACGTACTGCACAAAGTCCTGCGGGACGGACACCGTAATGTAAGGCACTGAGGACTCTTCTCTCACTGCCTCCCACACTGGGGAGATGTTGTTGAGTGATCAAAGACTAAATGGTTGCAGCGTAATGAGATCAACGCAGAGCTGGGAAAACAATTGAGGCGTAAACAAATAATTAGTGTGATGAAATCTAGGAATCTCAATTACTGACTTTTTCTCTTGTGTATTTTTTTTTATAATATTGGGTTTCTTCCTTGTTTTATTATGTCTGACAGCTCACATGTATTTAGATTTAACCACAGCTCTTCTGCTTCAGTGGGTTGACAGTGATTGTAAGACAAAACAGACTTGCTGTTCATTTAGAAAAAAGCACTAGAAAATAAAATGAGACCTCTTTCTTAGAAAAAGATTGTGATGTGTGTTCAAAACGCACAAGAGTGGATGTGAGTTGAAAAGGATTTGACTGAGTGTTACTAGAGTTGTGCATTCAAGCTGTCACTCTCACAGGTCCTACAAGACTGCATGAGACATCACAGTTCTCTAGTTGAAATCGGCAAACTATGGGTGAGTCTTTTTTATCACATCTTTTAAAAATAATTTCAAAAGAATGCAGGAAAAATATAGATTTGTGGTAAATTGGATTTCCTATGAAGACTGAAATAATCTCCTTCCAGTAAAAGACAAGAAACCTTTAACTTGGTGAGATAGACTAAAATAAAAAAAAAATTGTACTTTTTCTAATTCTTGCTTATGTGCTCCTCTGATTTCCAGGCCAACCTCCATGATAAATATGGACAGCTGGTCGCTCTGTACACCAAGCTGCTCTGCACAAAATTGGAGTTTCACGTGAAGGTAAGTGTATCCTCTGCCATACATCAAACAACACGGCATGTTACCAAGATGCACACTATGCAGAAAAAAATGTCAAGAATTCACACTGTGATTGGGAGTGGACACTAAACCTCCTTCAAAAAATGCACCTCTGCAGCATTCAGAAATCCCACCGAACCTAGAGGTCACAGATGAAGTCCTGGAGCGCACTGCAGGAACAGACATAAATAATGTGTGAGTTTCCAAAGCCTTAAATCCCACTCATCTGCCACCCAAACAAGCGATGGTAAAAAGCCCTGCTGCTTGTTTAATTTCACAGGGTCATCATTGTTTCTGAGCGGGGCCTCCTTTCCGTCTAACGAAGGTATCAACTTCTCTCCTGCAGGTTCCAGCTCACAGTGGAGGTGTTCGATTACTTAGACGCAGAGCTCAGGCTGGCAGAGACAGGTAAAAAAAAAAAGAAAAAAAAAAAAACCCTCCACCCCCATCCTACTCTTCCAAGAAAGAGAAACTTGAGCTGCAGCCTGCTGACATTATCTATTTATGTACAAAAGCCAAGGGCCCTTTCAAAGAGTTTTTGTTAGCGACTCTTGTCCATTACTGTTTTTTATTTATTTATTTTATCGTTTTTACGTAGACTGCAGTCCATTTAAAGGAAGTAGATTTCAATCACTTGGTCTTGTTTTGCCTAAATTTGTTTTAACCGATGAGGAAATGCCTGTGATTAAAGGGCATTAAGTTGTTTTCCTCCAGTTTGACTGTAATCGTATGCTCCTCCCAAGCCGGCAGGGTGGAGGCCCGGGATCAACACTATAAACAAATTTTGTAACTCCACTGTGAAAGAAGTGGGCTTGTACTCTATAGATGAACTCACATGTATGTTTTGGAGTCACTGGTACAAAATCCCCTCTCCATTTTTGCAAGTTGCATAAAGTTTGTACTGTTGCTATGTCACCAGTCAGCCAGGTGCTCAAGTGACAAGAAAACCGAATGTGAAAATGAACTCTGCAATATTTATTTAGTTAATGATATCTGCACTTAGCTTTCATCAGCATGATTTACAGGGGGTAGGGTTAGGGTTAGGGTAAAAACATAATCCATACTATGGTTGTACCAGAAGAGACCTTTAGCAATTATCTGATGAGTACTTGACATCTCACAACAAAACCGGAACAAAATGTTTGTGATATTTTACTTTGGGGATACTTAACATGCACTGCATGCTCCTGTCTCCGATCTCTCTCTCTCCCAGTGATCCGACAGCTCAACACATCCATCGCCATCTCCACTCTCACATCAGGCCAGTGTCGGCTGGCTCCACTCATCCAGGTTATCCAGGACTGTAGTCACCTCTACCACTTCACTGTCAAGCTGCTATTCAAGCTGCACGCCTGTAAGAACTCTAATAAATGACACTTAGCATTCTCTCTTAGCCTATAAAGGCTTGGATAAAATTGTTAAATGTTCCATAACAATGAAATAAAGCATTTGAAGTACGGTTAAAATTTAAGCTCTTGCCTTGAGGTTATTTGTGTCTCAGTGCACTGACTTATAATAATAAAAACTTTGTTACGCGTTGCGGTTTTCAGGTCTCCCTGCTGACACTTTGCAAGGACACCGGGATCGTTTCCACGACCAGTTCCACAGGTAGGTCATCCAAGGCCTCAGGCTGCGAGTGAATGAAAGTGATGACATCAAAGGGGAGGGATTTCTTTTTCCTTTTTTTACTAAAGGAAGTGTGCAACATAATCCTGCCTCACCCAGTCACCACAGCACTTTAAACCAATGCAAATCACTGTTTCTCATCCCCTTTGAGAAACAGCCTTTGTGTCATTTGCCATTTGGTGTCGCCGTCAGACACGTTTATCTTTATATCAGTTCTGTCTAAAATAAGTATAGAAAGTGTAACATAAGTTATATTTAAAAATAAAACATAACTGAGATGTGACTCTGTATTACACATGTTGTATTTTGTGCATGAATATGAGGTGATCATTAAGAGTATCTTGTCGTCCTTTGTCCCACAGCCTTAAGACTTTCTTCAATAGAGCCAGAGACATGATGTACTTCAAGAGACTGATTCAGATCCCTAAACTGCCTGATGTAAGAGCTCGGAGGGTTGGGGAGAGGTGGGATGATATCAGTGCTGACTCACAGCCTCCATCTTGGGTGTCTTTACAAAAAAAGCCCATACTGCTACTGTTAGCTGCACACATCGACAGCTATGCACTATTCATACTTCACATGAAGGTTTTCTCATAGAAGACCAGAAATAATTGATATAATTACAAATATATTTTCACCTGAACACCATGATGTACAGTTACAGGTTTAAACGATGCCTACCTTTTCTCTCCTCGTCAGTCGCCACCCAACTTTCTGCACGCAGCTTCACTGGCCAAACACGTGAAGCCAGTGGTGGTCATTCCCGACGAGGACGAACCAGAGCAACAAGACGACGACGATGACGAACCCGAGCCGCTCATCGAGGTCAGCAACGTCTCAACACCCAGCCTACAGGCACGGCCACAGGTAAGGCAGACAAGTCACAGATGAATGCATGTTCACGATGCACTCCTTAGACTCACTCACACAAGCACGTTGTACAAGCTTCTTTTCATTTATCATTGCATCTTTTCCTCAGGAGCCGGATATATTTGATCAGACATTTGGACCACCAAATGGAGGCTTCGATGACAGGTGAGCCAGGGCGTGATTTTCACTGTAACCTGTGATTGTCAGTCCAACTACTTGGTTTCAGAGTACTATCGATGCCAGCACAATGTGACTGTGTGCTTTCTGTCTGACAGGGATCTCCAGATTGAGAGCCTGAAGCGGGACCTGGAGTTGTTGAGAGCAGAGTTGGAAAGAGTCAAAGCAGAGGTAAGGGCCACTGGGGGACTGAATCACCTGATCCTTAGATTTTGGAGGCTTTGTGTGTGTGTGTGTGTCTTCACAGAAGAGGTGTTGCAGTAGAGTGCATTATTATCTATGTGCAGAGGAATCTGGGTCATGTGTTGGGCGGATGCAAATGCTGCTCCTGACATGTGGAATGTGGCAAGTAGCCTCCAAATGAGAGCATGTCCAGTTTTTGACGTCACTCAGCTTGCCACTTAATTTTTTTGTCGTGTCATCCCTATCCCTACTACTGCTGTGCTTCTTGTGTTTTTCTAATTTTACAAAACCAGAAATAAAGTAAAAAGATCAGGATAAGATTTTAACTCAATAAATGAGCTGACAAATGCATCTCGTCAAGTAAAAATTTCAAGATGGTTAAATTGAATATTGAACAGACACTAGTAGATCCTTCCTAAAGTGCACATCTCTCTGTTTCTCTCCCGAAGGCTCAGCGCTACATCACGCAGCTGAAGTCCCAGATCAACAGTTTGGAGGCAGAACTAGAAGAACAGCGGGCGCAGAAGCAACGTGCTCTTGTGGAAAATGAACAACTACGCATGGAGCTGGAGGCCACCCGTCGCCGAAACGCAGAACATGAGAGCCTACAGACCACCTTCATCGAAGCAGAAAGTGAGACATACACTCTCTCTCATATACGCAGACTAAATGTGGTAAATAACGTTGTCATCTCTTCATGCTGTGCAGAGAGAGCGCAGGCCACGGAGCAGCGGTACAATAAGCTAAAGGAGAAACACACGGAGCTGGTGGCCAGTCATGCCGAGCTACTTCGGAAGGTACAGACACACTGCAGACCAGTCCAGAGGTGTTTGTTTTAAATTGGATGTCAGCACCTGCCTGTGTGTGGTGACACTAAATGAGTTAATGTGCTGACAGAGTGCAGACACTGTGAAGATGCTGTCAGTGACCCAGCAGACCCAGGAGGAGGTGGAGAGGACCAAACAGCAGCTGTCGTTTGAGATTGATCGAATAAAACAGGAATCTGACATGAAGGTCGGTGGTATGATATTTTCCTTTTAAAAACAAACATGGAGGTGTCAAGGTGCAGTGTAGATGCATGATGATAATGCTGTTTTGTCATTACTGTTAGCTGGAAGAGCAGAAGTTCGAAGTAGAGAAGCTGAGGAGAGAGCTGGAGGAGAAGATGGCAGAAATGACGCGTATCAAGGCGACTCTACAGAGCAGCGAGAAGGTGAGTGTGCACCTGTGAGGGTACAATGCAGCAACGACCTTGATGCTGTTCAGCTAATTCACCCTCATTTAGTATTCAGAGTTGTCATCAGCGCCGTGTTTGGAGGCTTGAGGCATGCCACACATTTCCGGATGGACTTTCCTCTCGACACTCGCAGCCATCTGCCTCCCTGGCTCTCTCTCTCTCTCTCTCTCTCTCTCTCTCTCTCTCTCTCTCTCTCTCTCTCATTTATTTATTTTTTTTGCCAGACGTCGGAGAAAGTGAACAGCTCCATGACAGCTCTGCAGGCGGAGAAGGAGCGCCTGATGCGATCTGTGAGCGAGAAGGAGGCGGAGCTGTCGTCACTGCGGCAGGCTGCGCAGGTGCAGCAGTCGTCGCTTCAGCAGGAGCGCGAGAGGAACAGCAGGGAGCTCGGAGAGCTGCAGGGCAAACTGCAGGAGAAGGTCAGTCAGGACAGTCGAGCTGAGTTCAGCAATTCGAACAGCAGAGCCTCCACTCAATGCTTTTAGTTGCTCTCAGCAGTATTTTAGGTCTGTCTCCTTAAGAAAAAGCATGCAGCCTTTTTTAATAAAATATTGACTTTACTGGATATTTACCAAGGCTGACTGCATATTTGTACAATGGCTATGTTTACATGAATTGCAATATACTAATAATGTTATAACCGTAAGACAATACTCACAATCAGTTAAGTTAGGATGCTGAATGTTTTCCATTTCAGTGCAGTTTATACATGTCTTCAAACTATGACTCACGATCAGTTTCTAAGGCGTTTTTAAAAATAGCTGTGACAAATAAAGGCATCTGAGCTGATCAATGACAGATCCCTGATTCAGTCACGATGTATAGATGAGAAGGTAGGCTTATACCATGGTGAAAATGTGTAGGAAAGACGTGGTCTGAGGCTAAATACTGCAGAAAACGTGTGCTGTTGTGTATCTCAGAGTGAGTGTCTTTACTCATTCATCCTCAGTGTAGCACATTAACACAAAAAATGCAGCTGTATAAACAGCTGTATAGGCACTCTATGGAAAGCTCAGTCTAAAAAAAGCCTTTTTAAGCAAAAGGTCAGCAGTTGGAAGATGGTCATCGTCCATGTAAAGGTAGTCAACATGAGGCAAGAACATCTAAGCTATATTTTTAAAGCGTGCAAGCTCTGCAACAACTTCAGATGAATAAAGTTTTGAAAGAAGACACAATTTTGAATGAACAAGGAGAAATATGCAGATCTTTCATCATGACTGCCTGCTCTCTGCTTACTGAACTCACCAAACGTAAATAAAAAAGGCCAGAGGCTTCATCTGGTTAGTTTGGTCAAACAGTAAATCTTTTTGTCGATCAAACATATTATTGGGTAGACAGTGGGCACGGTGCATGAGATGATCTGATATGGAACAATATCAGTATAATATTCTTGTCATCAGCTAGCATTAAAACCACACACTCATGAATCTTCTTTTGAATATGTTTTGTACATTCATGTAGTCGAGTCAGGAGGAGAAGCTGAGGCAGAAGCTTCTGGAGGAGCAGTTTGCTCTGCTGCAGGGTACCGTCACAGAGGCTGAGAACATCATCCAAGACGCTGTTGCTAAACTGGACGACCCCCTCCATGTACGCTGCACCAGTTCTCCAGGTCGGACCCTTACTCTGTTATTGTATAAACCGAACAGAGTAACAACAAAAGATGGTTGACCATATACAGTATATTGTCTGTATGTTGTGGTTATTTTACAATCCTCTGTTTGTCTTTCAAACACAGATTACCTCATAAGTCGAGCGGAGGCCACGCTGGGCTCCATAGACAAAGTAAAAAAGGGCCATGCTGATTATCTGGGTAACATGGGGGGTAAGTTTGCTCTGCCTCTGATTTAACATGATCCTGCCGACCTCATGACGGCTTGTGGCTGATTTGTTATGTTTGTTAATGTGGTGTACTGCTTGCTTACTGCTTGCTCTTGTAACCAGATGCTGGAGGCCTGCTGAGGGCTCTGACCCAGTTCTCCCACTTGGCTGCTGATACGATCATCAACGGCAGCGCCACGGCACACATGGCGCCCACTGACCATGCAGACCGTAAAGAATATCTCAGATTACTTCCATGACATTACACCAGTTATACTTGTATTTGACTTTAGTATTTATCACTCAGGCCATACATCCACATACTAAGTCACATCTTGTGCACATATAAATATATAAATATATGCTTTTAATTCAAACTTCAGCTGAGTTTGAAGTGTCAGTGTAAAGAGAATACAGCATGATAGCAGATGGTTGATCGCTTTCCTTTTTACACCCCGCAGGACTGACGGAGAACTGCAGAGGCTGTGCCACTGAGAGTCTGCAGTTCCTCAAGGACCTGAAGACCAAGACCACCCTCCAGAGGGCAGACCCGGCCTCTATCCGTGTAATCGTTCAAAAGATCCTGTACTTGGGCCGGGTGAGAGACGCTAACACAGAATATTTGTGTTCATTTTTTCTTCTTCATTAAATGTACTCTGTAACTTCCTTTGCCAAAGCCTTTTTGTACATTAAGATAAGAAGATCTAGGTTCATTATGTGAGATATGAATAACCATTCTGCATAGAAGTATGTTAATTAATGAATTCACTTTTTGACTGTTTAACAGGGCAATTCATGTTAGCTGCATTTCTGCATTTCGTTACTCTGTATT
The DNA here is from genome assembly GCA_023238725.1 of Scortum barcoo. Classification (NCBI taxonomy): domain Eukaryota; kingdom Metazoa; phylum Chordata; class Actinopteri; order Centrarchiformes; family Terapontidae; genus Scortum; species Scortum barcoo. The sequence goes on from CM041535.1 coordinate 24,096,404, forward strand.
TATACATGTGTAATGACAATAAAGTTGAATCTAATCTAATCTAATCTAATTGATATTTTATTTATTTAATATTATTATGTTGTTTGGATATCAAATCTTATTTTTCTTCAAGATTTTTCCCTAGTGATGTTTTACGTTCTTTCCAATATTGATCATTCGTATTTTTCTTAATCATTACTAATCATTTTATGTCTTGTTCAATTCAGGAGCTGCGGCCAAAAGGCACAGACGTTCGTCAGGATGAGCTGGGAGATCTGGTCGACAAAGAAATGGCTGCAACATCAGCGGCTATTGAGGAGGCAGTACGCAGGATTGATGTAAGTGGTGTAGATCATACTTCAAAATGTACAAATAACATATATATAATAGAGTTACCTGTTATAGTGTAGAATGTACAGCATCTGTTGTAACTGATATATATCATGTTGGTTACTGATCACAGGAAATGATGAATCAGGCACGAAAGGACACAACCGGAATCAAACTGGAGGTCAATGAAAGGTTTGTTCTTTTTGGGACTTTATTTATCTAAATTAGTTAAACCCCAGTTTGTAACAAGATGCATTATCCATTAAAACTGAGTTAAACAGACCAGAAGGCTACAACCTTTAAATCACCGTGCACATTTTGTTTAAACTCTTTCTGTTTGATTCTTACAGAATCCTCTTCAGCTGCACAGACCTGATGAAGGTACTGAAGTGTTTTAACTAATTTACTCTTCCCTACATATATCCTGTTTTTAAGTGAAAGTCCTGATGTGTTTTTGTTTTTTATTCCTCCGTCCTCTCCTATTATCATCCACTCCTCTGTAGGCCATCCGCATGCTGATCATAGCATCTACAGACTTGCAAAAGGAGATCGTCGAGAGTGGGAGGGTGAGTCACACTAGTTTTGAGTCCCAAACTGGCAGCTCGGTTTCAACAGCTTTTGTTTCTGAGATCAAACCCGGATGCTGCTCTGCTCCATTCAGAAAAAAATACAACTAATAGGACTAACAGTGCAAATGTTTTACTTGTTAAGGGCGCAGCCACCATCAAGGAGTTCTACGCCAGAAACTCTCGCTGGACTGAGGGACTCATCTCTGCTGCCAAGGCTGTGGGGTGGGGAGCCACAGAGATGGTGTAAGTTAAACAGAACAGTTATACAGCTTATATTCTTATATTATTAAATGTATTTAATGTAGGATTAAAAACACTGCAAAATTAATTGTGGCTCTGCCTGTAAACAAATGGTCTACACAGGATGTGGTTCAGGATGTGAGTCAACACTTGTGACAAAACTTGTGAGAAAGTTCAGTGCACAGTACATGTGCCATTACAACAAAAAGATTATTCCACCTAGATATTTTTGGTTTCTGGGCACAAAAAAAGCTTCATGCTGATTCACTGTCACAATAATACTTACGCCACAAAACAGGCCTAGTGATGATTTATTGATGTTAAAATGTTGGGTAGAGATGACAAAGCCATTAGCCAATGTGTACAACTCTACCCTTTCAAGTAAATTTTCCAATACCCACTACTTTTTTGTAAAATACATATGTACAAGTAACTTTTTTAGATTGTCTTTATTTTTAAATAATATGAATGGGCTACAACTGTCATTTCACTGTACAACCCTGTGTTGTAAAATGACTAAACAAATGAACCTTTAAACCTGCCTCCTCGTAGGGAGTCTGCAGATAAGGTGGTGCTGCACACAGGCAAATATGAAGAATTGATTGTCTGCTCCCATGAGATCGCTGCTAGCACAGCACAGTTGGTGGCGGCCTCAAAGGTAATAATCTTTCACAGAAAAAAACTTGAGAACCCTTGATATGCATTACTGTAGAAATATACTACATTTTATTCCACAAAACACCATAGTGTGAATATCACAACAATGTTCTCCACTTTTCTAAGGTGGGAGTTTGATGTGTCATCACACGAGAGAGCAATTGAACTAAATTAGCTTTAATTATCAAGCATTTATTTTTTCTCTCTCGCAACACTCCTAATAGCACATTTACGGTGTAATTGGTTTCTGTGAATGAGTTTGTTGAATTAGTGTCTAACCTGCATCATCTGCACTCAGGTAAAGGCAGATCGCAGCAGCAAGAGGCTGACAGTTCTCCAGCAAGCTTCTCGCCATGTGAATGAAATGGCAGCTAACGTAGTGGCCTCAACAAGGACGGGCCAGGAGCACCTGGAGGAAAAAGGTGAATACAACTCAATCTTTTTTTCTTTCTTTCTTTCTTTTTTTCTTTTAGATTATCATAGACTGATGAGCATCTGTCTAATGTTTTATATTATGTGCAGATACCATGGACTTCTCTGGGATGTCCCTCATCAAGCTGAGAAAAGAAGAAATGGAGTCACAGGTCCGTCGCGTGACTCATGCAAATGTACATGTCTTACTTGTGATATTTCACATGTCAGATGATAACCGCCTGTTTATTTCCCGGCTCTCAGGTGAAGGTGCTGGAATTAGAAAGTCACTTGGAGAACGAGCGTCTGCGCTTGGGCGAGCTGAGGAAGAAACACTACGAGTTGGCTGGGGTTCCTTTGGAGCAGATTTCTGAGGGGAACGGCGAAACCTCCTCGTTGGCCCATCCTGCCACCATGTCACCAAAACCCACTAAGCCTGCTCTCATGAAGAAACCTGCGCTTGCCCAGAAACCCAACATACCACCCAAATCCACGGTAGGAGCTGGAAAAAAAGGTCTGTGTTCTATATGAAAAAATAAGATCTGACTTGTTAGTAAATCGTCTTTTTTTTCCTGTATGTCGCAGTTCAAATGAGGCCTGAGCAGAAGAGGAGAAGGCTCCACTAATGGATGGTTGGATTGACCAGAGAAAGATTGCCTTTTTGTGAACATACTGTTCCTTTAAGTTGCATACTGTCAATCCTCTGCCTCATCCTGCCTCTCACAGTTTTCCTTTCTTTATTTTTTTTTATTTTTTGCCAAAATGGACCAGATCTGTTTTTAGTTTGTTTGTTTGTTTTGACCCTTGACGCCTAATGAGGGATATGCTGTCTTAAGCCCTTTTTTTTTTTTTTAAAAGATACTTATGCATGCCATCTAGGCAGAATCCTTTTTATTTTGGTATTTAGCATCAAGAACAAAAACTGTTGTTATTATTATACTTTTAAGATGTGTAAAAGTATTTTTTTCTGCATCACAAACATTTTAGATGATTAAGCATTAATACTGCTTTAGAATACAAACCTTAATGATCACAAATCGACAGCATATCTTGTACTTTGATGTCAGTAGTTAAGTTTGATCTTTTTTTGCACACTATTTTGGACGTTCATCACAGAGCACATTTTTTTCTTAACATACACTGAATGCTATTTATGTTGTGGTGGGTGGTAAAAGGAAACGATGGGGAATCACATCATTTGTGTCCATGTTGCCGCAAAAGTTTTATATACCTCTGGCTTTGTCTTCACGATGGACACTGTTCCTCTTATGTGCAAAACAGCTTTCTTTCTCAACAGTACACAATTGTTTCAGAGGCCTTGAAATGTACTGTACTAATGCATTAAATAATACCTGTAAAGACATACAGTCTGTATAGGAGTGTGCACC
>CM041535.1:24109977-24315477 GCA_023238725.1 Scortum barcoo
CATTTTGCATCAATTTTAATATTCATAGATAAGATAAAAAACATTATTATTATTTATTCCAAGGAAAACGGAAGTACTCAATGATTGTGCCCACAATGTTTCCCTTCATATCCCTTTATTGCACATTAAACCCATCATGTCCCGTAAGTCATTATTATATTATACATTATTACATAAGATAAGTGTAGTGGGGTGAGAGCAGTGTAGTAACTATCTTACACATACTACTGTACACATTACTATGCTATTATAATGATTAGGGAACAGTTAATATGTAGTACACTTCATATTTTCCATTTGATGAACTTCAGTGAACATACATCTTTAAAACATGTATCGTAACAACCACGACCGTTTGGATTTTTGATGCATTGTTGACTTTGTTCAGGCACACTCTGGTGTTTTTTTATTAATATTTCTGCATCTCCTGTGTGTTGTAGGAGTTGGAGCTGGTGGAGGATGTGTGGAGGGGAGAAATCCAGGACCTGGTGTCTCAAATCACTCAGCTTCAGGAGGAGAACAAGAGGCTGTTAGTCAGTCTCTCGCTCAAAGAGACCCCCGTCACAGAGGAGGACCTGCAGAAACAAGAGGGTGGGTTGTCTGCAGCAAGCTCTTTCTTTTTTACATATGTAGAAATATGTCAAATTTTCAGGTGGAGTAAGTGAACAAATAGTTTTCATCTGCCATCAGATCTTTTATTTTCAGATTTTACTGTGAGAGAGACTCGCCTGATAGGTATCCATGCAAACACTGAGCACAGATCCACAGTAAACACAGTTTTTTTTGTCAGTCATTATAAAAATGAAGTGTTACTGCTATCAGTTTTATTCTTTCACTAACAGCAGGCTGCCAAGTCGGTCTTTAGTCTTTCTACATCACATAAAAATGATCCCTATAAGTTTCACAGATTACAGGAGTTACACAGATTTTATTTATTTTTGAAAAAGATAGAAAAAGACACCCTGAATTGACTTATCAGAGATGAAATATCAAAACAGAAATAGTTGTAGTACTTGTTCATCTCTGTATGGTAATTATAGTTCATAGTGGTGAGTCAGTTGTCAGTTAATCAGTTCTGAAAGGCGAAAAATGAAAAATCTAAAACTATACAGTCCATAGTAGAATAACTACAGTCACAACAAGGAGCAAGGTCTGTTGCTGTTTGAAGTCCTCATGTTGTGTTGTGCAGTTTCTTGTGATGAGTCTGGACACTAAATAAGTTTGGTCTTGTTATTATCTGTTTCTATATGTGGGCTCATGGCAGATTTGTGTCGCGCTTAACCATCTGCTGTACGTTACACATATTTACCCTATGCGGTCACGTGGGATCGTGCTGTATATGTTGCTTGTTTGCATGTTGGCATGACAGGGAAGGCAGCTGTTTAGAGCGGCAGTCGGACGCTTGTAAAGGAAACTATTTTTGAAGCAGACCAGAAATATAGCTCTTGTGTGAGACTTAAATGGTGGCTGTGGCTATACTTACTCTCAGGGTCACATCCAAATGAATGGGTTCATGGGTGCACGATAGGATTAGTCCGCTCACTGACACAGTATTTGTCTAGTAAAATACATTCACGTGTAACAGATGCTTTAAAACAGAAGTAGGTAACTTGTTGAAAAACAAAAGACCTTTAGTCACATTTATTAAAACTGTCACTATGACCTGACAGTCGTACATTAGACAGATAATCTGTGATGAAAACCAGGCTTTGGGTTTGAAGGTCCACACTTGTATTTTTTCTGGTAATCTATAAAGTTTGTATACTGAACATTGCTGAAGAGAGTGTAAGTTTCTAGGTTGATTTTTTACCATCTAGTCAGCCATTAGTTAACTTCATTTTGGAGCACTGTTACATTTGTTACAGGGTCTGTCCTGAAAGTCTTTTTGATGTTGTGTTAATATTAAAGTCGCCTGCCAAAATCATTGCACTTTGAATCCTTTTAATCGAGCGGATGTTCCTGAATTAGGTAATTTAGTGTATTAAAAGGGTTGTTGTTGAAACTTATGTTGAAGTGGATGGTAAGAAATTAATCAAAAACACTTTTATAAAAAATCTACAGATGTATGCAATTTGTACTCAACTAAAAATGAAAAATGGTGTAATAATTTCTTCTCTATATATTTACTTTTACATATATTTATACGTGTACATAGTAGTTTATGTTAATGTTTCTTTTTACCTTGTTGAGCTGTTGTCCTTGTTTTGTATTTCTGTGTACGTACAGAGAGTCGCCTTAAAAACCAGAGTCAAATTCCTTTTATGTGTACTCACACCTGGCTAATAAAGCCGATTCTGAATCTGATTCTGTGCTTCTTTTTTTTTCATGATACCCACAGGAATGTCAGAAAAGGAGAGGCAGGTGATGAAGAAACTGAAAGACTTGGTGGATAAGCAGAGGGATGAAATCCGGGCTAAAGACCACGAGCTAACACTAAAAAACGAGGACGTTGAGGCGGTGAGGATGTTTACCGTGTACAGCACATGTACTGAGTCCTGAGAAGCTCCTTACATTAATTAACCTGATTTTGTGCTTTCATAAAATTTGTCTCCTGTCTCTGTCTCTGTAGCTCCAGATGCAGCAGCACCGGCTGATAAGAATCAACCAGGACCTTCGTCACAGGATAGGAGTGATGGAAGCTCAGGGCAAGACACTGATCCAGCAGAGGGCTGAGATGGAGGCTGCAGCTCAGGCACAGCAGCAGGAGCTGGGGTCTCTGCGGCTGGAGGTCGCGAGGCTCAGAATGGAGCTCCGTGGGTGGGAACTGGAGCGAGAGGTCACTGATATAGAAGAAACGTCTCTTACCAGCTCTGGGAAGTCATCGCCTACGTCACCACAGATGGCGGTAAGAAAAAGAAAAAGGACTCATCTTTACCAGGCTCATCTTTACCAGTGAACTACAAAATGATTAGACTGAAACTATGTTTGGATGTTTTGTGTTATAAATCCAGTCCTCAGCAGCAGCACAGCCCAGCCCTGTCAAACCAATCTCAGTGTGGGCGGAGTGTGGAGGGGACCCCAACTTTGTGGCGAACTGCTTTGAGCAGAGTCCGTCCCTTCTCCCAAGGTCACCAAACGGAGAAAATAATGAGGAAGACGGTGACGAAGATAAGGACACTGCAGCACTGTTTCTGGTAACGGCTGCTTAGCTCTCCTCTGTACACAGTCTTACTGCGGTTACAGCAGAGGTCCACTATAAGGCTATTTATATTAAACACAAAGCATTACCACTCTGTCATGCTGGTGTGTCCTCAAGGCCTCACAGACATGTTAAATATATTTCTTACACCACAAAACATTTGAAAAAGCCTTTTTAAAAACAGCTCACATTGGCGTCTCGTCTTTTGTTGTTGCATTGCTATCTGCCAACTGTTGATATAAATTACCACCACCACTCTGCGGTTGGCAGACATATGTACCATTTTAAACCCTCAGCCCGGACCCTGCATGTGCATCCTCCTGCACATGCACAGGAAACAAATAATAACTGACATGCGTGTCAGAACACGGATCAACAACATCGATAGTGGCCAAAACTCTAAAACAGTAATTTAACTGTTTTAGGTATTGGAAACAAATCAGTTTACCTTCATTAGGAGAAACAGAGGTTGTGATCCTGCCTCGGATTGTTTGCTAATGCAGAATCACTAAGCTGCCTGTTTCATTATTAGGTCAGTGTGTGTCTGTGCTGTATGCTGAAATGCTGAATGTGTGCTTTGACTGCAGAAGGTGTCAACTGACATGGAGCCAGAGGACGAGACAGACAGCCAGGAGGAGGAGCCAGACAAACCTCGCTTCACCCTGCAGGAGCTCCGGGACGTCCTGCAGGAGAGGAACGAACTCAAGGCCCAAGTGTTCGTGCTGCAGGAAGAGCTGGCATATTACAAAAGGTACGTTTGATTCAAAAATTTGAATTCATCTGAGTTGCATGTAACGTGGATGCAAATGTTACCTCTTTCATATCCCTCAGTGAGGAGTTTGACGATGACATCAGCTCCGTTGTTTGTAGTCCGTCCCCTCCACCGTGCTCAACCTATCAGCCCGAATCAGGAATCAGACGCTTGTGAGTTTGACCTGACCTTCACGCACTTCATACACCAAACTTTACCTTTGCACCTGTCAAGAGGCCCCCGAACTTCACTGCCTTGTTTTATTTTCTCCTGTGACGCTCCATTGGTGTCATCTATCATCAGTGTGTCCTACAAACTTTAAATTTTAGACTTAAACGTCATCAGATAAACATGCTTAACTGATTTCACAAAAATGTGTAAACTTTGGATCAGTTTAGGTATCAGTAGTGAGTTCTGATGCTTTTGAAGCTTTTTGTGTCTTTCCTCTAACTCTCCTGCCTCATCGTGTCATTTTCATTTTTGATCTCTGGACAGGATCTTCACCGCCATAATGCCGATGGTGGCAGCCGGTTTGATTGCCGACGACCCCACGCTGCTGCCAATCAGAAGACTTATTTCATCTGTATGACCTTGAGTTTAAATTCTTCTTTTATTATTGCTCTTATTTTTTTCAAACACCATGTCAACAACAGTGTTTCTCTCAGTGCAGTTTGTTAATAGACACTTGTACAAGCATTGGCAAAGTTACTTGGTTATTCTAAACCAAATATGAAAGGTTGTTTATACACTTGAAACTGTGATGAAAGAATCACTGTTGTCATTACTGGTGTGAACTGTTACACTACATTTTGGTAGCATTTTAGCTAATGTGAGACAGCTGGCTATATCTGGACTCTATTGTGTGTTTTTATGACCTCTCAGGGTTTTGTGGCTTCCTAAAAAAACTCATCTCCTGTCAGTGCAACTGTGATCTGAAGGTTCATAAGTTACTGCATTGCCTCTACACTCATGCTAGGAGCCATGTGCTACACATCACTTTATATATGACATGAAAAAAAGCTGTGCTTCATCTGTTGTAATGTTAAAAAAGTTAGCACCTGAGCTTCTTGCTGCAAAGCTTCATACCATAATGGTGTCACTGCACCGCATAATGTACATAAATGTTTGGCAAGTAGTGCCTATATGATAGTATGACATATTTCCCAGAGTATGAATTCAATTTTAAAGAGAGTTTAAAATTTTAAAAATTTTAAAAAGTAGAATCATAGTGAAATGTATGAATAAACATAAAGAGCATACAATAAGCAGAGCTAATGGATAGGTCACAGCACCTCGAATGATTTCATCATGTATCAGGAATGACTCCAGCTGCTAAAAGACCCTTAGATGGGACATTTTGTGTCATTTATTATGATGCGTGTGCATATTTTGATGGGAAATGATTGTAAAGGTGTTTGACGATCGCGTGCCTCTGTCTTCCACTAAGAGGCTGTTTTAAATAATGTGCCAAAGTTTCCCCAGAGTGATGAAAACAGGATGTTACTGAATACTTGCAGCACTGCAATCTGGCACCAGACTGATTTACTCCAATACCACCTTATTCTGATACTCAGCAATGAGTAGTGTACAAACATGCCGTAAAAACAGTGTGTGCAGGCTTTCATCTGTAAAATAATGCTGTTCAAATAAAGTTTTATTTTTCATCTTTTGAATCTTGTCATTGTGTCACTATGAAATACGTATATGGCTAAGACATGATGTACTAGAGGTTTTGTTCATGTCCTTAAAATTAAGTTTGATAGTTTATCATTCTGTCATCTTTTCAAATCCTGTGAGTGCATGTATGTGGACCCAAAAAACACAATTGAATTTTCAGACTAATGAAGTGTAAATTATTATTATTATTATTATGGCACATTTCAAACAAAGCAGTGCCATTCAAAGTGTTTTACAAGACTTTGCCAAAACGTAGGAAATGAAAAATGAATTTAGAAACTAATGCATACCCAGAACAAAACAAAACAGCACAATAAAAGATCATGCAAGCAATAAAAATCAATCAATCAAAACTAAAATGATGAAACACTACACACTGTAAACATAAACATCACAATAATCATCAACATAAATAAATAAAATAATCTAGACATTCATTTGTGCAGGCAGGAATTTACTCACTCAATAGTAGAAAACAGTAAAAAAAAAAAAACAGTGAAGACAATGAACTTAAATCACGTGCTTTCTCACCTGATCCTGCAAGACGAAGAGGGGCGTTACGGGGGGAGGAGTCATCTCGATCTTTGTCCTCACCTGTCGCTAGGAGACTTTGCCCTCCTCCGCCGCCGGGGGAGGCACGTCATTGGCGGAGGAGCGATGGGGGAAGTGCCGCTGTCCGTCCTGGAAGTGACTGCTTGTGAAAAAGTGTCGAGACCGGTGGGGGTGGAAGGGAAAAGAAGAAAAGAAAAGGAAGAGTAGATATTAAGAGAGATATAGTTTTTTTTAGGGGGGGTGCTGGGATGGAGTTTGGTGAGGAGTCGTCGCCTGCTCTGGCTTTCCAGAAGGAGGCTTTCGAGCTGACGGTGGAGGACGTGTACGACATCTCCTACGTGATCGGACGGGACTTGTTGAAGATCAGCAGCGCGGGCGAGGAGGTGTCGGATCTGCAGTTCAGGATAGTCCGGGTCCTGGAGATGTTCGAGACCCTGGTGAACAAGTACAACCTGTCCCTGGAGGAGCTGAAAATGGAGCGGGACAACCTGAAGCGGGAGCTGGACCGGATCGTGCAGGAGCGCTCCTCCTCCGGGCCGGGCACGGTGAGTGAGAGAAAACTGCACAAAACTCCGTGTGCAACTTCTTTTTTCAGACATGCATTTGCTTATTTTTTCCCATCCAAAGCTAACAGCAGGGCCCAACCAGCTGCTGGTGGATCTGACGGACCCCAACAGACCCCGCTTCACCATGCAGGAGCTGAAGGAGGTCCTGCAGGAGAGGAACCAGCTGAAGGCTCAGCTCATGGTGGCCCAGGAGGAGCTGCAGCTGTACAAGAGGTCTGGTTTGTCTTCTGCAAAATGAGGCACTCAGAGGTTTTTATGACCCCCCCCCCTGTTATGTTGAGTCTTTTTAAAGTTTAAAGCTCCCCCAAAAAATCTGCTTATAAAGTATTTCTTCAGTATAAAACTTCTTCTTGGTGTCATCATTGTCATCATCATTATTATATTGTGTTATTATAAACCCCTATGACTGATTTGGCTTTCAACAGAATAAGAAGTGTCTCATCTCCTTTTATCAACATCGCCCCATGAAAAAAATCTAGGAGAAAAATCAGGGTTGTGTAAAACTCGTGTCTTATACATCTAGTTTTTTACACTGCACATTAAAAAGTTGTTTGAACATGTATTTTATTTTAAAAAAAACAAGCGTAATCCTAATGCAACCCTAGTTTTTAAGAGGAGAATCACATTATTGCACTGAATATTCATGGAATTGTTTGTAATGGTGTTAGTAATGAGGTACTAACAATGTTTATCTGGCTTTTTTGCAGTTTATGAAAACTTTTGGATGATTTAACATGCACTTTGACCCAGGTACATTACTGCTGTGCTCAACAAATTAACTTAACAGGAGGCTTAAGTGAGGATAATCTATAAATATGAATGCATTAGTACAAATTTGTGAAGTAACTTAAGATATTCAAGTAACAGCTCAATATGGGCTCATATTGGCTTATATTTTGACTTTTTAATTGTGGAGGAGTAGCATGGCCCATTTCAGTCATATATTATAGTTACTGATGCTTTAAAAAGTACAATATTAGCCTCTGAAATGTGTAGAAGTGGATGTATAAAGCAGCAGTAATGTACAAGTACATCAAAATAATACTTAATCAAAGTACTTAAGTAGATGTACTTTCCAACACTGAGTGAGTAACCCACCACGGTCTACAGCCTCTAAAATGACCATATAGACAAATCAACACTTCTCAGACACAGTGTCAACAAAATCGAACATTATAAGCTTCACAAAGCAGGATTCATTGCGGGGCTGTTGTGTAGTCCTTCATTAGACTGTTTGGATGTATCTGATAAATATGCTACTCCAATGTGAAAGTCTTCATCTGAATAGTTCTTGTTTTAAGCAAATTTCATAAGAAACTGCACTGTTGTCACCGTCTGTAGACCTTTAATAGACATTAATATTAATACACATCTAAGACTCACACAAGAGATGTGATATTTTTAAAATGGACACCATTAAAACTAGTAATATCCAACTTATATCTGCCATCATTAAAACAGAATCACACAGTCTTTGCATAAACTAGCATATAATAATATACAGGTTTTCAGAAATGTCACTAATTAGACCAGTATTATCCCAAAATAAACCACGATGATAACAACACTATTTCTAGATTCAAAGGAGGACGAGGAATCAATTCAACGGCATGAAAACACACGACACCTTTGCGTAAAATGCTCCATGAAGTGACCATGAAGCTGTACTTTTCTCCTGCAGTGGGATTCTGCCGCAGGCTGAACCGGCCATGGTGGAGGTGGATCTGGAGACACCACCAGCTACAGAGCACAGTCCGGCCACGATAAATGATGCAAAAGAGGAGAAGACAACCATAGGCAAACTGTGAGTAACAGGCTTGAACTGCCTGCACATTCACACTCGCGTGAATGTGCAGGCAACAAAGAGGTCTTCTGAAAGTAGTGCAAAGTGATTAAAACGTTCACTTTTAGTTGTACACGTCAGATGGCGAGGTTTCAAGGAACGTTTCAGCAGCGACCACGTGACGCTGAAGTAAGCGAGCAGATTGTTCTCACAGTCTGTCTCCTGTCTCCTAATGATATACTTGTGACCCAGTGAGTTCATGCCGACGTTAAGGATGTTTGCGCGAGTGAGAGAAGTTGGAAATTGGCAGCGTTTTCTGCCAAACTACAGCTGCTGTCAGTAATTACAGCCTGCCATGACTCAGTGTTTCTTTCTGGCATCGGGAGGTTCGACTCGCGTGTTCCCACCATCCTGAATCTAACTCTGTAACCGTTTTCTGTTTGTAGGTTTTCATTCAGGCGAAAATAGGAAAGACCTCTCACAAGAACTGGCCACGTGGAGGACAAACGGGATTTGTCTGGACTATTTTCTCATCAGTTAACCACTTTTATATTGTCTATTTTTTACTATATGTACTTGTCACTCTAACAAGCAGTGTGTTTTCTACTGGAAATTGTAACCTAAGATGGTTTATAGGAATATACAGTTGCTTTAGTGGAAAAATGATGTAGGTGGAAAGTTTGGTAAAGAAACTGGAAAGTATTATGTCGACTGCATTCGCTCAAAATGAAGTTATTTATGGGCTTAAAATGTATTTTTTAATAAATGAAGTCTCAAATGAAGTGGCTCCATGTCAGTACAGAAATCTTAAACACATTTTGCTGCTCTCAGCTGTCAAATTAAATATCAAATAAAAGAAAAAAAAGGCCCAACCCTGCAAAGATGTAAAAGAATAATAAACTATTATATTTTAAATAGTATTGTGTTTTTTCCAGAGGTTGACTCTTAAAAAAAAAAAAAAAGAAACATGAAGGACAATCACTGTTACCCAAGTCCTGTACTAGAATCCTGATACGAGTTCTTCTAGAGATATTTTTTAAATGGACACACACACACAAAAGATGAGCAGAATGTAATTTGATTCGATTTAATCTTTGTGCTTCAAAACCCAGCTACCATAAATCATATTCATACCGTTTGACTTTGAAGCTGCAGATGTCTCATTGTAAAACAGAACCAAAGAAGATTGACTTTACTGAGTCCACTTTAAACTTTGTTGCATACATCTAAAAGGTACTATCAAATTCTTTTTACATCATACTGTACATTTCTTTAGCTCCAACATACAACAGATACGCAGTTGAAAGATATGAACTGTGTAAACAGACAACTTTCTGACCTATGTATCCTCCTTTTCTTGCAGCTCCTTTGCAATATTAAAGTAAGTACAAAGTAGTACATTTTCTTGAACTGCACTTTGAGATGGATTTAATTATGACTGCTGTGTTTAAGCTGGAGACGTTTTTACCTTCATTAAGTCCCCTTCTTAAACTGTGAAAGGATTAGACAAAAATGCCAAAAAAAAAAAGAGAAGGACCTTAATCATATTCTTGACCATTGACAATGCTACAGCTGGAATGAAAACTCAACTGCGTTTTATTCCTCAATTTAGAGAACAGGTAATAATTTACAATAATGAAATTGAATTGTCAACTGTATTCATTGCAAAAAGAACCCCCCCTGAGAAAAATGTCAAACACTACTTATCCAGGAGAAATACTTTTCAAGCTTGCGTCGATCTGCTACCATTACATAAAAAAATATATATATAAAAGCATGATAAAAACAACTGTTGCAAAAATATTCTCTTCATGAAGTGAAGCTTTTGCCTCCATTTAAAACGAAAACATGTTTTATACTCAATAAAAAAAAAAAAAACATATTGAGGACTGTTCACCTGTGGCATCCCTAAGGTGAACAGGACAGCAGAAAGCACCAATTCATCTGAAATATAAACTTCTGTGGTCGAGGACTCAGTGTTTGAGCCATGGGTGAGCCAAGACTGACGCTTTACTCCGATCACCGTAGTCGTACAGCAGCTCCTCCTCTGGTTTGATGTCTCTGGACGCCACCAGGATCAGATGAGGGGTTCCATCGATGGCGTGAAGCTTAGTCTGGCAGTTTCCAGTTTTACTGTGGTTGATTAGTCTTCCAAGGCGGGTTGTTTCTGCTGTAGCATCCACACTGTAATGTATACACAAAGATTTCAAATATTTTCAAGTCTGCTTGAAGAACTTTTAACTGGACACTGCTTATAAGAAGAACTAACTTCCCAAGACAGTCCAAGTATTCAGAAAGATTTAACCTGTTTATTTTATAACCAACAAATCTCTCTTTCAAGGAAAACGGGAAAAGACGGATGACTGGAAAAGGGGGTGTATGACATGCAACAAACTGGACTTTGCCTTTATGTGGTATGCAGAATTATTATTATTTTTTTTTAATTAAAATAAAAAAAAAAGACCAGTGTGCAGGATTTAGCGACCTCTCACTGTGAGGTTGCAGATTGCAAACAACTGAATACCCCTCCCCTCATCCTTCCCTTTCCAGGCATGTACAAGAACATACAATATGGCTGCCACTTCAATGTAAAAACACTAAAGGCCCTTTCTACAGCCAGTGTTTAGTTTGTCCATTCTGGGCCACTGTAGAAACATGGTGGTGCAACATGGGTTTTTAGTGGAAGAGAACCTGCTCCCTCTGTAGGTATGAATTACTCATTGTAAGCTAACCAAAACACAACACTTCTGAATTTCAGGTGATAACATAACTCTGAATACTATTGTGTTTCTGCTAATATATCCCCCCTAAATCCTTCACACTGGTCCTTTAATAAAACTGTTCTGCATAACATTTCTCTCTGCACACAGGGAAAATTAATTATTTGCAGAGAGTTGACATATGGAATAAGTATGAAATCCGGTGACAGTCTGTTTTCAAAGTGGTGACACTTTGGGTGTTGACTTACCAGTAGGTCTTCAATTGATACTGGAAGTAGTACATGTAACAGCCTGTTTGGGGATCCTGAGCGTACTCTGCCTCTCTTCTTTTAGCCTCTGCCAGCTCCAGCAGGTCTCCATGGTACTCCACAACGAACTCTCCCTTTTTGAAGCCCTTGACAGCAAATACTCCTCTTCCTTTTCCTTCTATGTGCTTGATCTGTCAACATTCAAAAAGCGGTCATCTCTACAATGTGCTCTGCTTTGTGCACATTAGCAAACACCTTTTTGGTGATATGCTCATATGTGACAGTAAACAAAATACAGAGTGAAATGTGCCAAACACAGTGGATCAAATCCATCAAATGTTACCTGCATTCCCTCTTCGATGCCCTTCTTTATCACATCATCAATGTGTCTGTGTTCTTCATTCTGTTGACAGTTTGAATAATTGGGTCAAAGTCAAACTTTGTTATGTGCGAGCTGAATAATCCAAACAGAGACTCTTTCACACAGGACACAAATAAATCAGCAGAAAATAAAGAAAAACATCTAAATAATCATATATTGTGCTGTAAAATGCCTTTTTTCCTACTAACTGTTAATAATACAACACAGACCTTTAACTCTCCCTTCGTTTTTCTGTTACTTCGTCTGATGGGATAATAGTCTGTGACCTTTCTGTTTTGTGGAGCTTTATTCTCCGTCCTGAAAAGAGAGACATTATCAAAGTAATGAGAGATTATGACTGAGAAAAAAAGAAAGAGGCTGTGTCTTTTCTTTTCTTGTTTTTTTTTTTTAATGACACTGATATGCTGGCGTTGTGCACTCACTTTTTTGCCCCCTGTTTGCGACCAGCCCTGCTCCGAGCTTTGGATGCTGAAACTTTGCTCTCTGCTGCTGACCTGGCATTCATGCGCGTTGTGAACTCTTTTTGCTCAACTTGCTCAGCGGCTTGTTCTCTGACCCCAGGACTGTGACAAGCCACTTCAGGCCTCTGCTCTTTGGACTCACAACTCTCCGATTTTATGTCATTGGGAATGTCTAAAACGAGGGAGGAAACAAAGAATGAAAACTGACAGCCGCCCCGAACATTTGACCTTAAGATCGAGAGAGCGAAGTTCCTTCAGAAAAAAACAAAACAGTTGTGTCATAAGATCGTGGGGTCAGGAACACTGCTGCCATTCACATGCACAGGAAATGTTTTCAGTGGATCTGCTGACCGTACGGTAACACAGCAAAACAAGAGGGAGATCACATTTAACAGAAGTGATCAAACAACAGCATTTCAGATTAGTCAAACTGTTTTAAAAGTTAATTAGGTACCTTTTTTCTGCTTTGATGTCTCAGGATTAGTTGCTTCAGATTCATTTCCTTCTTGGATCAGCATGCTTGAACTGTCGCTCAAAGGGGATCTTGGTTTGCTTGGACTCCGTAAGCTCTGATGGAAAATTGACTGCACGGCACCCACAGTATCCTGCAAAAAGAAAATGTATATATTATTTATCTTAATAAAAAAAAGTTCCATAATATTTGCCTTAGTAGTTAAACACACACTGAGCTAACTTGGGCCTTATAAGTATGCAAATCAGACATGATGCAACAAATAAGACTTTATGATGCTGTTCAAAACCATGTGGCTGGTGCAGAGTGTATCTGGTGCCTTTATTCCTGCTCCCACCCACACACAACATGCATGTGAGTTAGAGATGGCTGCAAGTTTAGAGGCAGACACACACACACGCTTTGTGTTGGATTTCTTTCTTTGGATCCCACAGAAAACAAACACAGTAAAACAGACTGCTGGCTGAGGGAGACTTTCTCCGCTCCGCCTGCCAACTTCGACACAGGGAGTGCTGAACGTCTCCATGGCAACAGCACCATCTCTGATTGGCTGGGGTTTGTTAAAAATCGCTGGACAACGTGTCAATAAAAACAGGATTTTCAGGCCCCAAATAAAAAAAATCCCTAAAGCCTGATGGTGTGTACATTTATATGGTTACACCTTCTTTTTACACCTTCAACCTTTGATTGGTGTAATATTAGTCTCCCATCAATATCCTACAGTATAATCCAGTTTAATTCATACCTTTTTTTGCTTTTAATTATGCTTATCATCTATATTGTTTTTATTTATTTTATTGCTAACTTGCTTTTTCTTGCTCATGCATCTTGCTCAATAGTATTATATTTCTATTCTCAACAATACCATACTTCTATTTGTACTGTTTCCATCTATATTCTGTTGTAACCATTTTAGTTTTATAATTCATCTTGCGTGCTATTTTCTGTTCCTATACCTTGAACTTTTACTCATGTTTACCTGTAATTGTTGTGCAAATGACAAATACAACCTTGAATCTTGCAATTGCACCATCCATTTTTACTGTTTTAATACTTCAAACTTCTCCACGGAGGGATAAATAAAGGATTATTATATTATATCATATTATATTCTAAAGGGTCAATGCACAACTTGGGGTGTGTTTTTAAAGACATATCAGGATATTTTGTAGATGTTATTTGTTACTATGACCCAAGACTGAGGCAGGACCCCCCTTTGACAGTAGTGTGGGGGGTTACAGGACAGTGAAAGAGCTATTTGGTTTCCTACTTTAGCTGGAGACCAGAGAATAAATAAAAGCAAAGACCAGAAACACACCTTGTTAGTTGCTGGTTTGTTTTCCTTTGTCTCCTTCAGTGAAGCGACTTTACGTTCAGCGGTGTCTGCAGGCTTGTTGACGTTTTTCTTCCCTTAATAAACAATAAAAAAACAAATAAACATAAGCACTGCTGTCTCATTCACGTCAACATTACAGAAAATCAAACTCATTTAACGAGTAAACATCAGCTACTGCGTCTGTTTTAACCAAGTTTCCCCTCTTCGTTCGCTTCTGTAGCTTGTGTGACGTGCAGAAATTACTGAGACGACAACACACGACAAACTTTACCTTTTGCCATTTCAGTTCCCAGAAAAAAAAAGTTAAATATTGTCCTCTGTGTTCAAAACTCATGCAAAAACCAACATGAGACCGCCACACGTTTAAAAGCACCGTGAGCGCCTGGCGGATTTAAAAATCCTTCGGCGCTTCTCATTGGCTGTTTCATCCATGCGGGAGGGGCACGAGCGCGAAAGGAGTTCTCTCATTGGCTGCGGCTCTGGCTTGTCAACACAGCCGGTCTGACTTATTAAGACTGTATATAAATAAAAATAACATAAAAATAAAACATAATAAATGAAAATAAATAATATAAATAAATAATAAATACATCGTCGTATACAGTCAATTATCTGATCCATAGACTATATATAAATCAAGATAAAAATAAAACATAATAAATGAAAATAAAAATAATGAAATAATGAATAAATCTTCATATACAGTCAATTTACCTGACGCAGACTGTATATAAAAAAAAATACTATAAAAATAAATAAAAAAGTACCATAAAAATAAAATACCATAACAATACCATAAATAAAAATAAAATGTAAAAATAAAACAATAAATAAATGTTTAAATACAGTCAATGGTCTGACCTCTCAGGTAGAAACCTAAATTAAATAAAGGATGTACATAGTAATTTCTATTATTAAATTATAATGTTTGATGCTGGGTTGAGCGAGGATTAAAGCATTTGCAATAAAATAATAATAGTAAAATCAGACTATTAAAATAATACAGAAGTAAAATACCTAACAGTAATATCAAGATAAGGAAACAAAAATAATAATAATTGCTGTCCTGTGATAATGCTCCCGAAGCAATAATGATTAAAGAGAAATAAATAAATATCAGATTATCATTTATCACGCATCTGTTTTTTTAACCATACTGGAAACTGAAACCAAAGGTGACAGAGTGCTGTCTGTGGATATGTCCATCTCTTGGTGAACAAGGTCCCATACAAATAGTATATGTAAGTAGTACATGTAGTATTTTTTTTTATCTAGTGAGACTCTTCAGAAATGTCAATCAGGAACAACTGTCGGATTGGAAGACAGCAACTCGGGTCAAGTCTTCTGTTTCCTCAATGACTTTTGGGTTACAAAGCTTTTGCTGACATCTACTGATAAATTGGTGTAAATGTGTTCCCAAATTATCCAGTTAATTACACAAATGAATATAAATTGACTTGAATCTGTGTTTTCAAAATCAAATGAGACAGTAGTAACTGCTTGAGTTTCATGTGACCCATTCAGAATTAAAAGGGAAATGACAATTTAACTACAACAGCAAACGTACAAGAAATTAATGTGGGGAAATGATATCATCAAAAACACAAATTAAAGAAATCTAAATCTGAACAGGATTACACTTACAGCTATGAATGCTTTGATAAAAAATACTTGTTCAAGCATTGAAAGACGCACTAGACATCATCAACATTTTTGAAGATATTTTATTTATATTAATTATCTGTCTCTCTGTCTTGTATAATGTGCTGCATAATACAACTTTGCCTGAAAATGCTGTACAAATAAAAGATTAACTGGATTTTGTACTTCCAGGGTTTTGTTATTCAGTCTTTGCAGGCATGTAAAACAGAACAATTTAAGCATTCATGTCTCACTCTATACTCAAGACAAACATTTTAAACAGTGTCACTTCCAGGTTTGGAGTCTGCAGCCATTGCTTCATGAAACAGTCTTTTTCTCTCCAGGTTATCATTTGACTTCCTCTTTTTCTCCTGTTTCCTCAGCTCAGACTCTTTCTTCTTCACAAGAACTTGACTGAGTTCCCCTTTATATAAAACATCAAGTTTTTCTCTCATGATGTCCCGGGCACGCTTTCGATTTATCTCCACAGACCTGGTTTGATGGCACTGCAGGAAAAATGGCACAAAGAATTATATTAATATGATCAGGGAAATTACATAACTTTTCTGACAAAAAATAATTCCACATCAAGGTCCATTGAGCAACTGTTCTGCAGTTTTCAGTCATTATCATTTCCTGTGAACTGTGAAACTCAACTTTTAAACCAACATTAACAAAAAAGTCCTTAAAGTTGTACATCTGCAAATTAACTGGTCATCTGTGAAATAAAAGAATGTAGTATAGTCAAAATCATCATAACAGCGACTACATAGAGTTTGAGATGATTCTGATTTGACAGTTTGCAAAGACAAGAATGAAATGAACTTTGTCAACCAGGTTGAAGTCTAATTAACTCTAACTGGGTAATTATGGAAGCTCATCTCTGCCAATGTAATGGAAAATAAGATACTGTAAGTCAGTGTAAAGAGAAACTTTCTTCAGTATCTCTCTAATGAACAACTTTCTCAAAGTGATGAGAAACTTTCTCCAAATAGGGACCAAAATGACAAACTAGTATCTCAAGATAATGAGAATTGTCAAAATAAGAAAAACGTTCTCTAAATAATGAATTACAGGATCAAAATAATGAAGTAGTATATCAAAAACCCACTGAAATGAATGACTTAGTATCTAAAAAAAAATAAGAGTAGTTTCTCAAAATAACGACTTAGGATCTTAACGTAATGACTTATATCAGCTGCTCATTATTTGAAGACACTAAGTCATTATTTGGCCTGATATATACCAGTGAGGTGAGTCCACTGACTGAGTATATGAAGAGATTTATATTTAGATGATCTTCACATACGTTCTATGGGGACAGTCACACACAAATAAATATAAAAAACAGGGTCACCTTCACAACAACCCCAGTGGGGATGTGTTTGAGCACCACACAGTTGCTGGTTTTGTTGGTGGCCTGTCCTCCTGGTCCGGATCCTCTCACAAACTGCTCCTCAAGCTCGTCCTCGTCCAGGACTGGAAGATCCACCAGGTCCTTTTTACCGGCTGTTAAAACACACGTCTGTCCGGGCAGCAGCGGGGAGACACCGGACAAACCTCCGCGGAGGAGCCGGCTGGACACACCGCATAAACCGCTGATGAGCGACATCTGTTCACCCAAAACGTCCCTCCATTCATGCCTGCTGTGTTTTTATCTTCCTGTCTGCATCATGGCCATGTTTATATCTTCTTCTTCTTCTTCTTCTTCTTCTTCTTCGTCTACTATGTTGGCGGTTGGCAAACCAGCTTACAGGCGCATTACCGCCACCTACCGGCCTGAAGTATGCAGCGGTAGATTGGCAGAAACAAAACAAACGCGACAAACAAAAATAAAAATAATAAAAGACTAAATGAAAATAGAAAAATTAAGATAGAAAAACAAATAGGTAAAATACATAAATAAACTAAACTCTATAATTCCGGTTACTTTTAAGTAATTATTTATAAGGTAGTGCAATTTCCATGATGTCTGTCCTCAAAGATTCCCCCAGTGTAAATTGTGTTTTCTATCATTTAGCTTTGATAGTAATTCCTCTTTTCTTTTGCTGTACCTGCTGCAGTCTATCAGTCCATGTTCAACAGTTTCTGATTTATCCCAGTGTGTGTGGCCCAGTGGGATGCTTGTGTTTGATTTAAACCTGCATGTCGTATCCTCAGATGGGTTATAACCCCTGTTCCTCCTTCACTGGTGTGTTTTGGAGGCTCTGCTGACATCTGGTGCAGGAGAGAAAACTGCCAAGAATATTTTTATAACACAGATAGTCAACCCATAATGACTGAGTTACTTTAAACGCTGTGTCTGGTGTAAGATGGACGTCATCGCCTGTAGAAGAGTATTCTGCTGTTCTCCTGTGTGTAAATTTTCATCTCACTTGAAGTACACTAGTGTCTTTGTTACTTTTTTTTCACAACATCTAGTGGATATTCTTAAAGACAGTGCATGAATCATCTTTAAGTAGCCATCACATTTAGCAGGAAAGTCCCTATGAAGTTCTGAAGATTCAGCCAGTCAACTAGAGAGTGAAAAAGTTTCAAGTGATAACGATGTTTTACGGAAAAAGCATTTATTGAAGCTTGATTGATCAAGGAGAATGGAGGTTAAGCATTACACATTTACAGAGTGTACTGCCACTTCAGTTTTGAAGCATGTCCTGAGAAGATGAAGACAGCTGATATTTCAAATATGGTTATCTTCACACAGCTAAGTACGTGTGAAGATATTTCACTGGTAACTGAGCCACAAGCAGAAACGATGAAGTGAGTAAAGTCACATAACAGGTCTCTAC
Source organism: Scortum barcoo (assembly GCA_023238725.1). Taxonomy (NCBI): domain Eukaryota; kingdom Metazoa; phylum Chordata; class Actinopteri; order Centrarchiformes; family Terapontidae; genus Scortum; species Scortum barcoo. The sequence goes on from CM041535.1 coordinate 24,128,495, forward strand.
ATGTCACATACAGCGCACAATTAAGGCACTCTGCACTATATATACTGAACTTGCTCTTCACTATAAACGACATGAGGGTGTTCTTGTCTACGTCAAGATATTATTGTCAGCATGAATGTACTCACATGTCAGAGGAGGAAGAGGAAGTATTCAGGTCTTGTACTTAAGAAAGTGTGAGTATAGAAATACTCTGTTGCAAGTAAAAAGCATACATTCAAACTTTTGCTTAAATTATTGCCATCAAAATAATGTACTGAAATGACTAAAGTGAGTTTTACACATAATACTACCTCATCATTTGTTTGTTGATTTTATTATGAATAAATAAATTATCAGATAAATTAAGTGGATTTAAAAGCACAATAACTGCCTCTGAATTCAATGGAGTGGAAGTAGAAAGTGGCAGAAAATGGAAATACTCAAGTACTGTGATATAATTTGATATGAATGGAGGCTGTTCTTAAATGTTACTTTCAGCCTTTTTTTCAAACCATACATTTTGATTTGTCATGTTCTGAAACACACAGGTGTTTCTGACAACATTAGCGTAGTCCAGTTGTATTGAACTCTTCCACTAAGCCTTGACAGTGAGCTGATACCAGGATGATAAATGGAGCCGAGCCATCATTAATTTCATTATTTACAGCTGTGCTTTTCCCCACTGTGACATGTTTAAATGTCTTCTGTGAAAATGATTATGGTGAAAAAGCATTTAATACACTCTCCAGCCTGTCACTATTTTTAACATACTGAGCACATTCAGAGGGACAACGGAGACGTGCATTATGTTGCAGGAGTGATTTGAGAAGTTTCAGGTAAACATTTTAATACTGTTTTTGAATCAATCAGGAACATTATTGTGAACGCAAGCAAACTGCAGCCTTCAATATCCCAGAAGGAGAAAAACTGTGCAGCCAATTTTCTAAAGTCCACCGGGAGAAGTGTTTCATAATTAAAGAGACATTTTTGATGGAGTAATAATCTGAACTGTCCTTTTCACTCTAACAAGAGCAACAGTAAAAACGTGATGCACTGAAATAATCGATTAATAATTACTACTTTGCTTGACAGTGCAGTAGATAAGTGGTTTTATTTATTTATTTGCCATTCACCCCACACATTAGTTTGCTTATTTTACAGTTCAAACTAATACAAACTAAAATTTAGCTTTATTACAGGTGAGCATTGCCAAACACTTCTGGAAGGAGAACTGTCTGTTTTAGTTTATGATGGATTCCTAAAACCATCCAACTAATGTAATAATGATGCCCTTATAATGCTGTAAACACAATTATTGCAAAATAGTTTCAAACATTTCTTCACATGGGGAGGGGAAAAAGGCCTGTGATGTAACACCTCCTGCTCTCTCCCTTGACAGTGACTATAATTAGTAAACCAGAAAACTATGTAGGTCACAGGAAGAAGACAATCTCTCTGCTGACCTGTGGTGACATCTCACTGATATTTCAGATGCATCTCTAATTATCTTTGGCACTTGCATTAAAACCAACGCTCATTTTGGTGCAATAATAACCTTGGAATTTGGAAGAAATCAGTTTTATACAATAATCATGTCACAGTTTTTAAATTGTGGTCGACAAGGAAATGATGTGTATATGATTCAGACTCTATTGTAGCCCCATGTTACAGAATCTCACTATTACACAAATCTATGCACGCTGTAAATACTCAAAATGCTGTAAACTGTGATATCCATCTAACCCATGTATTAAAAGTTACCTGTTGCAGTAATCATATTTATTTCAGAGTACACACTTTGTATATTTATACTTGTAGATAGTAGTTTAATGTTCACCCTGGTTACCTTGTTTTAAACTGTGTATCAGTCTATTTTTGTGAATGTACATTGAGTGTCGTGAAGAGGGACGTTTAGCCGACTGTTACATGAAAGGTGTCAGTGAAAATAATGTTCTTACATTGCAAAGGAAGTGAAACTAGTCAGTAGGCTCACCCTGTCTCATCTTGCGTGCAGCGGCAGCCTAGTTTCTCTGTTTTTGGGTTAAAAAAAAAAACATTGCAGGAAACTGCTGTTGTAATAGTGAAAAGACATATGGTATGATGCTAAAAATATTCTGTATAATTAATGTAGTGTTATTACTAATAAGAAGTTCTGTACATAGCTTAAACTAAACTTCTCTAAGGAGAGGTTTCCTTGCAGTGCTTTTAAAATTTGTTAAATTCCTGAAATTTCTTCAGTGTTAATTGTAAAAATGTCACAAGAAATATTTCATGAATGTAAAGAATTAACAGTACCACTTACCTTTTTGAGGCCCACACCATGCACAGGTAAGAGAGAAAAAACGAAATCCTATAGAGAGATTAATTAATTTTTCCTCTTCCAATTACATCATGTTACCAATCAAACAACATGATGAAAACAAATAAAAAGTAACATGAAGATGTGCCTACATACACTGGAGAATAAGGTAACTTGAGTAAAATACATTTACATTATATTTATCCAAAACAATTTACAGTGAGTGCATTCAGTCCTGTGGATGAAAAGCAGAAGTAAGTTTTCCTTCATTGCACCGACTGCTGCAGATGTACCTTTGTAACTTTACATCCTATAATAACGCTGGTGTCTGCGGAAACACGTAACCGGTGGTGACAGCAGTTTAAAACAGCGCAGACTGTGGCCAGCAGGGGGCGCCATCACGCCGAACCTGCCCAGCTGTGCTCAGCTGAGCTGCATCAAGTTACCAGCAGGAAAAACCAACAGCACAAGTGAGTCCTTCAGAATTAAACACTAAAGGATGTCTGTGCTGCTGGGTAATACAGTTACATAATGTATTTGTTTCATTTGACTAATACCAGCATGTGTGTGAGAGCGTGTGTGTGTTTTTTGTATAGTCTTGAATGAGATTACCTGTAGGATGGGTGAAATATGTGTTGTGTTTGGTGGCATTTTTAGATTTTTTTTAGATTTAAACAGCAAATGTGTGCAATGACCCCAAAACATCAAACATCCACTGGATCTGTTAATAAAATATTCTCATTGTTTAAATACATGCTGTTTTTTAACATGTAAATATCATCACTCAAACACAAATCTATCTACACTGCATATACTGTATATATATTGTCATATCCAATGACCTCATGTAGAAAAAAATTGTAATTTTGGTGCAATATAACCTTGACTGTGTCAGTCGTACATGGATCATCAAAATACTCACTTCTCCAGTAACATACAGCCTGCTGCATCTGGGAGAAATCAGTTTAATACACTTATCATGTAATATATTTTGCAACAGAAATAAAAAAAAATCTTTACAGTCTGCCAACAAATTGTGCTCCACAAGGAAATATGTATAAAAAAGTTCATCCAGATTCTTTTGCAGCCCAATATAACACAATATCATCATATTCTGTTTATTGTATATATTCAGTCATAACCAGCTACCTGTTGCATTAATCATTTATTTTAGCCTCCTTCTTTTGCACCATTCAACTATTATCTTACTGTCTGCATGTCACTATTGTTGCTATTATAATTTATTTTTATTCTGTATATGTACACATATTTATAGTGTATATACTTTTATATATATTAATCCTTAATATAGTAGTGCCGTGTTTATTTTTACCATAGTCGTTGTTTTAAACTGTATGCATGTGTATTTCATGCCTCTTGTGTGTGGTAAACTCGTTTTGTGCAGATAAAACAGTTCATCATTTGCCTGCAGCAGCCCAAGCGGCAAATCTTTCCAGACTTTTATTTTGAAGGCCGCGGCGGAAGCGGCTGTGCGCTCGGTTCACCTTGACCGCGTCCGCGTCGTGCCTGAAGGACCGAGAAGTCTTGCAGCGGTTCAGACTTGAGGAGTGACAACTTAACGATGGCGAGCGCTCTCCGTGTGTCCGCTCCGCGCTCCTCCTCCCGGGCCGCCGGACGGAGGCTGCGGCTGCCGCGCTGAGCCCCCCCACCAAAATAAAACGCCAACTCCTGCGAGGGTAGCCTGGATATTCAAGGACGTTTTAACGTTACCATAGCTACTTTGGCCTTTCCGTGTGTGTGTGCGTTGAGGAAACCCAGCGTGCGTCCTGGTGCAGCGATGTGGACAGATTTTGTAAACACGGGCGGCTGATTTCACTCCGCTGAATTACGCACTGGCGATGTTTGTCTGCGCGTCCTGCGCCCTTTTTTTTTTTCCTCCGCCGGAGGGCCGAGCACACGACGAGGAGGAAACCAGCCGCTGACTTCAGATGCCTTCACCTCCACTGAGCCGGCCGCTTCGTGCTGAGAGAAAGTAGAGACCCTCCTTCACCACCCCCTCCACACACACACACACACACACACACACCGCGCAGAAAGGGCGGATGAAGTTTGGCTGTGCCGGAGCTCGGTGAAGCCTCGTTGGTCCATCACCGGCGCGCATCAGGTCCAGGTATGTGTTGAGCTCTGCACGCCATCAATTTGTCATTACCAGTGCTGCCATGTTGCTAGGTAACTAACTCACGGTGGGTTTACTCCAGTTCAAATTTCATCACCCCCCCTCTCTCCACCACCTCTCCATCCTATTTTATTTCCCCAGAGATGCAACGTCACCTTTTTAGTACATCTTATTTTACAAGGTTTATCTCCACCATGTGCTGCCATTAAATATGCTTACACTTGGCTTGAAGGAGTGCAGTATATATACACATATATGTATATATATATATGTGTGTGTGTGTGTGTGTTCCTGCACTCATGTCCTGTTGCTGTCACACAGGCATGCTTGTTAAAGCTGATGAAATGTGTCTCTCTCTCTGGCTCTACTGTACGCTAGTCTCATGTTATTATACACTGCATTTAATGACATATTTAAAAAAGCTCTTGTGTGGAGTTTCCAGATGTGGAGAGGAGTTTTAACCTCAGTTTGAAGCTTCTCTTGGAAATGAAAGAGAGTCCTGATTCTGCTGTTTGTGACTTAACTTAAAAAAAAAAAAAAAAAAACTTGCATGCCACAAGCTTGTTTTTGCATCCCTTGGGCCCGTTTCTGTTTTAGTATGACTTTTATGTGCGTTTTCAGCACCAAGAGTCATTCCACTTGACTCAGCAGGGCCCGGGTGACTCACTGAGGCAGCGCTGACTCGGAGCCTTTGGCGTCTGTTGTCCAGATGATGGCTTCGCTGCAAGGGCCGGAGCTGCTGCACGCCACTCCCCCGTTGACCCTCTGCTTTGTCTCCAACATGGCAGCGTGTCTTCGACTTAGGAGCACAACCTGTGACAGATTTATCTCTCTGCGCCTCATGAGAGCGAGATCCATCCTGCACTCGGGAGGATGTGTTGGCAGGGAGGGAAATATAGGAGGCACATACCGGGAGAGGTTTCTGTGTTGCTTCTGGACCTGAAGAGCGTTGTACTGATATGCATGCAGGGTGTAATGTCTCTCTCTGACATGTTGAAACTTGCACCCTGTTTCTTTAAAGCTATAATGGTTGTGAGGGTTGTGTAACACTCTGCATCAGCTGTTCTGTGATCTTAAAGATTGAGATTGAGAATAAGATTTTTTGAAGTGGCACGAAAACAGAAATTTGAGTAAGGTGAAGTTCACCACAAGTGCAGTTTGCAAAATTAGATTTCTTGTATGCCTTGTGTGTATGTGTTTTTTTTTTTTAACCAGATTGTTCTTTTCTGAGTCACCTTGGTTTTGACTTGCAGACGAATTCATTACTTATGTTCGTCATTTATCATCTGAAACAGGCATAGCGCTGCTGTTGACGATTGTAATGATTGCCACATGAAAGCTGTCGGTGCCTAGCAGGATATTTTGTCACGCCGTCCATTTGTGTCACAAACAACCACGCCGCAGACGCACTTTGCTGATGTTGCCACCCGCTGCTCTGATGATTAAAGGCAGCCAGCTCAGCATCCCCGTTACCGATGAGCCGGAGCGCAGGCCTTTCACGTGACTGCACATACGCCCTCTTTACTGGTCACACCAGTTGTGACCTTTAAGACACTGTGGAGGTGCCTCTGATGTAAACGAGGTAGGTCCTCGAGATATTTGCCTAATCAGTTTTCTGGTGAGGGGGACTTCCTTTCCCTCCCCCTCCCCTCCCCAACACAAACACACAAATGTATGTGGTACACGGGCAGGGCTGTGTTGACTATGCAAATTTGTTCATCGCTCTTGTGACTTTCAAGCTTCAGAGACTGTCTGTCTGGCTTTTTTGTCATTAGACATGAGAAATAATAAGTTTTTCTACATTCAGAAGTCACAACTGATTTTAAAAGTGGGAAAAAAGAGGGCTTGAAAAATAAGTGGTTTTATGACATGATCCCTTTCAGAGTATTAGCAGCATTTAATATTGTAATTTGTTCAAGTAGTGATGGGTCTGATTTGGCACAGTCCGGCAGTCCTGCCTAATTAACTGAGCTCTTAGAGTTTAATTGACATCACCTGTGAAAATGTGCATGAGGACTCAAAATGTTGAGTGAGAAAAGCGACTGCACTCATGGCCAATAAAATGCAAGCATTGTATCTTTACTGTGTTATGTTAGAGCTGATTATAAGAGTACAATCAGCACGACTCCACAGAGCACAGAACTACACAGACATCTTCTCTGCGACGCACGCTTTCCAAGTTTTTCTAAACGATCTGCCTTCTTGTCATCGTTCTTACCATTGGAGTGCTGTGCATTGTGGGCAACTTCCCTCAAGCAAGTTCTGCAGCATTGCAGACACGGAGAAAGGTGCATATAGGGCACAAAAAGTCCAGGAGAGAGCTTACAAACACTCACTGGTTTCTCATTAGTGCTAACCCTTGTATATAAATATGCATTGTGACTATATTTGCAGTCTGTGAGTGCAGACGTTGTCACTTTAATCTTATTGGCAGGACTCTCATTTTAATTATTAAAATGGAATAACACAGATTTGGTTTGACACTAGGCCTTTTTAATGTTTTAAGTTAAGAGCCTTCTTTTTTTCTTACTTTGAGCGTGTATTTTTTATGTAAGTGCACTTGTAGCTGTACTTACTGTTACTCTGAGTAACGTTGAAATGAAGTGATTGAAACTTGGCTGATGTCGAATATAGTTAGAATCTGTGATATTCCTCCCTCAGAAAATCACTCATCATTCCACTAAGACTTTTTTTAGCTACCGAGTAATTTTAACAGATTTCAAATATTAATTCAGTATGAATATTGCATGAGTTAATTCCTGGAAAATTAGAATTGTAGCTTCAGGATTGCAAATTCATTCGCAGCTATGTTCGTACTGAAGATCTGAAGTTGTCTGAGTTTAGTGCTGCTTTTTTTTCAAGGATAACCATGCATGGACTCGTACGTGTTTGTCTGGTCTTAATCAGTGATTTAAATTCTGTGGTAGAGTGTTTCTTTACCGAAAGAGATGTCATTTCATTGTAATTAAGCTGTGGTTTAGTGCATCTACAGCAAGCCGAGGAATCTTCCTGTAAGATTAGTATTTGAGAGGCTGAAACCTGATCGCTCTTAAACTCTCAGGTGTCTCTCTTGAATGTAACGCACCAGAGAAAGAGTACAGGTGATTGTGAGTCAGTCCATTGTCCGCATAGTTGTGATTTTTTGATGTGTCCGGTAAAGTGTTTTCTTTCCGTGTTGTATTTGTCTAATTAAAGCAGCTCTGGTTTTAAGCCGACGCGAAAAAAGCAAAGTGGAGACACTGTGATGACCCTTTTTGATAAATGAGGATAATCATTTCTGACTGCATTCAGATACGATGCTAATGTTTGCTCACACAGGTCTCTTTCCCCAAGGCTAAAATTATCCACCATTCCTATAATGTTATGCAGTTACAGGAGTGTGTAACAACTTCCTGATGGTCAGGAGGAAAACGCTGTGAGGACACGTAACACATGTGCTGTATGCCTGTGTGACTGTGTAGTGGAAAATTCATGTGTGTCAGCCTTGTTTGAATATTCACAGCATCACATTCATACTGCGTGAAATCTTTGTGGAGTTTTCTTTTTATTCATTTATTCTTATTTCGTACACGTGACAGGTCCTCTGCTCTCGGTTTGCTTACAGCCTCACAGCGCAAATCAATAAACCTGTTGCTATTAAAAATACATCTTACAACCGGGACTGCAGCCACTGAGTAAGAACATTTTAGTCGAGGAAACAGGAGAGGACGCACTTCCTGTCAGTTAAAGTTCAAATGACGTATGCAGCTGCTCACCACGTCATTTTCGTACAATGTCTGTACTTATCTGAGCTGCTTATCAGATGAGATTGCTGGCACAGGAAGAGCGGAGAAACATCAGGTAGAAGCACAGTAAAATGAGGTAGATGCATTTTTTTTAGCAGAGTTATCCAGGTAGTAAGATTCAGCATCGTGTGTCTTTAACTGCTGTAACATGGTGCACACGTTGCACTGTGAGATATGATCATGAATACACTTGGCTCTTTGTGTGGTAACATTTTCTAAACCATGTTGCTCCATTTTTTTTCTTCGTAAAAGCTGTTGTGTAATGTCTGTTTTGCCATGTGTAATTTCTCCTTCGCATTTGATACAGTTTCAAAAATCGGGCACAATTCTTGGTTCCCCACTTAGACCAGACTGTGAACTGTTTTGCATGCTGATCTCTTGTATCTATGCCAGTTTCCTGCAATTGCTTTGTCAGGATGTTTCAAAAGTCAATTTATTCTGCAGTCTAACATGTAATGTGGGAATGCTATTTGTTTAAATGAGCTTGCTCCTGATACTGATTCACAACAAGCCCTTTATGTTATCTTGGTCCGTGAAGTCCAAGTTATTTTTCCTACAGCTGATAACTCCCGGGTACAAAGACTCGTGTCATGTTGGCGTCATTTCTTTGACAGTCAGGAGAGACTGATTTTTATGGGCACTGACAACGCCAGAGGGGATTTTTACAAGTTATGAGTGCATTTTCTGTGTGAACTTTTTAACGCTGCACACTGAAATCGAGTGTTTAATCGTGAACAATGCAGCCTCATAAAATATCCTTTGGTCTGCATTTATATGTCTGTCAGAGGACGCGACTGTCGTTGTTAGGTAAGTGGCGCTCGGGCAGGAAGTGGTGCCAGGTAAACGTCCCGATGGCTGTGTACGGTTTGTCTGTTGGATATGTGGAATTATCTTAACGTAATGTGACAGAGAGGCTTTGAGGATAAGGGTGAATGTTTTGTCCTGAGATGCAAACATGAGGATGATACATGTGACCGTTTTTTTTTTTTTCAGCTGGAATTTTCCATTCAGATGAAGTGTATGTGTGCATCCCCGGTACTCTGGAGCTGAAACACTGTCATGATCTGCCTGACGTCTGCTTTGGAATTGAATAATGATGATGGATAGATGAGGAACATTACTTCCCGTTTGTTTATTCAGTGAACTGCGAGCACACACACACACACACACACACACACACACATGTTCAGGAGGTTCTAGAAGTCTTTTGGGAAGCAGCAAAATAAAATGGTAATCAGGATAGTAATGCAAAATAATCACCATGGAGAGCAGACGACTCCTCTGTCTATATGGTTTTCATCTGTTACTTTAACAAACTTTAGCAATTTAAACTAGTTTACATTAAATGCAACTTGTGATAAATCTAGCTTTGCATTAGCTCATGTTAATTACTTGTTGGCACACTTTTGTATTTTAGATCTGCTGCCACATGAATTGTTACCCGTTTTTTTGGTTATTGAAGGCAATATTCATAAATAGCAGCGTCTTTAAAGATCTATTTTTAGACATTAAGTACATTGTATCTTCCAGGTTTTTAAAAAAAAAATTTTTATGTCAGCCTTTGCGGGTGTTGGTGGGCAGCAACACAAGTATGACGCACTGCATTTGGCTTTCAGATAAACTTTTAGAGAAAAAGGCAGAGCTTCCATTTCATTTATCTGCCTGCGCATCCGTATCGCAGTTCAACTTACTGTGATGGCTCGAGATAGCAGGAACACAAAAGTCATGCAATGCATAAACGTGCTGATCACATAGATTCAGTTTAAAGATGGAGGCTATGTATCTATAGGGATGTGACTTGAGCAGCCTCAGTGATCAGGTAGTGACCCTCTCCTACTGTAGAAAATTTCACTAAATGTTGTGCATCAATTTTTCTTACTAGCCATGAGAAATGAATAGTTTTTTTGGGGTATTGACCAACTTTGGCAGATTGGTTTGTGCATCTCTATTTACAGATTTCTCTGGGCTCCCTGAAGGAAGTTTAAACAATTTCACTACCCACTAACATACTTGTGTAAGCCACAGATGAGTACGGGTGCCTTTTCAATCATTCGGGCTCCCGTAGGGCTTTGGAGCGATCCTGAATAAAATCTTTTACAATTTATGATGTCCTCTAAGGGGGGAGCATGGGGACGCATCACCAGCTGGCTGGTTATCCGAAGGTCTAATTTTTTCCTTTAATTCATCTTCAGCGGACAATCAGGCATCATGACGGTATTTCAGATGAGCCTCCATCATGCACCTGGGTGGCAGCCAAGCAATGAAAGGAACATTGTGTTTTCTCTGCACCCTGGGCTCCACAGACTCTGTCCTTCTTCCCAGCCCGCCCTCCTACCTCAGCTCCCCAGAACAAAGCAGGTGATGCTAATGTTGGTGTTGAGCTGTTGACGGGGACAACAGGGGTACAACCTGTCCCCACCCAGTACTGATGAGCCAGCTGATGAATGGCACATCACTGCTAATGCTCCTACAGTGGCGTTGTCTGGGAAATGAGACAAAGACGAACGCTTTGTGCAGGCCTGCGCCATGTCCCCGTCCCTTTGGACGCCAGTTTTTCTGGCAGTGTGGGCGGGCTCCAAAGAAGCTCTTTTTATAGCAGTCGACCACCTTCCTGTGTCCTTACTTGAGTTTAATTTTATGGAAGAGGAATGAAATCTCCTATGTGCATCCGGACAGGGAAGGGGGGGTTGTTGTTTCGTCGTTGATATTCATCAGGCTTGTGCACGAGGTGAAATCGAAGCACTCTGACACTCTTTACCAGGAAATTTCTTGGCTTTTAAAAGGGAAGATGTAACAGTATCTGCTTCTATGAGGCAAAGTCCTGAAACCCATTAGATGTTGTATTAGCTAATTTAATCTGCAAGGGGGCATAGTCTGCTGTCAATTAGAAACGCTGAGTGCTCCACCCAGCCATTGGAGTGCTGTTATAGACTTCTGAATTGTGAGGCTGTCGCTGACAATCAGTTATGTCTGAGCTGTTTTTCTCCACGATTCCTCACACCACATTCCTTCCTCTTGTATTTCGTGTCAGTATGGACCATATATGTCATTTTACATTTGTTTGTGTTTTGTCGTACCCCACCCCCCCAGCCCTGGCGGCGCTCTCTGACTCACACGGATCATGTAAAATGAAAGCGACAGCGCTGCTTCATGTCACTTTACCCACACTCAGCTTTCTTTTCCATTGGCCGCAGACACCTGATTTCTCTGAGGCTAAAAATAGACTCCTTCAGACCCTAACTCCCCCTCCTCGCTGCCCTTCACCTCTTTCCTCCCAGTGCGCAGGCTTTTATTGGGAAGTCTGTCTGCGTTTTGCCCATTCTTCGCAACCATGTGTCAGACAAAGCCCCGGGTCTCCATTCAGAGCGGCGGATCTCTGTGTGAGAGAGAGACGTCAGAATCCTTTATATTATAAGATTCATAGAGAGTGTCTGTTTCTTTTTTTATGGTTCTTGCTCTGATAAGAAAATCCCGAGGTGATAAAGCCTGGTTTTCCACAGAGCTGTAAACCTGACCTCACAACCCATCGAAATGTTAGCCAAAGTCATAGGACCATGAGCATCTTTGAAAATGGCCTTTTATGGTCAGTGTGAGAGACAGCTTCTGTCTTTGGCCACTGAGTAAAACCCTTCTGGGAAACCTGAGTTATTCGTACTGCACAAGAGGGTTTGAGGTATTTCACCAAAGGCCAGCAGCCTCGGCTTTTCGCAAGCAGCTCTCTTATCTTTGACAGTTCATTTGCATTGATGCACAGTGTCCTCTAAATGAACACAGGCCTACTCACTGAACTGATGACTCAGTGAGTCAAATTTCCTTTAAAGCTGAAACTTAAAACCGATAGAAGAACATGGTATGAAAGCAATACTTGAGGCAGATTGAGGTTGTTGTGTTACCATCTGAGTTTTCATCTTGTAACGGACAGTTTATTTTGCTGTTCTCCTTTAGTTTCTCACTGTTCTTCAAACATGCTTTTGGTCTGACGCTGGCATATTTTTCGGTTCCTCGCCAAAGTTTTCAGATCTATTTCCTCTCAGCTACTAGAGCATAGGAAATTGGGGCATGAAGACCACTTTCTCTTCCAAGGATTTGATAAATTGAATATTGGTATTCTCCTGTGTTTCCACAGTCTTCTCACTCGCTGTTGGACTGAAAAGGGAGCTATTAGTGATTACTACAGTAGGTTAATTTTAAACTATATTAAGGGAACTTGAATCACAGTTGGATCTGACATTTTTTAACCCTCCTACTGATGCAGGAAGTACCAGGCTTGTGATGTCATGACATGATTTTTAACCAAAGTACACCATTAGCAGTAAACAGAAAGTACTTTTAAACCAGCATGTTAGCTTGGCTGTGTTAAGATCGGTGTCTCAGCCAAAGTATAGCACACCCACAGCAGTTTTTTTTTGCATTCTGTTATATAGAAATTGCCACCTACGTACAGAGTGCATATCACAGAAGCGCATATATATATAGTATATATATTCAGGATGACAATATATTCGAATCAGTGAGCGTTACAGGCTGTCGCTGTAGCCCGAAGACAGAAACTGGAGCGCAGTGCAAATGAGCCGAGGTGGGGATGAGCAGAGACTGACAGAAGTGAAAGTGGAGACGGAAGAAACAGGAGAAAGAAGTATCAGCCCCGGCAGCATCTGGGCTCTACTTTCCTCGTCACTCTGACTTCCTCTTGGCAACCAATAAGGAAAGGGCCCTCTGTGTCTCCATGGTAACCTCCAGTTTAAGCAATGATGGAGAGGATAAAGGGGCAGGAAAGGGAATACATTTTGGCCTAAGGCGAAACATTTTTCTTCACAAGTTTTCTCGAGTATAATCCATTTCATTTCTCTTCTTCGACATAGTTATTCAAAAAAAGTTGCACGGCCAGTTATCGGAGCGCTAATGACGTTTCTGTTTCATGTGGGAAACTAAAAATAGACTCGGTACACAGGAGAAAAATCGACTTTGTTTATATCTACAATTTGATTTTATATGCTGCAGCTGTATTTTTTCAATGTCTGCCACTATTTTATAAAACATAAAATAAGATGTACTTTAAACTTTTCACTCTGGCATCTCTCCACCAGTTTGCATGTGCATGTGTGTGTGTATTCCTATATGTATGTGTATATGTAAAAATGTAAAGAAATAACAACAGAGTGTAAATGTAAATTTCCCCATGAGGGACTAATAAAGGGTGTTCTTCTTCTTCTTCTTCTTCTAAAAACTACAGGTATTTGACAGTTCAGTGTTTTTTTTTTTTATTTCATATGCCCACTCCTTTTTACGAGCTGGTTGCCTGTCAGTCAAATCTTGCACTTTGAGTATCTGATGCGCGTGAACCCGCTCGCACTCTGCCACAGACCGACAACGTAGGTGTTGCTTCGCTGCAGTAACAAGTCCCAGCCACATCACTGTAGTATTTCATATTGTCAGAGCCACTTTGCACTATTGTGAGAGCCTGCTAGTGGCACTGATACTGGAAATCCATTAGTTGTTATTCCTCCGAGCCTTTGTGACAAGCTTTTGTGCCATCAGTGGTGAACAAGTACTCAGCCATATGCTTCACATCAGCAAGAAGGCCTTGATCCGAATCAGCGTATTGCTGCCACCAAACACTCATAGAGGGGCTGATGGAGATGTTTGAGAGAGATTGTCTAAATCTGCAAAAGCATTTCTGCCCCACGGATCTGTAGGCTACACGAATAAGTTAATGGGATGGACAAAACGCCGGGGTAGGGATGCTTTCCTTTTCTGTATCTGTCCGAGTTACGTAAGACTGCTCTCTGCACAGTTGATTCAGGCTGTCTGAGCGCTTTGAGAGAATGACAGCGAGGGGAGATCCTCATTTAACCTTGGCACGTAACTGATTAATCCAAGTGTAATTTGCATATAAGGTCATCTAATTTTGGATTTCAGAGTGACACGTGGCGTCGATTAGAGATAGAGTTGGTATGTAACAGGCCCTGCTTTGGAAAACGGTGGGCTGATGAAGACCACTGAGGCATAAGAAAACAATGGCTCCACTTATTAAAGCAGCTTAAAGTTCTCAGCAGTCGCTGGGCACCAGATTTATTTATACAGAATTTTAATTACATGCTGTGGGGGTATCTAATCTAAACTTTACTCACTTTCCACTGGTTCGGAGCTTCAGATGAAGTGAAGCTCACTGATCTGCCTCGGAGTGAGTTCATGTTTGCCGTGAGATTTTGTGCAGCTATTTTCATAAAACTCAATATCCAAGCCTATATTTGAGGTTAGTTAGAACAAGAATAGCTGGTGATTGCTGCAGATATATTTCGTTTGGTGTTTATCTCTGGCTCTGCAGTAATCTTCGCTGGTTCTCATTCGTTTCTCTCTCTCTCTCTCTCTCTCTCTCTCTCTCTCTCTCTCTCTCTCTCTCTCTCTCTCTCTGTAAACGAGGATCATTTTTAGAATCAGGTCTTACTTGCAGAGCTACTGTAGGAGGAAGAGGACGAGGAGAAGGAGGAGGAACACAATGGAGGAGATGCTCGCAGGGAGTTGAGTATTTTTAGCTTTCCCCATGTACTTCGATGATGAGTAAAGAACAAGGGCAGGTTGTGCATCCCACCTCCTTAGCCTGTGGAGGAGCACGGGCCTGAGGGACAGGAAGAGTGATGGCCTTGTTTTAAGGTGCATCATGGGAGCTTGGAGTATTTACAGTATGTGGCACGAGATGACACATCACTATTTTATTGTGGTTCTACTTGTCACACCATGCGTCTTACACGATCGTAGCGCTCTGCGACACTGGTTACTCATGTTTGTTTGTTTGTTTTTGTTTTTTTTGCTCTGATCTGATCTGATCTCAGGCGATCACGTTATGTTGAATCTACATTTGTCTGCCTTGTTAGCTCGGCCTCAGTTCAAAGCAAGTCTGTTATGCAGACTAAATGATGAAACAGTGTTTTTCCAGCTTGTGCTCGTCCCTTCTTTGAGCTTGTGAGGAAAAAAGATTAATGTTTGCTCTCCCTTTAGGATCAGACCTGCTTTATTGAAGTCAAACAAAGCAAAACGTGGTCTATGTCAGATAGCCTCCACCCAAAGTACACCTGTACACCAAACAGGAATATTCGAATCGCTGTAAATGTAAAGAAGGGTTGGTGATAAAAATATCTTGTATGTCAGAATAATACCCTGCACATTCACAAATGTGGTGTAGGTAAAAGTTTCCCAAGATACCATTTAACACATTAATACTGATAGATTTATAGATGAGGATAAAAGTTGTCAGTCTAGAGAGAAGAATGCATATCTCATTCTTCATTTAAGCCCGGAGGGAAGCATTTTTCTGTAGAATGTAAATCAATTTCGTGTTCACTAATCTGTGCCACATAGTTTATATTTATCTCAGTTATACCCCTGATTAATGATGCTTCATGGTTTGCCCTTATTAGATACTCCACGGGACAGGGAGCTTCAATCTTTGTACAGTGTGCTTGAAAAATGCTTCGCGGCCTCCTTCGGTTGCTGCAGGTGGACGGTAAAGTCCCTCCCTCTGGCTGCCGAGCCCCGCAAGAGCAGCATTGTCTTAAGCCCTTTGACATTTTAACTGGATTGGTGGATAAGCCTGTCAACTCAATCGAGGGTTCTTGTCGCAGGCTGGGGCTGTGTTTGCGGCGGTCGTCATGGCTGAAGCTGCCTCTGCAAAGTCGAGGCAACACCGTGTGAAACTGATCTATGGTATTTTAAGCAGTCCAGGGGCTAACTTTTTCCACTTGTATTTTAAAGGGGTCTTGCTTCGGGGTCAGTCATAAAGGGAACCCCTGCGCCGGCTCCTCTGGGATTCACCACCTCCTCTGCTGCTCTGCCTCCGCTCCGAAACGGGGCTAAATTTAAATGAGCGCCACCATCGTGGCCTTTAGGGGGGGAAAAAGCCTCCTGTGAGTCAACACCTCCCTCCCAGCGCTCTGCTTTGTGTCGGCAGCGAGGCCCAGCTGCTGCTCTCTGTCCCGTGGTCAACCTGTCTGCTGTGCTTATACCTCTCAGTCCCGAGCTATATGTGCCCACCTTCAGACAGAGTTAGTAATGCCACTTTCCATTGTTGTGGTGCAGGACAGCCTCGGGTGGCAAGGAAAGTGGATCTCAGAGTGAAAGGCAGATTTAATGTTAAGGTGGAAGGGGGGAGAGAGAGCCTCTGGTCTGTGACAGATAATCCAGCCTTTGCTCTGTGGAGTGAGCAGAGTTCATCTGTTTAGATCAGACACTTATCCCTTTTTAGAGGTGAGCAGATGTGCACATCTTTGAGCGCTTGTTTGTTTATGCCGGCTCTGAAAGTCGCACAGATGTAACTGTGTTTACAGGCACCGTCCTTATGGCTCCTGTGGTATTACAAGCATCATGTTACCTGGAAGGATCCACTAGATAGACTCTGATGATAGACGGTCAGACCTGTGCTTTTTTTGGATAAAATGCTTTAAATGCTGATCCAGAAGAAATTCATAGAATCTTTAAAAAGTACTATGAGACCTTATGTTCACAGCCTGAGAAGGTTGACAAAGAGAAAATAAAACAATTCCTGATTTCACTGGACTTCCCCATAACTCAGGAATTCGACAGAATTTACGAGACAAACTTCAAAGTAGTAAATGATAAAATTCAAAGAGCTGTGGCAAAGTGGTCAACACTAGTATTGGATTTCAGCTCAAGAATTGAGATGATCAAGATGAACCTCTTGCCTAGGTTGTTATATCTTTTTCTATCGCTCCCAGTTAGAGTACCAAATTCACAATTCTCAGCATGGGACAAGCTAATATCCAGGTTCATCTGGGCGGGAGCCTGGCCTAGGATAAGACTCAAGACCCTTCAGTTAGACAAAGAAAATGGAGGATTGGCGTTGCCAAATTTTAGAGACTACTGTGCTGCACAGTTAAGACACATAGTATGTTGGTGCTCTCCGTGTTATCAAGCCAGATGGAAGGACATTGAGATGAGCCTGGGTCGGGCGCCCCCACAGTCGAGGTTAAGTGGAAAAGAACATACGGATGCTAAGGGTGGAAATTCGATTATGAAAGAAACATTTGAAATATGGTATGATGTGGTTAAAAAAATACAAGTTTACAGGAGACTGTAAGCTGTTGATTTGGCCTTCTCACACCCCCAGGTTCAGACCAGGAGCGTTAGACAAGACATTTGAAAAGTGGAGAGACAAAGGAATAACAGCTACATGTACATTTGTAGATAAGCAACAATTTAAATCATTTAGACAACTTAGATTGGAAAATGGAGATTTATACAGATATCTTCAATTAAGACATTTTTACGAGACAGAAATTAAGAAAGAAATCTCATTGGAAGGGAATGGTGATTGAGGTGTTGACAGGTGCATACAAAAACAAACTCCTTCAAGAATTGTCTCTAAACTGTACAGAGGTTTATTGAAGCAACAGGGAAGAAACACAATGTATATAAAACAAGCTCTAAAAGATGGAGGGAGTTTGGTTGGAAAGATTTAACTTGCTTTTTTATTACACCAAAAATTAAAAATAAACAATTGGGTCAACAACAATACTGTTGGAGGCAATGTGGGCAACTGAATGCCAACTACTCTCATATATTTTGGTATGAAAATACGGACATTTTACGGCTGGAGTTTCCTAGAGCCATGGGAGAAATTTTTGGATATAATATCCCTAACGATCCCCGGTGTATATATATCTAGGACTGATACCAAATGGTGTAATAGGTAAAGAAGACATATACCTGTTCAAGATCCTATCTGTTGCAGCTAAGAAAGCCATTACAAGAAGCTGGCTGAAAACTGACCCACCTGGACTGAGTTACTGGCTGGACATTATAGAAGAAATTCGATCAATGGATCAAATGACCTACAGTCTATGAATTAAAACAGAGCTATATGCTGTAAGATGGACAAAATGGCACCTTTATGTGAGAAAGTAGTGTTTCCCCCCTTGTATTTTTGTATTTTTGTACCTGTTTTTATTGATTTTTTTTTTTTTTTTTTGCATTGTTCAGTTCAGTGAGTTACGTAACTTTAAACCACATGTTATTGCCTGGAGGGTTGTTTGTTTCCTCTGATGGTTCATGACGCCTCCTGAGAGGGTCGCAGATGAGGTAGTTGCAGCATTATACACATCAGGGTGCACGGCCTCGCCACAGCTGGCCACACGTTTAGGGGGCGGCGAGAGAGCGGTGGCGGGCAGAGGCACAAAAATGCACGACGTGTCTTGTAGCTATCGTTGGATTGGGTTTTGTCGAAACATGAGCGGGAACATTGGAGGCTGCTTTGTGATGAGCGCTGTGCAGTGGCGTGTGCTGCTATTGCGTCACTGCCTGGAGGGGGGCAGACGCTGTATTTTTAGAAGGGAATGAGCATATTCTCTGAACAAACAACGTCAAGCACTCTGCTTGCGTATGCTAGGATTATTGTGACCAGGCTATTTTTAAGCTGTGTGTGTGTGTAAGAGAGAGAGAGTGCTTTTTTTTCTGGGTCAAACATGGTGCCAGTACTCTCTCGAGGCTGCTGGTGGATCGTGCATTACAGGTCCTCTGCTGTGCACAGCATCTGCATCAGTCAGAAAGAAGGGAGTCAGAGAGACAACGGTCTGAACTACCAGGGACTTGCAGCGCTTTCAGAAGAGGTCTGTGTCTGCAGCACTGCTGTAAAGGAGACATATTGATCGTAGTTGTGGAGCAGTCATTCACTCTTGAAACCAGCTAATTCAGAAGGCCTCATTCATCTGTGGAGTGTCGTTAAAGGAGAAGATATTGCATACTAAACCTGCGCTGCAGCCACAGTTCATGAATATGTGTGTGTTGTGTTTATAGCTTTTATGATGTTTAATAACCCACATCCCAAACTAACACTCTAATAAGCACAGACAAAATAAGGAACAAACATTTTTTGCGGGAGCGAGTTTGGGTGTGTCCGTCTTTGACTGTTGCTCCCCGGAGCTAGAAAAGGAGAGGCAGACACTGGAAAAAGAGTCCCACATATTTAACCGAGAGCAATGGTGAAACTAAGCATGAAAAACAGTTTATGTCACGTGTAACAACAGATTGTGGGGAGGAGAAATCTGTGACTAAAATGAACACAGAAGTCCTGCCTAACAAGTCTGTAAAAACAAGATTTAATTTTAGTGTTTTTGAAATCTTAAATTGTTCAGATAAATACAAACATAGATTATTATGCATTCCTGATATTTAAATGTAGTGTATACACATTTATAAAGACACGCACATGTTTGTCTGTGTATATCTCTGGCTGTAAAAGACAGTAAAATAATCTGTCTCACCACGTCACATTGAATTACCGCCGTCACATCCAGGATTGCTGGCCAAGAGGAAATTCTCAGTAACGCTCAGAAGTTTGTTGCAGCATCAGTTGCAACCTGCATTCGAACTGTTGCCACATTGTTGAACCATGTTTCAAGTGGATTGTGAAGCTGTTTATCATCAACGCTGACAACAAGTACGAGCTCTGTGACCTTCCCCTCCAAAGCCTGGCACTAACATCTAGAGGCCTCTCGGGCTCCTGAGCCGCAGGCTTTTCTCTGGGCCTCTCCAGGCTAGCCTAGTTTCACCCCGGCCATTCCCAAGAGTGCAGTTATTTCCAGCAATATGCGGGGGTCTGCTCTGATTTTGTCCACGCGTCGTTCCTCTATGTGAAGACATAACATGAAAAATGCATAGAAGACTATGTTTCCCTCTTTTAACGAGAACATCTCCCAGTTTGTTTTGTAAGCACCTGCTCCAGGTTGAGGAGTCGGACAGGCTGCATCTTTGTCATGGCAGTGCACCGACGAGCCTGTTAAATAAATGTGTCTTCAATGGAGAGGTGTGTGTGTGTGTGTGTGTGTGTGTGTGTGAGCACCCAATAGGTGGTGGAGCAGAGCCCGTGGTGGAGCCTCACCAAAGCTGGCCTTTGTTCGGCGGATAAGTGACGCAGTGGGAATATTAGTGTGATTACACAGGACGGAGAAGGGTCCAGTAGCTGCTATAGGTCGGAAAAGAGGGAATATTGGGGGGGTTATGCAATGCTGTGTAGTCATATTGGGGGTGCCACATGCAGGCAGTGCCAGGACGGTGTTTCTGTCCTTCGTCACACATGCAGTAGAGTACAGTATGGCCTCGTCAGCATGGTGACTAAGATCCTCTCCACTGTGCTTTTACCAGCAGTACCTCAACACAGACCGAGCCGTCCCTTTGAAGATTAACTAGACTCTTAAATTGTGCTGTTGAATTATCAACCAGTGTAGTGATCTTTTCCAAAAATGTCACATATCCACTTTGTAGACTATAAAAACATTAATTATAGTTCAGCCTGTCACAGTGTTGATTGTTTTCTACTCCCAAGGACCGAGGTTATTCAGTAATATGCCTCTTTGTGCGTGCCGTCAGTCGTTCTTTCAACCAGTGGTTATCTGCCTCTCCATATTGGCTCCTCTTCAGTTAATGTGTCACCTTGCTGACCTTGTGAACAGTCCTGATCTTGTTTTGTTACTTGCTTGGCTTTGAAGAGCTGTTCCCCTCCCTTAGCGGTCAAAAGTGGACTTCTGCAAGCTCACGCCACCCACTCGCAGGTTATGTATAGCCCACACCTACCCCTATCTGCCCTGGTTTGAAAACAATGCTTTGTGCAACTCCAAGGCTGCTATTTGTAAAACCGCGATCATGCACGGGGGGCTCTTACAACGTTACGTAATGCTCCCCTCACTCAAGCGTAATCCCTCTTATGCTGAGCGAGCCCCCCCATGTGACGGTGCTGAAGGGCCGGGAGGGACAGGGCGGCCGTTGGGACCGTCGCCAAGGCACGGGTGCTCTCTGTAGACTCTGGGCACCCGCCACCCACACACATACACACACACTAAGCTGTGGCCTGCGTATAAGAAGAGGTGTTTATCCTGAAAAGTGCCTTACTTGGATCTGAGACGCTGGATGGGAGACACGCCGCTGATGCTCGTGTTTGGTGCGGAGGCTCAGACCAGACATAGAGTAACTACATCGACTGTATGTCCTAAATGACAACCTGGACATCCTCTTCATCTTCCTTATCTGCGTGTGAGCCACGAGAATGAGATTTTTTCCTCAGATATGTGTTGAGGAATCTTGCAGCTTCTGAAGTTAGTCTGCGTGCTGTTAACTCTTCCTTGTGATGAATGTTTTTTTTTGTTTTGTTTTGCTGATTGATGCTGGTTTCTGCTTTTGAGTGATGGCTGTTTTTTGGACACCTGTTTGAAGGAGCGTTAAGTATTTCTGGAGATCCACCATCAGGGTTAACAGCATGTTTTGAGGATAACAAACTCTACTGATCGGATGCTGGTGGTATTTTTTTTCAAATATATTCACAGTGTTCGTACCTCATGCTTTTCTATTTCTTTTTTCTTTTCTCCCACAGGAATCATCCATGTGGACTTCAGCTGGTGATTTGACAAGTCGCATATAGGAGTCCCCCACCACCCCCACCCCCATCCCCAAGTCTCTCCTGTCCCTCTCCCTCCCTTCCCTCTGTCCCTCCCTCCCCCCTTTTCCCTTGTCAAACTTTTCCCCTGTCAAACTTTTCCCCGATCCCCCTTTCTCTCCTCTTCCAAAATTCACCATGCTTATCAAGGAGTACCGCATCCCCATGCCCATGAGCGTGGAGGAGTACCGCATTGCCCAGCTCTATATGATCCAGGTGAGATCACAACAACACCCCACCCCAACACACACATACAGACACACAGGCCTAAAACGGTCAAGTGATGCAGAAACCAGGGGACGAAAACAGGCAGAGAGGTGATATGTGAACACAGGATTTTTTTTCAAGAGCGCGATCTCAGTGTGCCCAATTATGAAATGATTGGTCACATGGTGTCTGACGCCAGTGGAGTAACGGAACAAAGAGAGCTTGTGTGTTGATAGATTATCCAATTTAAACTCTCTGAAGCTGGCTGTTTCCACCCGTCACAGGCTGCATGTTTTTACTCAGGAGGAGGGGGTGGAGGCACCCTGCTCTCACTGCAAAACCCGCATACACACATACACATGCACATACGTACACACACACACACACACACACACACACACACACACTGCCGCAACATAGACGGACATTTGACACTGCTTTGTATGTGTCAGACAGTTTCATTTGTCTAACCAGACCCTTAGCTGGAGTCTTGAGGGTGTCAGAGCTTTACGGTTTACAGCTCCAAGCAGGAAAAGGCAGATTTATGCAGCTTTAGTTATCCCATTCGGCAACATATTTTCTCTTCATATGACATGTTTTCATGAAGAAGGATTTATTTAATCCAGTGCTACTGCCAGGTGCGCTGTGAGCAGTGGCACACAGAAGAGGCATGGAGAGCAGTCGCAATGACTGAGACTGTGGTAAAAAAGAAACCTGCATTATTTAGTTACAGTTGTTTAGACATGTTGTACACATTTAGGCATTTAGGTGCATTTTTCTGTTTAAATTTTAATCATTTGAGGTACTTGCTGATCCTGGCACGAAACATCCAGCAGAAGTGAGTGGAGCTGCTCGGTTATGTAACGCGTATCACAAGTGGTTTTTACGTTTGCTGAAGAGCAGGTTGAAGTTTGGGCCTGTTTGATCAGGGTGAGGCATTTTGTGTTGCTGGGTTCAGCATTTCTCGTTTTCCCGGCGATCTTATAGTGTGACAGTAAAGTTAATGACGGAGTACTTTTCATCAGACGTGAGAAGCAAGTGTGTGAAATATTCATAGTGCAGTTCATAGTGTCAAGTGAAATCAGCAGCTAAATCTGGTAAAAGCGTGGTGGCTTTACATAAACTTTCCCTCACAGCCAACACAAAGCAGAGTGTGTAGCCTTAAGTATATTTACAGCAGCAAGTTTAAAAGTAAAAACAGTAAAAGAAGTGAAACAAATCTCACCTCTCAGCTGGAAGTTAAACATTTGGGCCTTGTGTAAGGACCCAGCATGCCTTCAAGCTGTTGACCTTCCCGTAGAGAAGCCTCCACTACAACTATTAATCTTGCACCCAAATTAATGAGTGTTTATGTTGACAAAGTTGTCTAAAGTTAACATCCGCCTTCTGGTGTAGCAATACTACAACACAACCTACAGCGTTATTCTAGTCTGAACAATAACTTAAAAGATTAGTTACTTTAACATTGTATAATTGCAAAAGCATTTCTTTGTCTTGTCTGCACACATGTAAATAGTTCTTTATTAGTTGATTAGTATTAGTTGGCAGCCTTGTTGATTGTTCTGTTGTTTTTCTTCATATCCTCCCCCTGGTGTAGCAAGCAGACAGGTGATCCTGTTGAGCTGTAGATGGTTGGACACATGACTCAGTGGCCATGCCCCAAAGCGAGCAGACTTTTCGAAACAGCACAAACTAGTCGCTGCACCATGCATCTAAACACTCGATCACTTCGTTGGAACCTTCTTCTGTACTGAGCCGCGTATTTTGAGGCGTTATTAAATATGTTAAACACTTCTCTGCTGTGCTTGCTTTGACCTGGCCCCCTCCTCCCTCATCCTCTGTGTGCCCTGAGTGTGACTTTGTCAGACAGGACATTGTGCAAAGACGTTACACATGTGCGAGCGGGTTTACACCAAGTCTTCGTCTGTGAAAAAGTTCATATGTGCGTTCTTGAGCATGCAAACAAATTGCACAAAGAGGAGTTCTTACATTAGTGACCCATAGTTACCTTTCCCCCTGACCTCACCCTCCTTGAACAGCCTCGTTGCTGTGAGGCTTCTGTCACTATGGTAACCGTGACATCAGCAGCGTGCCGGTGGTCAGGTTTTGTTCGAGAGAGGGAGTGAATGAAAAGAGGAAATGGAGGATAAAAAGAGGCTGCGAAGTAGGGAGGGGAAGAAATGAGAGAGAGAGAGAGAGGAGGGGATGGAAGGAAAAGAGAGAGAGAGAGAGAGAGAAGCACTCTGAGCGGCGAGGATTTTGCTGGCGTCTGTGGATACCCTCGCTTCATTGCTGTACGTTACCAGGGCAACTGCAGCATGTAGGCCTGCCTGCCTGCGATCCATCCCCGGTGTAAGCCTCATAGATGAAGTCAGGGCCTTAAGACAGCCTGGCCATACCTGCTCCTCAGCAGGCAGCACCGCACCCCATCTCTCCTCTCACTCACTTTGCCCTCACAACGCCGCCTTCCTTCTTTACAGCTAATTGTAAATTTATTATCGCCACTTTGGGATTTGCAGTAATGTACGAAGCAAATGCGGGAATGTGTGAGAAATCAAATATCAGAGGATCTCACTGAGTCTCACCCATTCGCACACATCACATCATGTTCTGACTAAGCAACTGTATCTGCGGGGCGAAGCAAAAAGCAGCATCTCAAACAGGAAACACGCCTCACTAAGTTGATGGCGGGAGGAAAAAACCCAGGATGTGACTCCCATCCTGTCAGACCACTCAGATCTAAACACAGACAGCAGGCTTTGATGGTCCTACCTTTTTATTTTGTAAGGGTTTGACAGCTGTTTAAAGAAAGGTGGGCATGCAGCAGGGAGAGCTATGTGGCGAAGGTTTTAGGGCTGGACTTGAGCTCAAAACACAGCGGCACTTTGTCTTTGTACTGAGCCAAAAAGGATTTACAGCAGAACAATGTAGATGACGGTCCCCCCTCTTCCTCCTTCCCTCCCTCCCCCATTGAGGGCAGTCAGCAAACTCCCAGAGCCTCTTGAAAACTATTCCGTCATTTCTGGTCCCCCACAGGTGCAGTTTACATCTGTACACAAATGAACAAAGCACACTGTTAAGAATCTAATCTGTCATCGAGAACTTAACATTTCATTCAGCGTTCATTTAACTTGAAGCATGCTTTTTGCTCCCTCGCTTCCCCCTGTTTTCCCCGAGAGGATGGCTGAGCCCTGGCCAGTGTTTTGTAATCTGTCTCCCGGTGAGCTGGAGAGAATCATCCATCGCTCCGGGGGGGAGAGAGAAGTGACACTGCACTTGGCAGGCTGCAGTCACCTGTCAGCCACCTAATTAAATCCACAGCGAAACACAATGAAGCTTATTTTTACCTCCTTACCTGGGCTGCTGATTTTACACCCAGACATAATTTGCCAACATTTGGAGCTGTCAGCAGTGTACAAACGAAAAGTAATTACATTTAGAAAACTGAGCAGCAGTCTCTCTTTGCAAATAAACTGACAAAAGTGCTCACAGCATTGCACTGACCTTAAGCCAACTGATATCTGTGTTAGTGGACAATGTTGTCATGCTCTGGGATTAACTTTTCCTTTACACGTCTTCCTTAAAATTGTTCATCTGTGTAGCTGCGTTTAATTATTTACATGTGAAAATGCATGCAAATACATTTTATAGCGTTTGTGTTCGTACAGTACAGTGTAAAAACACAACATTCACATCAACTGCGTGTGTGTACTGTGTGTGTCTGCGCTGTGTCTCCGGAGCTGTGTCTGGGCTGTTGAGAGCAGAGCGGGTGGCTAATGAATGACCTGTCAGAGGTAATGAGGTCCGGAGTGCTGGACGCCTCATGGCTTCCTCCTCCTCCTTCCTACTCCGCTGATTCACTCCCTCTTCCGCATCGCCTCTCCCCGCTGGACTGACCGGAGAAATCTTTCTCTCCATTATCCCAGCGCTGCACTAAATACTGCATTTTAACACACTTTGAGACGTGTGGAAAGACTGGACAAAAGCTGATAAGAGACATAGAAAAGACGACACATCAGTAATCTCGTAACATTTATGGTCTTTGCTCTTTGTCCCCTGCGTTTTTAATAGCGTCAGCACTTGGACTATGCTCAACTGTCTAGGTTTCCTGTTTTCGATTTCTCAATTGTCACAAGTCTTCCACTTGCCATGCCTTGCATTCTTGTTTTTTGAGGCATTGAGTCACCTAGCTGTACGTCTACTCAACTGCATCTCCAGGCTCCACCCAGTGTCTTTTCCTCTGTGCACCTGGAATGTAAATATGGGAAAGGTGTGGCTCCACAAGCTGGTCCTGGGCTTCCTGATTTGCAATTCAGAGCTGACAGAGCTTTCAGGAAGCTATTAATTTTGAAACGTGTTGTGTTATACGTCAGCCTTCTGCCTGCCAAAACTGACTTTGTTCAATTCTTCAGATCCTTGCGTGCTACAGCCACCATTTCCAATCATTTGTTTATTTCAGTTCCTTCTTAAACATCTGTTTAAGGGTTAGGGTTAGTGAATCTGTGTTTGTATTTTTAAATGTAAAAGAAAGTCCCCTGAACACAAACACCTTCAACTGCGCTTCATTAATCTTCTTGCAGAAAAAGAGCAGAGAAGAGAGCTGTGGCGAAGGTAGCGGTGTGGAGATCCTCGAGAATAAGCCCTACACAGATGGACCGGGTGGGACGGGCCAGTACACCCACAAGGTTTACCATATTGGCATGCACATTCCCAGCTGGTTCCGCTCCATCTTGCCCAAAGCAGCGCTGAGGGTTGAAGAGGAGTCCTGGAACGCCTACCCTTACACCCGCACCAGGTGAGGTTCACTCCTGCACGAAGGCAGACCTCCCACACCCCTTCAGAGCAGGAGTGAGAGTGCGTTAAACTCTGCCAAGGATGCACAAAACTCAAAATCTATCATTTGAATAATATGAATGTGACGTGCATGGGTGTCTTAACCGCTGCACCTGGTGGGTGGACACTCATTTACAAGACAAAAATTCAACTCCTGACCTAGTTAGAAGGTTGATATTAATTCAAACCATGCTTATATGAATGTAATGTATAAAATACCCTGAGTGGTGAGTGTGACAATGCCTAGTCCGAAGTCCTGCTCCGGCTGCTGTCCCTCAGAGAAAATAAAGACCTCAGCTGTCAGAATATTAGCGAGCAGACTATCAGATCGGCATGTGGCCAGCAGTGCTCCCGGGCTGTTGGATGTTGATGGCCCCTCATTCTCAGGGTGTCTGTGTGTTTGTCTACGTGGTGCCTGACAAACCCGGAGATGTGAAGGTGCTGAAAAGGGATGTGCCCTTGACTATACTGTCAGGATATTGATAGACTGCAAGTGCCTGTTGACACATCTATTCAACCAGTGACAGCTTTGCTGCAGACGCCTCAGATACAACAGATGGGCATGGCTCACACGTCTCCTATCCTCAGCAGTGAGAGGGTGTTGTCATTCTTAATAAAATAGTTCTGATCTTGAACCTTTCAGTTGAAAAGTAAGTCTTATAATGAAGGCAGACGTCAACCCATAATGCACTCTTGCTTTGTTGGGACAGTAGTCCCGCTCTGTTTGACTTAATTTTGTTGCCTCTTGTCCGTCAGATATACCTGTCCCTTTGTTGAGAAGTTCTCCATTGACATTGAGACCTACTACAAACCCGACACAGGCAACCAGCCAGATGTCTTTAACATGTCTGCGGCAGAGAAGAGGCAGAGGACTATTGGTGAGACAATTTGGTATCTATTTTAATTTTCCACCACATTGCACATCTTTATCTACAGTATAGTTATATCAGATAAGCAATAAATCGAGCAGTGACATTTTCTTGCAATAGTTATTTAGGATGACAGGTTAGCATGAGCAGGTTTAGTCTGATGGTATTTTGATATCTGTTAGCTTGTGTCTCAAACATAAGGAGCAGGTGAGGCCCACTTGTGGCAATTTGGTGGTACTGCATATGTTTTTTTTCTGTTGTTTTGAAGCATGCCTATTGAATATGAAGCTGCTCAGAAATGAATGGTTTTAAGGCATGCAGTGACCCAATTACATTACATTACATCAATACTATTGATTATAATAATGTTAATCAATGACTTATTCTTGTGTGTGTTTGTCAGCCTGAAAATCAGATACTGAAAGACACAGAATATTTAACATTATTCCAGCAACACATTCAAAACACCAATGCTTTGAACTGTCTTTGGCAGACCCAATCGACATTGTGACAGATCCCATCCCCCCTCATGAGTACAAAGCAGAAGAGGACACACGGCTCTACAAGTCGGCCAAGACACAGAGGGGCCCTCTGCGGGACGACTGGATAGAAGAGTACAACAACAACCCAGGGAAGACCCCCATCATGTGTGCCTACAAACTCTGCAAGGTGGAGTTCCGCTACTGGGGCATGCAGTCGAAGATTGAACGCTTCATCCATGATGTTGGTGAGTATTCAGATGGGAGTTAGTTTTTCATATAGTGTATAGACTGTACTATTACATTACATCAAAGACAATTCATACTTTGACAAGAATGTTATTTAATTCACATCTAAATGTAGAAACCTCCTGCTGTTTAGAGGTGGGTAATATTGTCTGTTTGTCCCTAGGACTGAGAAAGGTGATGGTGCGTGCCCACCGGCAGGCCTGGTGCTGGCAGGACGAGTGGTACGGTCTGACCATGGAGGATATCCGGCAGCTGGAACTGGAAACCCAGCTGGCCCTGGCTACGAAGATGGCCCAGTTCAGTCAGGCAGAAGAGGCCACAGAGGCTAACGGAGGCGCTCCGTCCACGGACAAAGAAAAGGAGGTTAAAGAGGCGATCAGCTCCATTGAAGCTGAGGAGGTGGTCGTCAGCTCAGGAGAGACTCTCCAGCCACGAGGTGTACTCACCAAGCAGTGGTCCACTTCATCCCGATCCTCCCGCTCATCCAAGAGAGGAGGTGAGGAGCACTTCATCTTCACCTGTTCACCTCTGTGACACTGGTGTGAAAAGGAACCTACATTCACTATGTATTCACATGGCTCTCCCCAAGAGATTCAGCCTCTTTCTGTCGCTCTGCACTGTTCTGAGCCAAACCCCTGCCTTCACACATTATCACATCTATATTTACACCTCATCGTGCCTGGAAGCCGTATTTATTCAGTCGGCCACCTGACTCGTACGGGTGCCACCTCAAAGGTTGATAAAGTCCAACCTGTTCCATAAGTAAACACAGTCAGTTGTGATATTTGAGACCTGCCCGCACTGTAAGGCTAGTATGTGAAGAATTCAACAAGGTCAAGCGTCAGTTACCAAACTTGTGCAAAGCCAGAGTAGCACATTGCTTTTTCCGTTTGTGTAAATCATTTTTCTGTGTCATTTCTACACAGTATAAAGTTATAATCTCTCAAAAATTAATTTTTGAGGACACTCCCCCATGTGAGCATGAAAGGTGGCTGTTAAAAGTTATCAGTGAGTTTTTACTTATATTTATTTATATATTTAATTAATGTGAGTTACAGTGGATTCCTATGACAAGATTTTTAAGGTGGGGAAAAAAGTATGAAAACATCCATAGAAACTTCTCCAACACCTTTTGCATGTGTTTGATACTCAAAAGATCTGACTGTGAATGAACACAAGTGCTGCTGATTGGCTCATATCTTCCAAAGGACAGCAGATATCATTGAAAGATGAAAACAGTCAAGTCAAAAAGGCCATGCCAACATGATACATCGGCAATCTTTTCCACACCCTTTGCTTTTCACCTCATGATGATAGAAGTGTTGTTCTTTACAGCAGAAAACATTTTCTATACAAAAGAGTGCAGAGCAGCTGCACACACTGAAAGTTGCTCCAAGCTGGAGTCACCGAAGAGTCCTAGCTCAAATAGTTGAATTGGTGTTAATAAAGTCAAACACCTCGGGAGCAGCTGCTTTAGTATGCAGACTCTGCTTTTGTGCCACACTTTGCTTTTCTGTCCGGCGCCTGATGTTAATTGGAATGTTTTTACTCTGCTCGACTAATTTTACTCCCGCCTCCATATTTGCTGTGCTCTCCAACTTACCTCGCTTCACCCCTACAACTCGGTGGATCTCACCTGGGTTATTTTTAGAAGCGGCTTTGACATCACAAACCACGTGTTCGAACACACCCATCTCCAGTGTCACCCCTACCTCAAGGCAGCGTTGACTGTATCTACCACCTGGACGCTGGCTCTCAGCCGGCATGCCTTGTTTCACCCCCCGTGACTCCCTCTCTGTGGTTTTCTCCTGGGCTATTTTTAGCAGCAGTGCTGACATCACAGAGGAAGCTGACGCTCTCAGCGGTGACCCTCCTCTCCACCACTGCTGTTTCCTTGTGCGCGCTGACAACTACAGCTGTGCCCCCCT
This sequence comes from Scortum barcoo, assembly GCA_023238725.1. Lineage (NCBI taxonomy): Eukaryota > Metazoa > Chordata > Actinopteri > Centrarchiformes > Terapontidae > Scortum > Scortum barcoo. The sequence continues at coordinate 24,158,701 of CM041535.1, forward strand.
CTCACCACGCTGCCCCTCCGAGCCTCTCCCCCTCTCTTGCTTTCGCACTAATGATATATGAGGCATAGACTGAAGACACATGATAGACATGGCCTGCTTTTAGTATCGCTATTTTCCACAGCTGACATTTGGTAGTCGGTGTGCTTGTAGCTTCGCTGTGCTACATCGGGCCTCACTTTTCACACACCCCCCTGACCACCAAGCAGTCCATCTGTGATGAAGTACTGCACCACAGAGACTGTTGCATGTTTATATAACACTGTGTGTGTGTGGGCCGGGGGGGAGATTGTCTGCAATATTTCTTTGTCATAGAGTGTGTGTGTGTGTGTGTGTGCGTGCGTATTAAAAAGGGAAAGAGAGAGGCTGGAACACATGTCCCAAAATAACAGTGAATTTTTTTTGTTCATGCGCTCTCTTGCAGTGAGCCCGTCACGTCACAGCATCTCAGAGTGGAGGATGCAGAGCATAGCGCGAGACTCGGACGACAGCTCGGACGAGGAGTTCTTCGACGCTCATGGTAACCACAAATTATGTTGTTTTTTTTTCTTTTTTGTTTTGTTTTTTTTAAATTGTGGTCGATAGTTAGATCAATAGATGTGCTTCCTGTGTCTAATTTTCCAAGATCCTGCTTGCTCCCTTCTCCCCTGACTCTGCATGCATCTCTTTAACTACAGATCAGTTCTTAAGCTTCCCTGATACCCAGCATGCTCTGGGGCTGCAGTTGCAATAGCTGGAGTGCGGTCCAACACCCGCGCTGTCTCCTGGATGAGTTTGGCTGGGGGGCACAGGTGTCTCATCCTGACGTCCAGTTCAGAAATCAGTCGTCTCCCCCCATCAGTCCCCCTCTCACCAACACACTCCGGCTCCCGCATCGACGTTTACAGACACACACACAATCCTTTACATGATCCGTCCAAGCAATAAATGACCCCCTCCATCACCTCCCCATTTAATCATGATGATAAAGAAGAATAAAATCATGCCGTCATTTGTTATATTTATCCTGACTTGACTAGCTGCATTCATTAGTTTCCACCTGTTCAAGTTGAATAAATTCCTGCCCATTTTGAGTATCTGGAGTGAAATGATTAGATTGAAGTGTTTGCCATCCGATCATTTATTGTGTTACAGTATTATTCGTATGGATTAATTATTGCGTGCCTGGTGTCTGAAGTGAAAGCACGTTACATTTTATTAAATGAACCGATTAAACTTATGACCACACCGTCATAAATGATGCGTTTACAGTTGTTTTTCTCAAATGCCCGCCTCAGTTTTGATTTACAGATGTTCCTACGCTGCAGGGGCAACTGTATGAAATGAGCAGTTATTTAAATGTGACAAAGACTTGTGTATCAAAATCAACTTGAGATAGAACCTAAGTGTGTGCTTTGGTGCCTGGATGAATCACATGATGGTGGTACACAATTTAAATTTGGAAACCGACTGACTTGGCTCAGATCGGCTTTGATATTAGATTTCTGTCCTTAAAGTTTGTTTGCGGTCATGGTCCTCTCGCAGTAATCATCTGTTACAAACACTTGAGATGCACGTCCAAGCTTATATTTAACATCGTCATGTTCTCCTTTTTTCTGTAGCAGAGAAATGAAATTTGTTGTGAAAATAAATAAAGGAAAGCTTTAGAGGGGAAAACTCAAACACCATATTCAGTGTGTCTGCGTCATCATGGCTTATTGATAAGGGGTTTGAATCTACAGACCTCAGTACACATCTAAGGAGTCTTGTAAAGGAAGTATTGCATACTTGTTCTTCAAAACAGATTATAAAAACATATGTATGTACAAATACACATTTTATAGTCTAACTACTATACAACTTGTATATGAAGTTAGACTAAAATTGTATTTTGCAACTGAATGAAAAAGTCGCTAAAGGTTGAGCTGTGTACAGGACACATAATCTCTTATAAACTCAGCTTTACTCTGGTGTTTGTGTTTCTGAGAAGCTGGCTGCAACCTTCTCCTGTTGGTGTTTACTTGCAAAGAAAGTCACAGTGAAATAAAATGATTTCTTCTTTTTTTTTTTTTTTTTTACAACAGTTTTGTAATTTATAAATAGTATAGCTGCTGTGGAGGTAAAACATGTACTTTCAATTTAAGATTTTATTTTCAATTTTCTCACACAAACCAACATGAACAGGAGGCGGCTGCCTGTTTCTCAGAGATGAAATTACTGGCAGTCTAACAAAAATGTCCCAGGAGAGAAATCATGGGATAAAAAGGGATATTCTCTTTTAGCTCCCTGAACCTTCCTTTTTAAATCACAGATTAATCTCAGTGGATGAACCACACAGTCCATCGATACTTATACAAATTCAAAAGATACATACCAGTTTAACATACCTCTTCTCAGTAGGTAAAAAATTCTTAAATACATTTGTGGTGATAACTGAGATTGCAATGTAACATGCAACATGCATCAGCCATAGATGAACCCAGAGGTTATACAAACACCCAGCGTGGCATGCGCTTGAAGGCCACCAGAATGAGTGATGCTTTACATGAAGTAGACATAAATAATATCTATGCAGTGTTTTATTTGGCAGTATTTCATGGGAAAGCTTGGCAGGGTTCCTTTATGGTAAACAACTATTTTATAATACTGAATAAGTGAATGTAACCCATATGACCGTGTTCATCACTATAAATAGGTTATACTGCTGCTGTAGTGACAAATATGTGAACCCTTAAATGGCACATGTACAGACATGATCAGTTGATCGTGATTTTTCTTGTGTCGCCCCTGCAGAGGATCTCTCAGACGGCGAGGAGGTCCTCCCAAAGGAAATCGCCAAGTGGAACTCAAACGACCTCATGGACAAGATTGAATCTGCAGACACAGAGGAAACCCCCGGTATGACGCAGACCACGAACACTTCATCATGGACAGTCACGCTGCCTCAGTACTTGATGTTAAGAATGTATGTGTGTGTGTTTGCAGGTGAGCTGTTCAAGGAAATGACAGTGGATTATGAAAGAGCAACCAGTGAGGAAAGACTAGATGAGGTATGTGTATCAGACAGCGAGCGTGTATCACCAAACACAACTTTAACCAGACTCCTCGGATGCAGAACCATCTACAGAAAACGCCCTCCAGGACCCACAAGCTTTAATTTCATTTTCATAAACACGGTTATTTGCATCAGGTTTTACAGATTTAAAAGAAGGGCTGCTTGTCCCTGAGCCTCTCTGTCCTCTTGTGTTCAGATGCGTGGCTCTGTTAGAGGCCAAGCTGATAGCTCTCCCATTCCCACCATCACGGTAACAAGGCACCAGTCAGTAAGTAAATGTTTCGGCCCTAGTGCACTGTGGGCTGCAGTAGCTCCACAGAGACCCCCAGATCCCCATGTACAAACCCAGTACTTACATACTGCCCCTGCCCTTATTTTTCCCTCCATTGCCCAAACCCAAAACCATGTGTACTCCTCCACCTCACCACCCTCTGTCCAACTCCTGTGTACTTGCAGCTGTGGCGTTGAGTGTACATACATAGAGTGCTTTTTGAAAGTGTTTTGTATTGGACATAAAAAACAAAACTGCACATTATGTTGTTCTATTTAGTGTGAGTTGTCCTGAGGAAGCCTTGTTGTTGTTTGCTGTTAATTGAACAGTTGTCCAGGTGGAGTGTAGGTCGGCTCTGTTCTGTTTCCATTCATGGCTCTCTGCCCCTCTCTGGTTGTGAAAAGAAGTCTGTACAAACATTTTTTCGTGTGGTCCGTGTCTGAAGAGGTGGACATAAACATGACTCACTAATCTGACAAAACAAGAATTATTAGATGCACGATAGCTAATTATTGTCCACCTGTGATTTTTCCCACTCAGTGAGCATGTTGTCTTTGGTCATGCTGATAAAAAGGTTGTTCTTCCACATCCATCACCCTTTTTTATTTTCTGTTCTCAGGAGAGCTCGTCTCAGCAGTGTCTGCAGCCTTCCAAGATCCACGTGCTGATCTTGGTTCTGCACGGAGGAAACATCCTGGATACCGGCGGAGGGGACCAGAACAGCAAGCAGGCCGACGTCAACACAATTAGTACGGCTTTTGACACAGTCATGCGTGTTCATTACCCTGCTGCGCTGGGGCGCATCGCCATCCGCCTGGTGCCCTGCCCTGCCATCTGTGCCGAGGCCTTCTCTCTGGTGTCCAAGTAAGAGGACACAAATGCGCACATTTTTTATTTTCCTTTTATTTTTCACTGCCCCTTCTTCTTGTGTTTGTTTCTTCACACTCCTCTCTGGACTGCCTTGATCTTTGAAACAATTTAAACACAATTTAATTTTGTTCATTTGCATTTTTTGTGGCAGCCTGAGCCCGTACAGCTACGATGAGGGTTGTCTGTCCAGCAGCCAGGACCACATCCCCCTGGCAGCTCTCCCCCTCCTGGCCACCTCTGCACCGCAGTACCAGGAGGCCATGGCCACCGTCATCGTCAGAGCCAACCAGGTGTACGCAGACTTCATAAAGTCTCTGGATGGGGCAGCTTTTTCTGGCCAGGTGAGTTACTGTCCTGTGGAGCTATCAGTGCTGTTTTGAATTCTTAGATACCAACAGTTTTTAGTTATTTCAAAGTTATATGTACAGTATCACAGTTTAGCCTGTTTTTTATTTTTTTTTTTTATAATCTTTTATACCTTTTATAACTGAATATTAAAACATAGTTTTTTTTAAACTTTCCATATTCCATTTCCATAACATCCTATTATTTTACCTCCTGGAATACAGCTTTTTTATAAGCATATTTACCATATAAATATTTATATAGACATTTTGCCTGAACCCTGTGTGTGTGTTTTATTACTTTTATGTCTGACCCTTGACCTCTCTAGGTTTGCCTCATCGGGGACTGTGTGGGAGGAATCCTGGGATTTGACGCATTGTGCAGTAGCAATCAGACGGTTAATGAAAGCCAGAACAGCAGTCGCAGGGGCAGTGTCGTCAGTGTGCAGGTAAGAGACGAAACATTCAGAGAAGAGAATATGTGTCAAAAACATGTTTCATCACAAAAGACTCTGCAGGCATAAAGATAGATAGATAGATAGATAGATAGATAGATAGATAGATAGATAGATAGATAGATAGATAGATAGATAGATAGATAGATAGATAGATAATAGATAGATAGATAGATGCTAGATTATTGATCTCCAAGAGAAATTCACAATAAATGTATTTATATCAGAAATTCAAGCTTCCAAATTATCTCTGAAAATATTCTGTACAACTATAAATTGTGCACTATTAACTTCTTCTCCATCCTAGTAAGATATACAGACTCTTTCTAAAGTGCTGTAAATATTCATAACAAATATTCCTGAATCACCCCGCAGGATCAGGACCTCCTCTCTCCCGGCATCATCGTCAACAGCGGCCACGGGTCAACCTCTCCGAACCTGGAGAGCAGCCGCCACCTCAGCCGCAGCAACATCGACATCCCTCGCGCCGGTGCAGGTGACGACACCAAGAGACAGCTGCCACGCAAGAGGAGTGACTCCTCTACCTACGAGCTGGACACAATAAAACAACACCAGGCCTTCCTGTCCAGGTGTGTTGAATGAGGGATGACAAAAATGACCTGATACAAGAAAGAACTGCTTGCTTGGCTGTCAGAGCGTGATTTATTTTTAGCCCTACATGAGGAAATGACTTTGTGCTGTCCTTCCAGCTTACACTCCAGTGTCTTGCGGAACGACGCCACCTCACGCAGGTCGAGCAGCAGCACGATGCTGGATGGAAGCTCCATGGGGAAGTTTGACTTTGAGGTGTCTGACTTTTTCCTGTTTGGATCTCCACTTGGTTTGGTACTCGCCCTGAGAAAGACCGTCATTCCTATGCTGGACGGTAAGATAATTTGGACAGATGGATGCAATCACCTGTAGAGGGCATGCCTACAAAGTCCTTTCACATTATACAGGTATTAATTGTTTGTCTGGTTGTCATTACTGATACATAAAAGCTACTAAATCTTCTTTAAAGAGAAATTTCTATAGGAAGTTATTATGTCACATTATTCCATCTGAGGGAGGAGGTACATAGATCCTCCCTTCCTCCTCATTCTCCTCTCTTATGTTTTTGGGTCGATTTCTCCCCCTAGTGGCCCAGCTGCGGCCCGCTTGTCAGCAGGTCTATAACCTGTTCCACCCAGCTGATCCCTCGGCCTCCCGCCTGGAGCCTCTGCTGGAGAGGAAATTTCATCTCCTTCCTCCCTTCAACGTGCCCCGTTACCAACGCTTTCCCCTGGGAGATGGAAATTCTGCCCTACTGGGTGAGCCCTTTGCACAGACGATGAATAAAAGCCTCATTAATATTAACTCAGTAAATATCCAATCCAGTTTAGAATAATTTATTTGGTTCTGACTTGAATTCACACGCCTAGACGGAAATGAAAAAAATAATTGTAATAAAATGGCTGTTTGATTTCTCCTTTTAACTGAAGCTCACATCAGCTGACACCACAGACACTGACTGTAACCCACTGTTCCCCATGGATGCATGCCATAGACAGCAGATGCCTTAAAGACATCGTAGTGGAGTGGAGTTTACACACAGTAAACATTGTCTCAAAGAAAAATGAAACATTTTTCTGTTTGTGCTTCAACGTCTTTTGTGAAGCAGTTTATTCATCTAAATGTGGTCATAGTCCTGCTGGTGATTTCTGTTTGGACTGGTCATTATAGTGGAGTAACCCTTAGAGCCTCACCTTTATACAAATAAATAAGATTTCTAAGAAAAAGGAGAAATCGGTGTAAATTAGCAAGTTAACCACAGAGCAGATTTTTTTTTCTAGGTTAAAATACAGTACACCCTTTCCACTATTGAACCAGGAGTCAGGGTTTATTAAAGAGGGATATGATGATGATAATGAAGATACTTTTTAAAGACTTCAGGCCAGGGGTTTGTTGCTTCAGCTTCATAAAAGTGAGAGCTTTCTTCAAATGAGCTGTCACTGAATATCCTTAAGGTATGTCTTGAGTGACTAATTAAAATTTAAAGACAAGTTAAAGATCATTTATTAGTTAAGACGTGCATTTACAATCTTAGATTAGTGTTATGTGACGGAGGATCAGCTGAATTCAGACGAAGTGGGCTTGACTAAGGGCTTGACTCTGCTTTTCTTTGTCTCGCGTTCAGTTGTTCTTGCTTCATATGTTTTTGTGTCTTCCTTGTCCTCTTTCTTTCTTCCTCTCTCGGCCTCCTGTCCCCATATCTGCGTACGTGACTCTCTACTTCCAAACCCTCCCTCCCACCCCTCTGCCCCTCCACCTCTCCTCTGTAGTGGAGACAGTCCAGAGCAACTCTCAGCTGCTACTTGACAGCGGGCCTCCCCTGTCCTTTCGCTGTCAGGAGACCATCAGTGAGACCTGCATCCCTGTGCCTGTGCTAAACTGGCAGGAGGGCTCCCTCAAAGCCACACCCGCCACTATGGAGTGTGTGTAGCCTCTCCCATTCACCTGCATCTGTCCTCACCCCCGTTCACTGTTTCTTTTGCCTGTCTGGTCCGTCCTTATCGCTGTCAGGTCCAAGATGCTCAGATTTATACCATACACGTGTCCTCTCTCAGTATTCCCATCGCTGTTGTTCCAAGAGTCACGAGCTGCAGTAATGAAAAAACACTGACTTATCCTTCTGACTTATCCTTCTTATATACTTTTGCTTTAAATTAGTTTATATATAAAAATGTAATTTCCTGATTGAATTCTTGCCTCTTGAGAATTAGATTAGAAAAATAAAAGAATACCAAATTGTTCTAACGTGCCATGGAAATACTTTGGAAAATCTGACAAGCATCTCATGTGTTGTTGCTGTTTGTTGTTGCCATCACATATTCATGTCACGTTCAGTGTTTGGAGGACACAAGCTTTTGTGTTTGTGCTGTGATTTTTAAGCCCGGTTTTAGCGTGTGTCTGCATCGTTCTCATAATATCATGCCATTGATGTTGACAGAGTATATTTCTTGTATCGTCTGAATTTTAGAGACGTTTTGATGTGAAGATTGTGCTGCTTGTGATGTCGTCATTGCACAGTGTACTGAACATAGAGCTTTATCTATATGTCCTGGATATACTGTTCCCTATGTTTCCCCTTATATATGGTATGTTATATGATTATGGTCAGAGGTCATCTGATTTTATAAAACCTCCAGTACTATTTCATTATGTCTACAAGAACAAAAGACTTTAACATATTGCTTTGTTATTAAATAAAAATAACCACCATAAGAGATACTAACACATACGTGTGGCTGTAACAAATGTGGACGTTTGTGATTTTACATTCACTAAGTGTTTTATGTACTCATGCGCCTTGTTTCCACTCGGTCCGTTAACAAAATCTGACCTTGGCCGCCACGTGGCCGCCTTTTGGTTTCACATGTCCTCTGAAACCATGCTGCCTGCCTGCCGTCACATCTCTCTCCCTCCCCCCTCATCACTGTGAGTTCCCCCTTACCTGTGTCTCTGTCTAATGGGATCTCCTTGTTTCGACTCAATAGCGGATGTTGTTCAGTCTCATGGTGGTGTCTTCATGGACAGTTCGTACCCCTCATCCCCCGTAACGGGCCCCCTCTCCCGGGGCCAGCGGAGGGCCAGTGAGGTCAGCATTGCCAGCCAGGTCTCAGGAATGGCAGACAGTTACACTGCCACCAACATAGCCAACAGTAAGTGTTTTCAATACCAACAAGCCTCTCTCTCTCTCTATCTCTCTTCCTTCCACTCACACAAACACCAGTCTAGTTTATCTCCCTCCTTCTCTTCCTCTCTTTCTTCTCTCTATATTTCTGTCTTTTTTCCAACTCTCCTCCCTCATCTTCTCTCTTTCTCTCTCTCTCACCCCATTACTCTGACTTTACACACATCCTGCACTCCAGATGGAGCATTCTCAGTCAGCCAGATAGACATAAATACCCCGCTCCTTTTTATTTTTTATTTACCTCTGCTCAGCCAGACTTAACACCTGCATTGTAACCAGACGTGTCGTGCAGAGTGTTTTCCCCGCCGTTTGCTGCAAGTCCCAATACGAGCAAGCAGGGTCCTGAAGAAGAGCGAGTTTAGCGCCACTTTTCACTGTCTGTCTTACTCTTACTTCACTGTCTAAATGTAAATGCAATGAACGAGTGCTGCATTTATCTGATGTTGCAATGCATGTAAGACACCTGCCTCCTTCAGCCATTCCTGCATTGTCCACTCCCCAGTGCAATGTTTTCCCGAGATGACAAGTATTCTGTTGTATTTTATGTGAGATTGTCCCTCCTCCGTCCCTCTCTACTTCACTTCTGTTACCAGAGCATTTACTTGTGCCTCATATTATTCTTCAGCTGTTTTAGCACCTACACTGCAACGCTGGAGATGCACATGAGCTAATTATAACAGCAGAGGATCAGAAGGCATTCAACAGCATCACCCTGCCCTACTGCATTAATCTTACTGTGCTAACTATTATTTTCCAGCTTTGACATTCACAGACGGCTGACTAACACCGGACACCTCTTCAAGCTGTTTAAACTGTGATGAACATGTCATATACCAACATGCATCCATTTGTCATATGATTTCTTTCTCTTTGTTTTCTCCCCATAGCTAAATCATGCCAAACTAACCAATCCAAAGCGTTCAGCCTTTTGTCTCTACTCGCCCTATCATCACAAAACAAATTCTTCCTGAAAAGTCCTACCAATTCCCGCAAGAAAGTGAGGGCTGGCCAGGCCGCGGGATCTCCCGATGCAGATCTAGTGGCAGAGCTGGACAGTGAGGCAGAGTCTAGTGAAGGTCTAAGTACCACTGGGCAGTACGAGAACTGCCTGTCAGCCGGGCTGGACTGTGCTATATCTGATCTGGTCTCACTGGACTCCCAGGCTGAAGTGGAGCAAGGTATTTTTCTAAGGGAGGGGACTTCTGCAAATCAACGTGAGGCTGCGGTTCTTTTCTGCGTGCTGTTTTATACTGTGACAAAATCCCAAACTCCATGCTGCTCTCCAAGAAAGCATCTTTTCCCTTCCCTTTACTTGAATGCTTTCTTGAAGTTAATCAATAAGGATATGATAATAACATATGAATCCCATTTTTTTCCAATTCCGTAATGTTTGTTCATGCCCATACTAACATGAATAACCATCTTCAATTCCTCATATATTCATGTATCTAACTATCTTTTTCTTCCTTCCACACTTAAATTTCAGCTCTTGATTTTCCTGTTAGTAACAATGATCAACTCCTGATTTCCTTCTTTTAGCTGAAGAACTGCAGGGATCGGTGATGATTGGGCTTTAAGGCTGAAACTTTTTTTTTTTTTTTTTTTTTTTGCTTTAGCTTCAGGGGTGTCGCACCTTTGCGTGGCATCACATACCTCACTCTGACTCAGTTTAAACTCACATATCTGCACCCTATTCACTCCATTCCCATCGCAGTTGCAGCGCGCACTGGTGGGGCACAAAGCGGCTGGACTTTGCCCTGTACTGCCCCGATGCTCTGACCGCTTTCCCCACAGTGGCTTTACCGCACCTCTTCCACGCGTCTTACTGGGAGTCAACCGATGTTGTGTCTTTTCTCCTGAGACAGGTGAGTCAACCTTAGCTCTTCACGGCCTGTTAATGTGTGACCACCAAGCTGTTATTACCCCTTTTATGATACTTGAGGATGATTCACAGAAATGTCTCCTGCAGGTCATGAGACACGAAAACTCCAGCATCCTGGAGCTCGACGGCAAAGAAGTGTCTGAATTCACCCCCTCCAAACCTCGAGAAAAGTGGCTCCGCAAGAGGACTCATGTGAAGATCAGGGTAGGCATCGGATCTACAAACACTTTAAAAAAGAAGTCACTGTCAGAGGACTTTAGTGACTCACAAAATCCTGAATTCCCTCCTTATCTTGGACTTTTTCTCATCCATCAAATCTAATCAAATAAAGCTGCACAGTAACATTCAACACATCTGTCTCTCTCAAAGAACGTGACTGCCAACCACCGCGTAAATGACGCCGTGTTCACTGAAGACTCCCAGCAGGTCGTGACAGGCCGCTTCATGTACGGCCCTCTGGACATGGTGACTCTGGCCGGGGAGAAGGTGATCTCTCTCTTATCCTCACACACGGACTGATGTCGGTAAGGCCTCTGTAATTTGTGCTCACATTTTTTTTTTCTTCACATCCTGCTCAGGTTGACCTTCACATCATGACCCAGCCTCCCTCAGGAGAGTGGGTGTACTTCAACACAGAAGTGACCAACAGCAGCGGCCGCGTGTCCTTTGTCATCCCAGAGGACAAACGTCTCGGCATTGGAGTCTACCCGGTCAAAATGGTTGTCAGGTGAGAAGAGTTTGAGCTGTTCAATGGGCCATTGTCACAGCAGACATTTTGACCTGTCATAGCAAGAAAAGCGCAGGTGTAACTACCCTTTGTTGTATTGCGTTTCCCAGTAAACCGTGACATTGAGCCAGCCAGCCATTGTAATTTGATAATAACTGATGTCAAATTATCTGTGAATATTTAAGTGGCTGGCGATATTGTACTGATGTTTTACTCACATATACCTGTTTGTGGTATGCTGGTTGTTATGTTGTTAACACATCTATAAAAAAGGTTTCAGACATCTTTAATTTTATCATTTACATCTGAAAAATGCCTATACCCAAACCCTGAGGCAATGTTTGTTTACCGAATTATTCAAGCTTTTTGTGCATTTTATCAGGAAGTTTATATTTGGTTTGAGTTCGTTATCGTGTTTCAGTGGCAGCCTTGACAGTGCACTTGGTCTTTGTCTTTCTGTTTTCTTACTCTCTGTTGTTGTTTTCATTCCCCAGGGGCGACCACACATTTGCAGACAGCTACCTGACGGTTATTCCACGTGGCACCGAGTTCGTGGTCTTCAGCATCGACGGGTCATTTGCTGCCAGTGTGTCGATCATGGGCAGCGATCCCAAAGTGCGGGCAGGTGCCGTGGATGTTGTCAGGTACCCGGCTGCTCTTCTTCTCCTCTTTTCTTGGGTTTGAAACAAGAGTCAGGCATGTTAGCGTATGACGTTGTTATTTATCAGTTCTGTTCTCCTGTTTCTCCTGACTGCAGGCACTGGCAGGATTTGGGCTATTTGATCATCTATGTAACAGGACGACCAGACATGCAGAAGCAGAGGGTAGTCGCTTGGTTGTCTCAGCACAACTTCCCTCACGGCATTGTTTCCTTCTGTGACGGCCTGGTCCACGACCCGCTCAGACACAAGGCCAACTTCCTCAAGTCGCTGACAGAGGTCAGACTGGGAGGATTGGGGGGGAGGACTGGGGGGCGAGGGGGGCGTCTATGTGCATTTTATAAATAACGTAGTGTGTATATGTCAGCAGGCCAGCATTGTTGACTCTGCTATTGTTCTTTTGACTGATTCCAGGCTCACATGAAGATTTTCGCTGGCTACGGATCAACCAAAGACATCTCGGTCTACACTGCCATTGGCCTCCCTCCCTCCCAAATCTATATCGTCGGTAGACCTTCCAAGAAGATGCAGCATCAGTGCCAGGTACCATTTGATTATTTGATTTTCAAATTAAGATTCAATTTACCTTTTTAAAGTATGCTAAAGTAAATACCTGAACCTTGAGGAAAATTGTTTAACATGTGACAATGCCACTCATTTAAACGATGAATAACTCTTTTAACTGAATGAATATTCTCTGGTTCTCAATAGCTGACAGTGTATCTCTGCTGTGATCCTCTCAACAGTTCATCACAGAGGGATATGCAGCTCATTTATCCCAGCTGGAGTACAACCACCGTTCCCGGCCAGCGAAGTCGAGCAGCGCACGCATGGTGCTGCGTAAAGGCAGCTTCGGCCTAGGCGCAAACAGCGACTTCCTGAGGAAGAGGAACCACCTGCTGCGCACCATCTCCTCCCAGCCGGCCCCCAGCTCCCCGACCGGCACCATCCACAACAGACCGGAGCGCACACAGAGCCAATCAGACGGCGAGCGGCTGGAGCGGATGGAGGGCGCTCACAGCCACAGCCAGGGAGCGACGCAGCGCAGCATGAGCATCACGGCCAGCTGCTGGGGCCGCAGCAGCAGCACCAAGCTGGAACCGAGCGTTCTCAGCCCCAAATGAGATCAGAGTGTACTTGTAACTTAAAGATGCTGTGCTGAGGAAGAAACTCTTGACAAAGATAAATGCAAAGAGTGAAAAACAGTTGGCTTGCACCAGATGGATAAATACCACAATGAAAACAATAGGTGCTACAAACCGTTCTTTATAAATCTAATGCCAGTCACACTCAGCAACAATATTTATAGACAGGGGCTATGGTTGTATTTATTATAAAACACACACAAAACTCAACAGGCATTTCAAGGAGCATCTTCCTGAAACAGGAACTTGCACACAAGTAGACATAGCTTATATTGTAGGAATCCAGACTGTTTCTACTGTTTAGTAAATATTTATCAGTCTTGAATACAAGGTCAGTTTTCCTCTTACGACAGGCTTTTAGATTGGAGATGGTTACACAAACAAGCAAACCCCCATGCAGCAACAGAGAGTGGTCTGTATCAGGTCCAAGTGCTGATACTGTGCACTGTAACTGACTACTGCGCCACTGCAAGCACAACAATTACCACGGAGATCAACTTTCTGCCTAAGTTTTAAAGTTACGTTATGATAATCAGATATTGTTCACGTCTGGGAGCAGAGCGGAGAATCGGGTGAAACTGGATTGAGTGTGTTTCTTTTCTCGGCGAGATCAAACAAACACAAACACACAGAGCATTATCATGAATCAACATAAAAAAACAGTGTGTTGATGTCCTGTTTGCCAATTTGAAATGATCTGATCAAGAGCTACTCCTGAATAATGTTTCACCAAACCATACAGTCCAGTTTTGCTTGTTTTCTAGTCGTCCCTCAGACCAAAGAACCATCCAAATATCACATGAAGCAAACTGCGAAATTACCCTTTAACTACAGCTGCAGCTGACCCAGTTTCTGGGTTTTTAGAGCATTTCACCACATCTCACCACAGAGCGCTGCTGTGCCCTCCTGAATCAGCAACGTATGACCCGGCTAAAGGGAAAACTCCTACTACTGTACAGTTAATGTGCCAAAGTAAAACAGTATAGAACGATATGCTGTACATGGACTGAGAGGAAATGATTTGGGTCTCTGTGTAAAAAATGGAATTGATTGTGTAAGTATGTAGTTGAACGCCTTAACAAGGCTTGTACATAATTGTTATATTACATTGCAGATCTGGTATCTGGTCCACTGAAGACCAGTCTCAAGTGTCTTCTTTACTCTGGGGGTAAACACCACCTCATTCAGGATACACTTTATTGATTGATGATGATGTTATTGTTATTTAAGATTATAGATATTTTAAAATGTTTTGATTTTGTGAACAAAAATGTGTTTTAAGATTACTTTAGCTATATTGTGGTTTTATTTTTCTTCAAACTTCAGTTGCAGCAGCCAAAACTCAAAGAGGTCTTTGCCTGGCACAGTATTGTATTTTTATTATTATTTTTTCTTGCAGATCACCAGAATTGTATCAACAGAACTGCTATCTTGTGTCATATATTGTATGTTTATTATTATTATCTATTTTGGAAATTTGGGATATGGCTTCTCTCTGGTTATCTCTAAGCTGTAAATGAGGTGTTGAATGTGCTCATAGATAATCCTCCTTAGGTTAAGGTCTCTTATCTCTGTTCTGCTGCGCCTTTAGAGGAAGAAAAATGCAAATTGTAAATTCTGTACAATATGCTGTCAGACGTAGGAACACAGAGCTAACGTTATGCTGTTCGCCACTTATTTCTGAAATGGGTAAAAATGTGTGACTTATTCATTCAAATGATGTTTATTTGTCCCTCTAATAGGCATGTACAGAGCTGACTGCAATGGACCAATATGGGCTCACATGTAAGGGGAAGCGTGCAATATTACTCAACCACACCATGAGATCAAACACAACGCGTTGAGGGAATGTCACAGTGCACTGACAATCAGTTTAATGGGCACATATTCTACAGGCGTCAAATTGCAGAGGGCAACATTTGTGTGAGTCTGTTTTTAAATAAAAAAGCAGAGATTTTATAGAAGTGCCACTGATCTGATAATGGTATGAAATCCTACAGTAGACTTTCTCCTGTAGACGGACACGCTCAGTCTTAACTTTGTTTTTGTTGATGTTTTCATTCCAGCAAACAGACGTCTACACGAAGGCACTTATTTTTAAAAGTATAGATATATAAAAATAAGTAATGAAGTCCTTCGTGAAGGTGATAATGCTCATTTTTGTTTTAGGGGTTTGTGGTGCCGTTTAATTGTATAGTTATACCGAGTAGTGTTTCTAATATTTTGTCCACCCCATTTATATCAGTGAAGGTAGACTTAATTCTAGAGCACCGAGTGTTCATCCCAATGCGTACATACCTCTAATGTCCTTAATCAGGGCTGTTTCTAGCTGTCCTGGCGAAGAGAGGTGTAATTACACACTGCACTACTGCCCCTCTGCATTTTGACTATTTCAGAGATTCGGCTTGAAGCCATAGACAACTCTTTGGAAAGCTGCTGATTAAAGAATGGCTGTTTGTACGTTGATAGAAATTAATTTAAAGAAAAAAAAAACACAGGCAATGCTGGAAAACATGCACCCATCTAAAGTTGTCAAATTATTCCTTTCCTCAGAGATCTGAATTACTTGGAAATTAAAATCCAGAGAATGTAAACACGAAGCGATGCGGTCATCTGTGAAGTTTAATACATCTGGGCAGTCGCTTCAATTCTGCTACTGACATACACATTACCAGAGGCCTTACATTTCCTTTTTCTGCCTTACATCAACCATTACAAACGCCGCTCGCTCGCTTGACTTCACAGAAAATGGTAGACTGTTCATGGAGACTTTTCTTTGTGGGAACAGTAACGGGCCATGATATTCTTGAAAGGCTTGGGCTTGTTTTTACTTTAAAGGAAATGCACAAAGGAGAAATCTATCTGATATATTTCACCAACATTAGGTAATCCATCAGTGTCTCAAGATCTGTTTCCCAAGTTAATGCAACGCCACAACTGTTACACAACAGTTAGAGTTCATATGCTGTATATATATATATATATGTATATATATATATATATATATATATATATATATACACACACACACACACACACACACACACATACTTGGTAAATATTTTCATTGTACATAGGGTGTGTATCTTGTAGGTTTTGGATAACTTCATTTTATCCATTCCCTTGTGTTTTTATGTACAGTGTATAAAGAACATATAAAGAACAACTAACTAATGTAATCATTTTTTTCACACTCAAAACTGCAACATCACCATGAATAATGTGGTTCAGCTCAAATTTGAATTCAAATATAGGAGAATACACTGCAGTTCAGACAAAACGCAGATTTATTCAAAGAAACAGATAGAAACAAAATGAAAAGGTCACGCAGGACTGAACTAAATCAGTTTCTTAACATCTTTGATTTACAAAAACTGTCGACGTCTCTTCAGGCTTGATCCTTGAATTCACTCACTCACTGAAAACACGTGATCAGAATAAATCTGCGTAAACATACATCACGTGCAGCATGTGTCGAGTTCCTTTTGCAGATCTCAGTCGCTTCACCTTCTCAGTACATCTCCTTTGTGATCAGCAGGGATTTAAAAAGCCAAATCCACAGGAGATACCAGCTTTTACCTGGATTTAAATCTTTAGTGTGCATCGAGAGTACCTGCCCTGACCGTTCTGTACCTTCACTTTTATACAGTTAAATCACAGGCAACTGTTTGAAATCATGATATAAAAATAAGCTTATCGAGGCTGCACATCGTCTTCTACCTGTTGATTCCCAGTTTCCTCTGAAAGGCACTCCCGTCTCCCTTGGTGGCTTGCTATGGGACGAAATTGGAAGTTTGCAGTTAGATAAAAAGGAAATTTATGTGTATTTCAAAAAGTTACAACTGAAACTGTACCTTGTTGATTTCTTTGTGTTTTTCGCGGCTGACTATCTCCTCTATGATCTCTCCCTCTCCTCTCACCAATCTGGGAAAAAAACACAGACATCAACATGGTGGAAGTAACTACATGAACAGGTTTTTAGGAAACACGTGTATGCAACCACCTAAAATGCAATTTATATTTGAACACTAGAGTTGTGGTGTATTAGGTCTTCTGGGAAATTTGGGGTTTGGCCTACCTGGTGCGTCCCGTCTCTGGGTCCACCACCCTGCGGATCACACTCTGTCTGGCCTCGTACTCCTCTTTGGTGAGGGGCCTCTTAGTGGAGAGTCGGGCCTTCTGCTCATCCGTCATCACTGCAGAGGAAAACAGTGTAACGCTGTGGTAAATGTGACTTTAGGCATCAAACAGGATGGGGTGTAAAGTGGAAAAAAAACAGTACCAAAACATGTTCCCATATTAGATGATAAGAGGATCTATTTATCATATACATGTGTGATGTTCTGACACATTATTGATCCTGGGTATCTTTTTAATCTTAATTAATCTGTGGTTGTTTTAAGCCACATATCTTAGAAGTTAATGTTAAATAATGTTGGATTTTAACCTCGAGGTGATGGAGTACATGTTTTTTTTTTTTTTTTTAAATTAACAAAGGTGAAAGACAAAGGTGTGTGTGTGTGTTCATGTAAAGGGCCCCACCAGGTCCCAGCTCCACTGCCCCCTCATCGCTCTGCCACACCTCCAGGTAGGATGGAGGTTTCTCCGCCGGAGGACTCAGCAGCGTCACCTCCGCTTTCTTCTTCTCCTTTTTCTCCTTCCTCTTCTTCAGCTTCTCTTTCTTCCTCTTCTTCCTCAGTTTCTTCAGTTTTGCCTCCCCCTTACTCTTTTTCTTCTTCTTCTGCTTCTTCTTCTCCTCCTTCTTCTTAGTCTTCTTCTTTCCCTTGGCTTTGCTCCTCTTCGTCTGTTCGTCGCTGGATGAGGATGATGAGGAAGAAGAGGAGGTGGATGAGGAGGAAGAGGAGCTCCTCCTGTGCTTCTTCCTTTGTGTTTTCACATCTGAGGCACACACAGAAGAAGTTTACAATTTAAAACATTTTATTAGATTTTTTAAATTAAATCTCCCTAATTTCACAAATAAAGCCCACACCTTGACTCTTGTGTTTCTTTGATCTGCTCCTGCTTCTGGATGAGGAGGACGAAGGAGATGAAGATGAAGAGGAGGAGGAAGAAGAGGAAGAAGAAGATCGTCTCCTTTTCTTCCTCTTGTCGTGTTTTTTCTCTCTTCCGGCTCTGTCAGCTGATCTGCTGCGATCCATCACCGACACAACATTAATCCAGATTAATCCAGCTGGGACAAGATCATAAATGAAGTGAGTGAGCTCCTGCAGCCATACAGGCACTTCCCGGAAGTTTATTTTACTTTCATTTCCTGCTCTTCCTCCTCCTCCTCGGGAACGTTACCGCCACCTGCTGGTGTGGGTGTGTAACAGCCTGCTTATTATATTTATTTATTAAATTCTGCTTTTATGTTCATTTGTTGGAGACAGCAGTGATCATCCAAAAGCTTTCAGGATTAAAAAAATGCTAACAAACTTTGCTTACTGTACTTCATTATTAACACCATTATTAACAATTCAATGAACATTTAGAGCAATGATGTAATTAACCTCTTATGATTGTGGGTCAATTATGATAACACCCGTGTTTTCATAAAAATACATGTTTGAAGAATTTTTTAATATAAGCTGGAAAAAAAAGATAGATAGATATAACACTACTTTATTAGTTTTTCATTTAGCAAAACATGATTTCCCCCCCTACATTTTTAAACTCTTTCTGGGGTGATATTGATAAAAACAGATGAGGCCCCTTTCTTCTTCTGTTCTTTATTTCAAACCAAACATACTCAGTCATAAGGGTTTGAACTGGATAATGATAATGGTAACACCATTTAAAACCAGCATAAGAAGATTAGTACTTTTATACTTTGAGTAACTACTTTACTTTAAAACAGAGGACTGTGTTATTGCTATTTATTACTATTTATAGATCTGCATACTTCTTCCGCCTGGTAACCAGTTTAAGATGTTGACTGGTGCTCAGGCTGGTTATCTGTATCCAAAACCAAAGTTAAAATAAATATTTAAAGTTTTTCTGTTGTTCAGGCTGTTTGGTTGAGATGAAAATGTGTAATAAAATAAGCTGTTTTCACACTTAAACAACAGGAAAAGACTTTGCAGCTATTTGAATAAATCTTATTTGAATTGTTCCAAACTTTACCACTACCTTCTTTTTATTTAAATGTGTATCTACTGGCTATATGACAGTGTTTGCTCATTAGCCAATTTAAACTTTTTCCTTGACATGTTTTTACGAAAAAAGATCTTCAAATGCAATTTACACTGCAGGGATGTGGGACATTTCGATTGCCCTGTTTGTGACAAAACTATCACCAGAAGAAAAGACATGAAAGGACACCTGGATGTTTGTCAAAGCGCCACATATCAGACGTCCACCTCCTACTCCTGTTAAACTGGATCTGTTCTTACAGAAATTACAGACTGCTGAGAGTGTTTAGCATACTTTGTACAAGGAGCAGAGCACTATTATTGTTGTGATATGACATGTTTGCTGAATATAGGGTAACAGAACTTTAAAGCACTTAATAATTTACTTAGATAATACCATGAATACCACAGAGCTAAGTTAGTATATTTTAAGATTGGCCTTTTAATGCCTCTGGAAAATCCTTCACAGTTTTATTTAGGATTTTTCACTTGCACACACCCATAGAAGAGCCCTGCAGGCCGACTAAAGAGAAGCAAGAAAGAGGAAAAGAAGGAAAAATAATAAAGGGGTCAGCTCAGCTCCTTTTTAGCCCGAATGAAGATAACGTTAAGATAACTTGAAAAAGAATTTTAATTTGACTGTACGAGGTGAAATATCTGCCCCCTAAAAAGTTCAAAGTGTATAAGATATTCATATCACACTAATCAGAGTATTGATATCTGTATTGATTGAAAGAAACTGAGTAATATAACTACAGATAAAGTTTTACTTTTATAGTGGTCCAAAGAAAGAAATCCAGTTTGGAGCCTGATGACCCATGATCGCGTCTCCACGCCAAATACAGAAAGTTGGATCGTGGAGGCAGGAGCAGATGGGTATTTAATACTGATAGTGCCTGAGAGGGGAGTTATATTTGGAATAAGTTTATTAATATGAATCTGACACTGTGAAGAGAGTAATTTTACAAACTCACGGCCATCGTCCTTTACTGTAAAGAAGAAGACAATCTGTGTGCACAGAAAGCAACCAGAGAACATATTTGCAATATTTATTTCAAAGTTTTTACAAAGGCAATTGTGAATCTTTAAAGCTTGTATACTGATAAACACTCCTGTTCCTGATGTTAGCCCTTATCACTCATGGTACATAAGGCTAAACTAACTGAAAGAAACACAACAGGCAGGGCTCAGCTGCACTTCACTAACTGCTCACTGGCTCAGGGTTGAATGCCGTGACCTGCCTCCATTCATGTTTAAATATCATGTCACTGATGCAATAAATAAAAACCATCTTTAAAAGATTTCTTCCAAACTCTGTAAAAATGCATTGCAGTTGATAAATACTGAAAAACCTGTTACATAAAACTCTGCATGAGTGAATGTAACAGTCTAAACATGGCTGGACTTGAAAGTTAGGAGAGGTTAAAGATGTCAGCAGGAAGAGATCCTTAAAGCTATCATCTTTCCAGTCCGTGTGCAACGGGAGCTCATCAAGTTGCTCCATTAAAAAAAAAACAAAAAAAGAGGTGGGGGTAGCGTTGGAGTGGTGGAATGTGTCACTGCTGTTGGGATTTTCTTCAGTCCATTAGGACGCGGCTGCCATCCGGATCCTCTCTGGGGGGAACAGCAGAACGTTCTTAGCTGCTTTGATAGTGTTCTTCATGAGCATGGCCACGGTCATGGGTCCCACGCCTCCGGGTACGGGCGTGATGAAGCCCGCCTTCTGTCTCACGCCTGAATATAGACAGAGAAAGTGTTGGCGTTACAGAGGCCCCGAAGCGCAGAGGATTTTAGAGAGGTAATAAAAAAAGATCATATCTGGCTGTACCTTCGAAGTCCACGTCTCCGACCAGCCGGCTCTTTCCGGTGACCGGATCCTGAACTCTGTTTATTCCAACGTCAATGACCGCCGCTCCCTCTTTGATCATATCCGCAGTGATGAGGTTTGGGATCCCTGAGAGTTCAGTAAAGACACGCAGAGGAGTTAGAAAACATGAAAAAAAAAAAAGGCAATCTACTAAAGAAAGATAAAATTTGAAGAGTCGGAGTCGGATAGACGAACCTGCAGCAGCCACAATGATGTCAGCGATTTTAGTGTGTTGGCAAAGTTGCTCCTTTGGAGTGTAACGGTGAGAAATGGTGACTGTGGCATCACCTGCAACAGGAATAACATTTAGTTTTAACACCGTACATTTAAACCCTCCATCTTCAAGCACACAGATGCACCTGCAGGCACGTTAACTAACCTCCGGGCCTCTCATGACGGCCGTCTGTGTGCAGTAACATGGCGATGGGCATGCCCACGTTCTTGGAGCGTCCTGCGACCACGACATTCTTCCCGAGGGTTGGAATACCTGCAAGACGAGAAATCAGATAGTTAGCTTTATTTTGTTGGCTGAGGAGGATTTTAACCTTCAGAGGAAGCGACCAGGGACTGCTGGTACCTGTGCGTTTAATAATTTCCATGACTCCCCAGGGAGTGGCGGGGAGCATGGCGGACTGGTCCAGGCACATGCGACCCACATTAACCACGTGGAAGCCGTCCACGTCCTTTGTGGGGGACACTGCGTTACAGATTGTGCGCTCATCGATGTGTTCTGTCAGGAAACAAAAACAGGTTACAGTCAGGATGAATAGGCTGCAAACAAGAGCACAGACAAGTTCATGAAAAGTTTACAAAAGAACTTTTTTAAGCACTTATGTGTGCTTTGCCTTTAACAACAAAAGAAACTTTCATTTCCACCGTTCCACTTTCTCTGTACCTGGCAAAGGCAGCTGGACCAGCAGGCCGTCCACACGATGGTCTGCGTTAAGTTTGAAGATCAGGTCCAATAACTCCTCCTCACTGATGTCTGAATGCTTGAGAATTGTCTCACTTGAGATTCCTGTGGGAGGTTAAAGCGAGAAAACTTAAAAAAAAAAAAAATGCATGCAAGCATTTGTGCTTTTATTGTTCCAGCGTAGAACAATTAAGTTTTACACGTACACGCGAGGACTGTGGGCGTTTCTTTTCTTACCGACATCAGCTGCAGCCCGCGTCTTATTCAGGACGTAGGAGTGACTCGCCGGGTCGTCTCCGACCAGGACCACGCTCAGGTGGGGTCTCCTGTGGCCGGCCAGAACCCATTTCTCCACTTCGCCCCGGGTCTCCTCCCGAATCTGCCGTGCCAGTTTCTTTCCTGAGATGACCACCGCCTCCTGTCTGAGAGTCAGCATGGAAAAACACAGGAGTCAGAAGACGAATGACTTACATTTCCACATTCCTGATAATCTTTACAGTATTAATCGAAACCCTCTCGCCTACTTCACATGGTCTCTCTGGTTGCCATCCAACAGGGCTTTTGACACTAGACACCTGTAATCAATTTGAGTCGTCCAGCCTGCAGAAGCACCAATTGTAACCTCTAAAATTAGCCGCCACATGTCTCGCCTGACAGGGCCATATGCTTTACATGCACTCGTACTGTACAGTGTTACTTTACTTCAAATTCTGGAGCCGGAATACATTTTTTTTCCACTCTATGACATGACAAACTGGGATGACCCATCCTGTTGCTCCAGAAAATTTTTCAATAGGGCCAAGAGGGTTATCCGTTACATAACAACAAACAAAGAGAAACAGCTAATAACTGGAGAGCAATGAGCCATCAACAGTGATGTAACCACTCTTTATTCTGCTGAAAACTAATTAAACTTCACAAAAGAAGTATCACATCTTTGAGGCAGGTTGGGGTGAGACCATGGGGCCAGTGTGCCAGGACCCGGAGAAAATGTGTCGAGATTACAGGGCAGGAAACTACTCTTTAACCTCAATTCAAATGCTCAGACGGTCCACTGTGGAGAAAAATCTCTCCTTTCAAAGGTATGCCACATATCCATGTCAAATACCCCATGTGAAGTGAGAAGCAACGCAGAGCAGTCATCTTTTTGCATGTGCATGTGTTTTGCATTCCTGCTTTATGCATCCGAATGTAAAGCCTGTTGAGTTTACATGTGTGTAAAACTGCCTCTCTGTGCTCTCAAAATAACACGATTCAATAAGATCTAATGTGTAAATGGTGTAAAGTCGTGTCCATGATGTGATATATGGTAATAACTCATGCATGACTTGACCCAGGTTTTAATTGATCCATCTTGTGCCTCTGGAGCTGCAGATCATGTGCAGGGGCCACACGGGATTTGGGTGGTGTGCAACATTAGTTCATTACACGTATTTCAGTCATGCTACACTCACTAGTCTCCTATAAATACCTGCACGGGATGCTGCAAATTTGCTATCCTTGTAATGGCATACCCTTTTCAGAGACGGTTTGCCATCCATTATTGGGGCTATTTTAAATGGCATAATGCGGGATGTGATCCAGGACAGGGTGGGCTTCACGCGTATCTGCTGTATGTGCAGACCAGGACCTCGGTCTCCATCTGAAACCTGGCTCCTGGAGTCACAGGGTGCAAGCGCTCAGACCGATTTCATCATCCTGCCTGTTTCTGCAGTGTTACCGGCATGACGCTGGGGGCGCAGCACAATGTGCCCAGCTGCGGACATTTAGTTCAATACAGTCAATCAACCCCCCCCAATAATAAAACACACCGCCTCAGCCGGGAGCGCACGGTGTCACAGAGGACCGGCGAACAGAAGAAGAAATTATTATTATTAGTATTAAAGAGACCTTTCTATGAGACAATCTCCCCGTTTTTAGCGCCGAACATGTCGTGAAAGTGCTTCTTTAAATGCACCAAAAAACCCAAACCCATGCGTCAGAGCCGGCGGACGCACTCACCTCCAGGCGGACGTGTGCAGCTTGCAGACTTGGTGCTGGGTGTGTTGGCACAGTTTCCTGAGAGTCCTGACCGCTGCCATACCGACCGGCTGAGAGGAGGAGAAGAGGAAGAAGACACGGATTACGGAACACGCCACCAGACAGACAGAGCGACGTCTGTGGACGAGGAAGGGCAGCGGAGAGCCTTTAAAGCCCTGCCCCCACTTTACGCACGACGCGTGCGTCACGGTGATCCACCTCCAATGCGCAGAGTGTCAGTAAGTTTCCAAGATGCATCACCAGCAGCACGGAGCTCTGAGGATATCCACACTATTATACTATTTAATAATAATAATAATAATAATAATAATGCACTTTTATTCATATTCACCTGTGGAATAACACCTCACCACTGCACATCAAACTGAGGTGAGGCTGTGTATGTAAATACTGTGTATATAAATACTGTTTCTTTTTTTCTTATTATTACTATTTACTATTTATTGTACATATTGTTTTTTGTGTTTTTGTGTTTATTTTGTCTCTATTATTTAATGTCCTCTTTTAAATTGTTGTTTGAGCTGCTGTAACGGTGGTAAATTTTCCCACCATGGGATCAATAAAGGATCTTATCTTAATAATAATAATAATAATAATAATAATAATTTAAAAAAAGGCTCTATCACAAATAAAAGTCTTGCAAATACAGGACTACTCTTGGCTGAAGACACTTAAAAATAAAATTAGTGGACTGAAAAAGTACAATAAACCACCGTGAAAGGAAATTGTAGTATTTAAACACTCATGTATAGTGCAAATACCTGAGAACTACACTTAAGTGCAGCACCTGAATGTATGTAAGTACTTAATTAAATTTTATTCACTAATTTCATTGCAAAAGTAATAATAATGCATGTACTCCAAAAATATTCCATTAAGTCATGTATTCAAAATCTAAATAAAAGTACAAAAATACTGTCAACAAACTATACTTGTACTATCAAAAGTGCTATATTTCCCTCTGAGATGTAGTGGAGTGAAGAAGTATTAGGTATTAAAGTCTAACTGAAATACTCGAGTGAAGTACACATACCAAGGAACTTGAGTTAATATATTTAATTATTTCCCACCATGAACAAACTGTCAGGTCATTGATTTACTGTTGGGCCTCCAGATCTCATTACGTATGTACACACTACACAAAACACAACACCAGGTCCAACCCATTCAGCCTAAATGATGTAAATGTGAATTAAATTATTCATTTCAAAGTTGTCGTATTCTCAGAAATGATTTGGCACAGTGAAATGTTTTTTTTGAGATTCTGGAGGTCTGAGCCCCAACCAGTCCCCAACTGTTATCTACATGTCCAACAAGTTACTCCCACTCTATAAATAGACCTATATTTTGGCTCAGATGCACTTACACCCAAACACATCAAAAGCCGTTGCCCTTGTTTTAAACTGTATGTATCACAATCAGAATCAGCTTTATTGGAATTTGAGGATTTTTTAAAAAAGATTTTTATGAGGCTCTCACTGTTTGAACACAAAAATAAACATACATGAAGTTTAACAAGGACAACCGTTCAACACGGTAAAAATAAACATTAACATAAACTACTATGTACAAGTGTAAACATATACAAAAGCTTGCATATATATATATGTTATTCTATATTATACACACATACGCTAAATATATATACATGTATATATAATATAATATATATATATGTATAAAAAAGAAATAATAACAGCAACAGTAGCACGCAGACAATGAGACAATAGTGCAATGGTGCAGAGTGCAAAAGAGGCTGAAATGAGTATGATTACTGAAAGGGGTAGTTGGATATAACAGTACATATACAGTAAATGCAGCATGCAGAGATTTGTGTAATGATTATATTCTGTTATATGGGGCTACACTACAGTCTTAATGAACTTTTTATAAACATAATTACAGTGTGAAAGACAATTTGTTGACAGGCTGTACAGCCTTTTTATTTCTGCTAAAAAAAACTATTACATGACAACTATTACAGAGCTGATTTTCTCCAAATAAAGCAGGCTTACTGGAGAGGTGAGTCTTTTGTATGATCCATATAAGAATGACACGGTCAGGGTTGTACTGCACCAAAATTACACACTTTATATACATGAAGTAGGAGCTATGTCCATTTCTGTGTATGTACAATGAGACTGTTGTAAAAATTGGAGCCATATTCCCTGCATGTGTTCACATCAATAATACCTGATACCAATAATACCTGATCAATAAAACTGGGTGTTTAGTGCAGAGCTGCAGTAGCGTCGCGCAGCCTGAAGGGGGCGACAGTCTGCGGGCCGATAGAGGAAGAGCCGCTGTGGGCGCAGTTCACGTTAGCCTGAGCGGTGTTACGGTGTTACGGTGTTAGCAGCCACCGACGACAACCGGCTACTGGTCTTTATCTTTTAAAAAAAACAAATATCCGCTCTGCACAACCGAGATTTGGAGCCGTGAACGAGGTTCTCCGTCGACTCCTCCGCCAAGATGAGCTTCCTGTTGTGAGTAAAGTTATCGGCCGTTCGCTAAGTTGCAGCCTGCGGTTAGCTTCGCCTCCACGAACTTCAGCAAGGGAAGTAACTAAAATAAGACGCAATTACAGAAAACTGTCCGTTTGAGTTTTTTTATAGTCCTAATATATTTTGGGTTAAACTTTTCACACGCAGGGTCGTCATTCGTCGTCGTGGCAGTAACCGTGAGATGTGTTTATTTTTAGATTTGGATGACTTTTAACTCCTTTAACTCGTCACGTTTCCGTAAAAGTCGGATAGTTTATAGTTAATCAGCCAGCTTTTTGCTTTTTAATGTGTTCACATGAGAACAGACGTGCTAGTGTGCCAAACGTCGAGTGTTTTACAGAGACACAGGTCTTGTCACATTTCCTGTCTGTGTGCACCAAGTGGTCAATCACCATAACTTTATTTACATGACACAGACTGTGCAGTCATGCTGCTGCAAAACTGAAACCAAACAAGCTGGGACGACCAATGTGGCATTTTCTTTACAGGATCATGTCTGCACAATATGCAGGAAGGTTTTATGGTGCAGCTGGCATGATAAATGTGGCATCGAGCTCCTAGATGTGCAGCATAAAGCCTTTCCCTTACCAACCAGCTATAACTTTATTTACATGATGCATATTGTGCAGTCATGATGTTGTAAAACATGCTAAATGTGGCATTGAGCTCACAGATGTGCACCATAAGGCTTTTCCTTTACAAACCAGCTATAACTTTATTTACATGACACAGATTGTGCAGTCATTCCTCTGTAAAAGTGAGACTAAACAAGTTGACATCACGAATGTGGCGTCTTGTTTTGTCTCAGTTTTACAGAAACATGCCAGCACAGACAGACAGTAGATAAAGTAATAGTTGGTTTGTGCAGGAAAGCATTATGGTGCACATCTTTCTGGTAGGATAAATGTGGCATCAACCTCAAAGATGTCTAGCTGTCTTCCTGCACAAACCACACATGGAGGATTCTCAGCATGTGGAGGACGTCATGTCTACTCCTACCACACAAGATGCCTTTCTAAGAAATCTCCCTGTGTTGGCAGACTGTTTCTTAGCTCCACGTGTGTCTCTTTGCAGTGGCAGTCGCTCGTCCAAGACCTTCAAGCCGAAGAAGAACATCCCAGAGGGCTCCCACCAGTATGAGCTGCTGAAACATGCCGAAGCAACGCTGGGCAGCGGGAACTTGAGGCAGGCCGTCATGCTGCCCGAGGGAGAGGACCTCAACGAGTGGATTGCTGTCAACAGTGAGTGGATGATGAAGACAATAAACCTATTTTTAGGAGGAATCGCTCACTGCACAAACCGCCATTTAACATTTCTAAATGCAAATGATCCTCGCACCAAGGCCGAATATTTGCATCACTGAGTTGTGAAAGACGCAAACCCACAACACACACGACTAAATTGGTGAATTATTGGTCACAGAATTAAGGTTGTTTACAAAGTAAGCAGTGGTAGGAACAGTAGGATTATTTGAAACAAAAATAAAGATCAGTTAACCACAAATATGAAATGGCTTCATATATTTGGTTTGCAAGCTTGTATAAGAGTTAGAGGACTGGCACCACATCAAAAGGGCTGACACATGTGCAGACAAAAGCTCATTAAACACATGGCTATAAATAATGTTTCATAAAATGCAGGTCATAAACTGTCTACATTGTGTGAAAAGACCAAATAAAACCACAGCATGTATAGAAAAGTGACACAGTTTAGTTTTAATTTATTGTTACAAGCATGAACAACTCTGGAGAAACAGAAACTGTAATTAACCCTTTCTTTTAGCGGTGGATTTCTTCAACCAGATCAACATGCTGTACGGCACCATCACCGAGTTCTGCACCGAGACCAGCTGCTCTGTGATGTCTGCGGGGCCGAGGTAACAGCCAACAGTGTCGTTATTGTGCACGTAGCTTCTTTTTGAGTAGGTTTAATAATGTGTCTTTTTTAACAGAAAACCAGACCCAGTAAAAAAAAAAAATATCCCAGGTGGAAATAATACATTTAACGATGGCTGAATTTCTGTTGTTGTGCATGCTGGCTCACTGACACATGAATAAAACAGGGCTATTGTTAATGTTATTAATAACACCTGTTCCTTTACCTACTATGACACTCAGTCAAAAGAGGCCTATCACATATACACTGCCAGTAGAAAGTATTGTTTAAAGTATTGTTTACAACATATAACAATATTGGATCAGTTACAAAAAGGACGTAAATGACAGAATGATGGAAAAACATCTATAGAAAGTCTCTGATCTCTAAAAGTAACAACACTTTCTTTGTCATTGGTTGCACAAGTGTTCACCTTACAATGACACATCACTGGTGCAGTTTTTATTTACTGCATAACAAGTTAAACAGAAGTCACCTTCATGTGTAATCAGAGCAGGTCTGGCTGCTTGTTAGTCAGTTTCCTGGCAGAATATAAATTAGGTCTTTCATTTTTTTAGTCAGAAGTTTTACTTAATGAAAATAATTTTAAAAAGTAATATAACATATGGTAGGGAAAAGACTTTTTCGAGCATTTATTTTAGCAACACTGCTTTCCCAAACATATGTTTATAATTAAAGATGTAACATAAACTTGCCCTGCTGCAGATGAGAAATGGGCTAAATGACATTTGGCAAATCCCACTGAAACATTTAGGCTGATGTATGCGTTTACGTAATTTTAAGAAGGAACTTCAGATGAGTTGGCCAAGACACAAGATGTGTCACACAGAGCTCAAGTGCTTTGAAGAATATTACGAAACATGAATAACAATTAGACTCAGTAATGACAGATTCCTGGCTCCGCAGCAGAGTGACGCAGAGCGTCCCAGCACAGTTATATGGTTCTTTAAGTGCAACGTCACCACACTGTGAAAAACAAGAAAGCTTTACTTTTACAACAGAAAAGAATCAGCATTTGAAGATAATCAGGGATCACATGTTACTGTTTATTGGCTATGAGAGACACTCCTTTTAGACCATGATTCACATTTTTTACTTCGGGAACTTGAGCTGGGATGATGGTTAATCACCTGGTTTAAACTTAACTTCTGATTTCTGGCATGTATAAAATAAAGTGTGAGAGCTTAAGAAAGTTCATCTCAGCCACTCTGTGAACACAGTCAATTAAATTAAGTTTTTTTTATTTTGTTTTAGACCATATCTAAGTCTGTCACCGTCGTAGTTCAGTTGATGAAACGTTATTTTGTCCAGACTTGGGAAATGGCGCGTCATGTGTATAAAACAAAATGGAATCACATTCTGAAATGTTGAAGCAGTTAGACTACATTAAATTGAAATACATCATCTGAATGTCACATGAGTAAAACAGGAATTAAACTTTGCATGAGGTCCCTGTAGAAGCTATTTAGTTAGAATTTAGATTTGGCACTTCCTCTATCCCCTCCTGCCAAGACTGCCTGTGTTCACTCTGTAATCAGGAGGAAGAGACCAGGGTTCACTTCCTGTTGACATAGCCGCCATCAAGAGCATGACTGCAGATACTTTTGCATTTCCTCCCCTCCTTTTTTTAGCTTATCTCCCACCAAATTATGTGTTCATGTCCGCACAGAATGGCAGAACGAGCGCATGTCTTTGTGTGTAGGTCTGCTCTAACTAATGAATCAAGTCAACAATACAAGAGCCAAATTGTTTTGTTCTTTGTCTGCAGATATGAGTACCACTGGGCTGACGGCACCAATATTAAGAAGCCCATCAAGTGCTCCGCACCCAAGTACATCGACTACCTGATGACCTGGGTGCAGGATCAGCTGGACGATGAGACGCTCTTCCCCTCCAAGATTGGTGAGCTTTGATCAATAAAGGATTTCCATTTTCAGCAGTTTGGCAAACAAACGTTCAGTTAAAGCTTTTTGCCACTGATTTTTGGTTGCAGTTTTACTTTTTTAGAGGTGTATGACGCATCTCTAATACATCGCTTTTCGTTATTTTTGATGTATCCTTTGCAAACTTGACAATGCTTTTTTCCTTTAGTTTATGCTTACTCTTTGGAAATTAACTTTACATTGTCAGATTTTAACACTCCTTTTTTGTGTCTAACCATATAGACTCTCATGGGTTTAGTCATTTGATATATATGTTCCTCTGTGGTGAGCACACACACTGGTATTTGTGTAAAATCTGTGTCTGGCTCATCGAGACAAAAGACCAAACAAACCTGTGGCTACAGGTTTTTGGACCATGCACTCACAGAGCAGTCAGAGGGATTAAAGACAGTGGTATGTTTTCATTGTTGTGGCTTGTCCTCAGCATATTGGATTAGGAATGAAACAAAGATCTTGTGATCAGTGAGATTCAATCAGATGTTTGAAGTGTTTCACCTCCCAACTTTTTATATTCATATCCCCCCAATTTTAGATGGAGGTAATGCATCAGGGCAGTGGTTCCAAGCATACAGAGGCAGAGGGCAACCAAGGACAAAACCAGCGTAATGTCAGTCACCTGACTTCAGTCCAGCTGATCATGTGTCTCACATGCTAAAGAGCAGATTGAAGCATAAAAGCCTCTAAAACAAACAAGAAGTGAAGATGAGCACAATCTGTCGGTTGTTAGACACCGATTGACTGCCAGAGTGTTTCAAGTTTATGTTAACTTTTTAAAATTGGAGGACTTTGTAGAAAAGAAACACAATTTCTTTACTTCCATGTAAATAAGTCTTATTAAAATTTAGAATTAGCTGTGGGCGGAGAGAATTTTCTATTTGTGGTTCTCACTCGCACTCGACTTTTGATTTGAGACGTACAGCATTTTAATAAACGTTAGTCTCGCTCTGAATTAGGCTCAAAGTCTTGGAGTTGAGGTTGAAACAGCACATTCTCTTCTCCTGACGTCAGCATTTTCCACCACCTTCTGTCCCGCAGGAGTCCCCTTCCCAAAGAACTTCATGTCCGTGGCCAAAACCATCCTGAAGCGTCTGTTCAGGGTTTACGCTCACATCTACCACCAACATTTTGACTCCGTGATGCAGCTGCAGGAGGAGGCCCACCTCAACACCTCCTTCAAGCACTTCATTTTCTTTGTTCAGGTGGGAATACCACAGCCGTGTATGTAAAGCCCCCCCCCATTCATTTCAAACATTATATGCTCTGCTACTTGTGCCCATAGTTGTCATGTTTGAAAAGGAGTCCCAAGTCATTTTCTTACAGAGCCAAAAGCATCAACAAGATAATGACTATTTTATGTATGATGTGCATACAGTGTAAAAACCAGTCAAACTAGAAATAAAGCTTTAAATGCTCTTCGATCTGCTGCTTGATCAGTTTCAAAGCAGCAGACGTGACTCTGAGGAGAATATGAAGCAAAACTTTATCGACATTGATCCAGCAAAGAACTGCTAAAGACAAGATAATGAGACATCTTAACTTGGATGCGGCAGGAAATAATCTCCTGGTTCATACGTTGTACATAACTCCCTGTTATGTGATGCCGATTGTTATGCAAGAACTGAGGCTCAATCTGCAACCGCCCTGACATGTTTTAACAGAGTCGACAGAGACCTACAGTGTGCATGAAAGCCAAAAAATCATTACTTGGACAAACAGATGAACCTATTAGTTTTCCACATTATGTGTGTGAAAGGTGCTTGAAAGAATTTGACACTGCAGGAGGATTTTGCCATATGCAGTGTCATAAATGATTTTATATGTATTAATGTTTTGTTTTGTTTTCTTTTGTTTTGTTTTTTTCTTATAGGAGTTCAACCTCATTGACAGACGAGAGCTCGCCCCCCTGCAGGACTTGATCGAGAAGCTTGGATCCAAGGACAGATAGACATTTCATCCCACATCTCCCTTTTGTAACAGTTTCTTTTTCTCCTCTGTCCCACTCTGACCTCTGCTACCTCTAGTCTCAACTCTTGAAATCTGTGCCTTCTTCTCCTCATTTCATGAATGTGCGTACTGTACTTTTCCTTTTATTCCTTCAGTTATCCTGTCTTTGAGCCTTCTTTTTTTTCCATTTTGCCACTCTAGATCGTATGAAATAGTTTAGTGTAGTAAGAATATTTTTTCACAGGACTGTGGTTAACGACTCTGTAAGAGCGATCTACTGAATTTTATATTGGACCAAGGACATTTGGAAGTTAAAGTGAAAATCAGCGTTTTTTTTTCTTCAGAAGTTGGCATACAGTGTTTTGATTGTCTGAACACGTTTTAGTTATTGATAGACAATTTTCTTGTTAATTTTTAGCTATTGTAATTACAGTGACTGACCAAACATCCCACCCTTAGCTTTTTTTTAAATGTCTGCCATTAGTGTACGGTGATAGAAAACAGGTCTTGGGTTGACCTTATACTTGAGACAATACAAGTGTGTGTGGATGGTATTTTCAGTCTAACATGAAGGCAGGCACAAAAATGCAGCAGTATATCATATGAAGCTCTCTGTCACAGGCTGGTTGTGTATCTGATGCCCTCCATATGCTAACATGCTTCCTATCGACATGCTCTTTTGACACAGTTACATGTGAAGGCGGTGGTTGACTACATGTCTGTGAAACGCTTTCGTTTTTGCCCCACACAAAACTTCACCATCAACCGCATCTTAACTATTTTAATTTGGTCATGCAATATTGTGTTTTTGGCTGTTAATTAAAATAGTAAGATGTGAGACATGGTGCTTACAGTGATGTTTAATCTGCTTGATAGTTGTTATTAATAGCCACTTAAAGCTTTTATAATCATTACCCCTTAAAGGAATTGTATAGTAGTGTCTTACTTTCAACAGCAACAATAGTGTAATGTGAATTTTTTTTCTTTTACTGTCATTTTAGTTCATTTCTGTGGTGCAGATTAATTATGGAACCTTGCATATTTGATCTTTCAATGCTGGTACTAATTTTGTTTTTGTTTTTTTCTTGCTAAATATTCTCCCCCTGGATTGGAAAACAGAGTATTAGCTATTATCGCGCCCGTGCACAAAAAGGACGAGTGACTGGAGATATGTGTAGTTTCTCCACAGATGTCTTGGTGCATGTATCCTGGTTGTTTCCTGTGCTGAACTTTGGCTACAGCAGCGGGACTGTTTGTGCTGCCATCCTTTCCTAAACTAATGCAGCTATTCT
Organism: Scortum barcoo; assembly: GCA_023238725.1. Lineage (NCBI taxonomy): Eukaryota > Metazoa > Chordata > Actinopteri > Centrarchiformes > Terapontidae > Scortum > Scortum barcoo. Next base: position 24,192,348 of record CM041535.1, read on the forward strand.
TCATGAATGTTTTATTTGGCAAACTATGAACAAGGGAATTGGTCTGTAATCTTCATCATGTTGAGACCTAAATTCATGTCAGACAATCATGTAACCAACAAAGAGCTGTTAGATAACTTAATGCATCACCAGGAACCAACCAATGTGATTGGGTGCCGTAGAGAGTTCATTTTTTATTGCACCGCTTGTTAAGGAGTTGAAAGTCTTTCAACAATGTGAAAAAAAAAAAAAAAAGGTTTCATTCACTTTGACTGCGATTTATTCTCTTTTATGCCCTCAATTTGCTAGAGGAAAAATTTAAGCCAGCAACAATTAAATGAATCATGTTCTGGCATATCAAATGTATTTTACAAGGCTGAGTTATTTTAAAGATTTTATTTGAATATATATCCAGTCCTTTCTTTCAACCTTGTCACACATTTTTTTTTTAAATGTATTGCTTTTTCTCACAATTTAGTTTTTAACTTTTTGGCATGGAGTTACATTTCATATTACATTGTAAATTAAGTAAATGACTTTAACTTTTCAAATATGGAACAAGGGCTTTGAAGTGAACTTAAAGGTTTTATATATTTACAATAAAGGTCCAGAAATTGGGAGGAGGTGCCTCCGAACATTTGCTGTAAATAAGATCAGTGTTTTATCAGAACAAAAGTGTGCCTTACAAAAATGGAAATGTCTGATATGACAGTATTGGTAGATCAAAAACTCAATAAACATTGAAAGGACAAAATTGTGCTGATTTTCATTTTGTTTATTCCGGATGTCTGGAGGACTGTTCAGACTTGTGCAGTAGAGATTGATGAGTATTGATTCTTACATTCCTTGAGTTTTCTTTTTGCAAGCATGAAAATAATAACCATTGATGCAGGCGCAAGATTTTTTAAATATGTTATGACTTTATGTGTGTGTATTAGGTTGGTATGTGATTGGTCAAAATTTTAATCAAGGTTCCTGCTTTAATCAAAGCCGTACACTGACAGTTTTTGTTGTCTTTATTGACCTTAAGTGACCTGCACATATTTCTACTTTGTTCCATTTCCCTTTTTTAAAATTTTTGTCACTATTCCTGATACAAACGTTGATCAGGAAGTTGATGATGAGTATCATTTATGGATATGAATTAGAATACAACTCTTCCCCCAAATATGTATGTGTGTATATAAGATAAGATCCTTTATTGATCCCATGGTGGGGAAATTTCACTGTTACAGCAGCTCAAACAACAATTTAAAAGATATATGTGTTCCACTTTATTAGATGCACAGTCTGGTACAGTCTGATAAAAAGCCCTTCCCTATTTTCTAGAATACGATACTATTTTTTTATTTGATCTTAGAAGTACTTGTAAATGTAGAGAATTTTTACCATGTTGTAATTGTGTAATCAAGTCTGCCATGTAAACTTAAAGTTTTTAGCATCTTTATGTGAAACAGATATAATATTATATATGATATTATATAATGTTTTTATAAACATCCAATAACACAAATACAAATATTGTCATTCACGCTGTGTGGAATTTAATAAAAATCTATAATTTAATATAACTTTTGGTGCTATCAGATATAAAACAGACGCACTGTCACATCCGGTGTAGACAGACAGATAAAAAACAAAGAGCACTTCATGGTATTAAATTAATAATTTGTACATGCAATGCTTAACAACTTATTATCATTTCTAAATAGATTTTATTATTGATTTCAAATATCGGACCAAAATTAATAGCACTGATGTCACCCGAGACGTTTTTACATGCGCACTGTTTTTTTATCAACCAATCAGAGCCGACCTTGCAACGTAGGGACGATATAACACCCTGAGTTTGGACTGACAGTTCACTTCAAACGTTGACCTCTATCATATTTACGTTTGTTGAAAACATAAATCACGTCCTGATTTATGAATTTACACTTCCAATAGTATTACAAACATTTTAAACTTAATTTGGCTTGGTTTTTAGGATGTTAAAGGAGGCAAGGTAGCTGTGTACGTAGACAACCTGAGAAGTCAAACCCGGGGATTTACTCGCCCGTTCAAAGAGGAAATAACAAGCTGTTTTTTCTCCAGGCTAACATGAAGTAGCGAGTCATTTTCGTCTATTTTGAGGTAATAATTTATATTCTTCAGCGGCGAATTAACTGACAAATATTACCACCACAAAGACAGTCCTTGTTTTGCTTGTACCAGGCGGCGGGAGCCCCCCAGAAAACGACTTTACATCGACTTTTAAGTTGGCTTGACGCTAAATTACCGCGGCGGCTAGCTACTGGGCGAGCCAGCTTCACCTGCTGACTGTATTATTTTCCATGAATCCTCATTATTAACTTCTTCAAATGAGCTCAGCAAGCTCATGCTCAGTTAACTAAACTCAATACCACGTCGTTAATTAATAAAGAGATCCCTGTCTAGAGATACGAATGATGTTAGTTTAGTTGTTCTAAACATGATAAATTTCACTAAAACAGATTTAAAAAGTGATTTACTCTTTGTGCACAGACCTTGGTGAAGCCATGGCAGATGAAAATACACAGTTCTGTGGCAATTGGTAAGTTTGATTAAGGTGTGAGAAGAGATCGGGTCATTTTATATGGCGGTGTAAGCGTGTGTAAGCAGTTTTCTTTGCTTTTTTTGCAGCAAACATGACATCCCAGAGGCAAATTTCACCACCCATGAGATCCACTGTCGAAGAAACATCGCGCTGTGTGATGTCTGCCAGGAGCCAGTGCCCAGATCAGATCTGCAGGACCACAAACAACAGGAGCACACACAGGTAAGATATCACTAAAGACGATCAAATAACAAATCACTGAAATACACATCTGCTGCTTTTAAGAGGAAAAAAAGTGGGGAAAATGTGTGTTATCTGCTGAGCCTGGAAGACATGATTGATGCTTGTGATGATTAGCTAATCTGACCAAAACCCAGGAACCACTAAACTGTGAATTAGATCTGTCTTAGGAGTAATATATACTGTATATATACTGTAATAAAGCTAGTGGTACCAGGTAGAGTTATGGACATTTTACCAATACTGATTTACTGTAATGTGCTTATTGTAAGCCATTTGTTTTCATGTAAAGTATATGTACTGCCAATATCAGTGACTTAGGCTGTTAGTTACTTATAGTAAACTGACTAGTCCTATGTACAAAGTGCTTTTCCAGTCTTCCGACCACTCATTGTGCTTTACAGTACATACTATTCATTCCGTTGATTCACACATTAATAGACAAGGTGTCATTTTGCTCATCCGGATGTAATCTAATCTAATCATTAACACATTGGTAATTTAGCTAAGGCCGCTTTGACTTGGGGACTGGGAGAGCTGAGGATCAGACTGCCAATCTTCAGATTAGGGGAGAACTACTACTACTACTACTATGATTCTAACTACTTTAATCACCACTGACCTTACCTCCTCTCCCAAAAGTAAACTGCTAACAAGAAAGCAACATCAGACTGAAAGCTGACTGAACTTTAAAGACATTTTCACTTTCATTTCAGATTACATGCAAGTGTGGTTTGAAGATTGAGAAGAGTCTTATTGATCTCCACCAGGTATTTCTGAAGAGCTTCCCTGATTATAACCCTCAGTATTTATCCATCTTGATTAAATCCTCAAATTGTGCTTTTTCACCATTTTTGTGTCTTTCAGAGCTCTGAATGTTCCCAGCGACTGGTCCCGTGCCAATACTGTGAACTGGAGATTGCTTTCAGTCAGTCCAAAGAACACGAGGATTATTGCGGCACGCGTACTGAGCCCTGCGCACACTGCAAGTGTAATGTAATGTTGAGGGAACAAGCCGTACATCCCGTCTTATGTGGAAGCCTCACACCGCCCCAGGAGAGGAACAACATTCGGACAAGTCGCAGTCCAGTCGAACCACCAGGGCCATGGTTTGAAGGCCACTCCATCCGAAACCTCCTAAGAGCCCAAGAGAGAGGCCCAAAGAATAATAACATCAGTGCCGCAGAACAACAGGCCTTTTCACGGCCATTTGATCACAGAGATTACAACACTTCAAGGGGACCTCAAGACTCAGGGGACTGGAAGAATATTGCCCCTGGAAACACATTTAGCCACTGTGAGTTTATCACTGACTTATTGATTATTACATTTCTTACCACCACCACCACCACCACCTTACCACCAAAAAAAGGAACCAGTGTAGCTTTTAAGAACTGTAAAAGCAATTTAAAGGCTCCCAGAGGAGTTTTCTTGGAAACAAACAGAACACAAAAAGTTATGTTTACATCCCATGCTGCTTACCAAAACAAACTGTGTGTATTCATGAGATGCATTTCCTTGCGCATAAAATATTTGTAAAGCTGATGTGTCAAGAAGCAATGTGTATCACACTGCCTGTGTCTTCAAGTATGCATGACAAAAACAAAATGGGGACCATTGGTAGAAAATCTACTGCATGGAAAGCACTGCTCGTGGTCAATAACACCACAGGATATTTTTAAACTTTGAACTCTGTATTATCACCAAATTAGAATCACAGAACTGTTACATCTTGTTAAAAAAAGCTCAAAATTTGTGTTTAACATGCAAAAATATCTGACTGTAAATGTTATGATGAACTTTTTCCTAACGCCATTTTTGTAAAATTAGTTTTGCAGGCATGATGACATGTAGTAAACGCCCCTGAAAAATGTCTTATATCAGATGTAGATATATAGATTTAGATATGTTTTACTTGCTCAATGAAAGGCTGATGTTGTCCCTAACAGAGGGCCAAAGATCACACTATATATGTCGCTTACCTTGACTGTTTGTACTCAAATATTGAGATTTCCCTGACCAGCAATAAGGAACTTTTGATCACCAAGGTGGTAAAACCAGTTATAAGTGTAACATTAAGGATTTGTCAAAAATTAAATAGAACAAATCTTAAAACATGTAAAGAATTTTCTCTCCTTTTACTGTATTTACTAAGTTTCCCTGCTGCTGCTGTTTTCTGAAACAAATGTATAATTATTTTCTTCTTGTAGTATTGGCGCAGAGTGACTTTCTGACCAGCAGCAGCAGCAGTAGTGCGTGGCCTCACAGTGAGCTCACACCAGATGAGGACTCATCAGGCCTGGACTACATGTTGGCTCTCAGCCTGCAGAGCGATGGAGAATCGGTGGCTCGAGGCGTTGAGGGAAACCTGTGGAGTGGTATCTGGGACAACAAGATTGGGAAGTCTAACTCCTCTGTGAACTCTCCACTTTCACCGCCCAACAACAACTACCCAAACTTCACTACAAGCACAAGTGCAGTCCAGGACCACGATCAAACAGGTACGTTAGTGCTGATTAGTGACTTCAAGTTATTCTCTTGTCAGCGTCATAATGATTTTAAAATGATTTTTATAGATACCATGCTGCCTTGTGAGTTTTGTGAAGAGCTGTTTCCTGAAGAGGACCTCATTTTGCATCAGGTTAGAAATGTGATTTTATTCTTTTGCTGACACTGCTGCAAATAGATTTTTATAGTGTTAGTCAGCTAACCACACACACACACATATCAGCAGGATCCTGATATGGACAAAAGCTCCGCTTTCACAAGACACTGGGCTAAAACACACTGCCATGTGTCACATTCACAGACTTGTAGACTTTTGGTACACAGTGATAATAAGGCTTTTCAATTCAGTTTTTTTCTTCTGCTAGATGTCATGTCTGTGCTTCCAGCTGTAAGAACACGCTTATTTAGTTCATGGGACACAAAGTTCTCCAGTAGTGAGAGCAGCTCAGAAGATCCAAAATAAATAGAAAACAAATGACAAACCATGGGGAAAACACAAAAAGAGCTGCTGATCATTCTCCAGAGTGATTAACATAATTGGACTGTCTTTGATGATCCTTTTTGCAATATATGTTTAGTATATATAAATCCAATGATCAACAAGTCATATATAAGACATACTGTGCATTTTATAGTTGTGGAGCATCATTAAATGAATGTTCTTAGCCAGGTAATCAATTGGCACCTTTGATTTAACTAACATCATAATCTAATGTTGGTTCTGCTCTGAAAATTCACGTCGACATTCAAGTAAAGTAAACATAATGTTTTTGGGAAAACAAAACACCAAGCTGATGCACTCTACACCACTTCACTGGAGGTGGGCGGACAGTTATTCCAGGTGAGAGCATCATATCTGCATGACGAGATAACAAAAGTGAAAATGGAACCAGAACCTGGTTGACAGATAAAACCTGCCCAACAGACCGTGTCCATTCTGCCCACTGAAATCAGGACACGCCGAAATATTTTTCAATATTTTAACCTGTTCCCAGCCCCACTTTCAGTTTAAGAATTTGCTGTAATTTGCTTATTTATTTTCTCGTGGTGCATTTTGTCCTCTGAACCCTGTCCACAGGCTGCCTGTCTGTTTGAAGACTGAATCTGTGCACAGATCTAATTGGTATAAAAAGCTCGGACACAGTCAGAGATCATGTGGCATGCAAACATTTGCATTCCCTTCTTTATCTTTGTCTTGGACAGTTCACAGTCCAGTTACAGCCTTTGCCTGTGTGAACATGTGGTGATCATCTTTATCTAGTAGAGACATGATGAATTGATTTAAGCAGGTTTAACGTACATTTAAACCTTTTGCATGATTTTTCTTCTTTGTTTCAGACTGGGTGCAGCCCCGCCTCCGCCTTTGCGTCTTTCAGCAAGCAGGCCGTGTCTCCACCAAAAGACGACCGGATGAGCAGGAATGCTTCGGGGCTGATGCACAGCCTCCCTGATACGCTCGCCTCAAACATCCCCACTTTCCCCCGCTCAGTCTCCCCGGCCTCCTACAGTCCCCCGGCCAGCCCACTAGAGGGCGACGTGGTCATTCCATGTGAATTCTGTGGCGTCGCTCTGGAAGAGGCCATCGTCTTTCACCATCAGGTATGTCACTGACTCAGTAAGACAGCCAGACCAAAGTTATTGACATATTACAAGTGATTGATACATTTAATATGTTACTGTATGTATCAGTCTGTCCTGTTGTAAACGCTGCAGTGCTACCTGAAATTAAACATAAACAAACCAGGAATATTAAATATTAAACAGAAAAGGGTGGCAGAAAAATTACATCTGTTATTGCATACTGGCCAATTTCAAATCTTGCACTGAAGGCAACAGTTAAAAGTGAACTTTTTTGCACACTGATGCATTTATAGTGAACTTGAGTGATGTTTATTGACCTGTAAAATAAATAAAATCTATATGTGTTTGTTCTAAGGTTTTGTTATCTTTTTGTGTGTTTTTATATGTAGGACAAATGTGATATGCGTCCTCAGACTGCACATCCACTAAATAATCTAACAAGAACATCAATCAGAAAACCACTGAGTCCTGCTAAAGACACCTTCGGCGGCACGTCTCCAGATTTCCAAAGAAGAATAAAGCACCAAGGTAAACATGAAAAAACAGATTAAAATGTATGTAAAGGGGGGCAGACAAAATAATACAGAAAAATCTACATATTTATTATCTAATTCAACACTCACAACTGTAGCTATATGACAGCCTACATCTCTCTCTGGTCGCTAAATGTGTTTATGTGTTTATTTACTCATATTGTTTGTCCTCTTCTGCACACAGGTGACTACTTGGAGGAGGACTTTGCATTCGGCAGAGACGCAGCACCAGGACAAAACCTAAGGGACCGGCAGAGAGGCTACATTGGACTACCGAGTCAAAGGAAGACGTCCAACTGTGATGTGTCTGCAACAAACAGACCTCAGCATGGCAGAGAGGCAGAGGGGGCTCAGTCGTCTTTCTTTGACACTGAGAAGTCTGGTTCTGCTTCTTTAAAGGGGTAAAAGCAGTCATCAAGTTTTATTTATTCCTGTTTTAATCGCGTTAGCTCCACATGACCAGATTTTTTTTTATTTCTTCGGTTTCATGATCATTAATGTTTTGATTTGAATGTGTTTGTCCACCAGACTACATCTACCAGATAACAAAGAAGGGAACATAAGGAACCCAATGACAAAGGTACACTTCAACTGTCTTTTTTTTTCTTTTTGTTTGCTGCACATGATTTCAAGATTTCAAGAATTTATTGTCATGCGCAGAACAATTTACATCAAGCAATCGTTGGCAATGAAATTCTTACATCTCAGCCTCCCTCAAAAATATTTACAACAATCCACTCAAGCAAAAAATAGATATAAAACTAAAAATAAATAATAGTACTAGAGTAATAAAATAAAATATAGACCTGAAATCTAAATTATATGACTACATAAAATAAGTAAGTAAACAGATGTACAGTAGAATGTAGGAAACAGTGTGGATGTGTGATAGACGGTGTGATGAAGGCATCGTCTGCAGGGTTTAATGTTGATGCTGCATTTGTATGTTTTTCAAAGCGGAAACACATCAGCATCCTCTCTCATTTCAAGCTATGAAGGTGGGAAAAACATAGACACGTGCAGTAAAGTGTTTGTTGAGATACTGCAACGCTGCAAAGGGTTTTATCAGACGTGCAGTGTCCGCCTGCGTCTTCAAAACGAAACTTCAGCCTCAAGTGTGGTTATTTTAGGTCAGCCCATTCAAAGCAGCAGACAAAGATCAAGACAAACAAAAGCAAGAAGTGTCTTCCTCTGTTCAGTCTTAAAATAAAAACTAGAATATAGAATGATTTTGAACAAAGAGGACAGGGACAGTACACTAACTTCCAGTGTTCAATCTATATAATCATAAAAGTTTATAGTATTAGAAATAAATTGTTTGTTTATCATAAAGGGATAAAAATTGTACTTGCTGTAAATATTTAGGTATATAAACTTTTTTTTTGTCTGGTCATTTAAGCAACTTTTTCAATTGTGTTTTTTTCCTTTCACAGTTGCCCAAGAAGCAGAATGAAGAGCAGCAGGAAGAGTGAGAGCAGGATCATCTGGAGACATAAAAAAAAACAGCCAAATCTCCCACTCTGCTTTTCATTTATCTTTTTGCACACTTTTGAAAAATGAGACACATACCTATCAGATAAGTGCCTGTGTGAGTATTAGTTATCTTTCAGTTTTTATTTTGATGAATTTCACTATTAAAGTTTCAGCAAGTAATTTGCTTTATTCATGCATATTCTGCTTTATTTCATGATTTGTTTCGAATGTTTGTATGTCTAACATCTATAGCATTAACATATAAATTATGAAATAATTTTTATTTACGCTGAATCTGATTTGAAGGTTTTTTTTTTTTTTGAGTTTTTTTTTTTTTGTTTCTTGGACCGTACAAGTCGTGTCATGGTTCATTAAGAACAGTGAGAACATCAAACACGGACACATGACTCTGTCGGCGTGCATTTGTCTAACTTAATCTTTACCTTGTTACTTCAGCCGAGGACCGTTTTTGTTTGTTTTCACCCCTGTTTGCTGGTTCCTTCCTGGTATCTTTATGTAACCTAAAGCACTTTGATAGATTATTTTGTTAAAAAAGGGCTTAAGGAACAGATTTGATAAATTTATGCATCTTTGACCAAGAAAAAAAATAACTGTATTATCAAACATGTGTCTTTTATACTGTTGAACGTTTGTCTTTAATACTCTTAAGTAATATTTTGATTTTTTAAAAAATCATAACTATAGAACTCTATATGTGGTGTTACGATGAGACAGCTTCTGAAGCAGAGTCTCCTGTCCAGTCTTCTTTTAGGTAGTGTGAAAAATGTTGTGTGCTACTCATCCAAATAGCATTTAAGGTTGATAAGAAGTATTTTATGTGTAACATAGAGTCCACTTTAGAAGTACATATTATATAGGCAAACTTGTGCCACAGACGATTATGAGAGTAAAGACGACGCCAGAGCGTTTTCCTTATTGACATTTGATCAGCTTGTGAGGAGCAAATAATCAGTGAGATCAGCTGATGGGGGAGTTTGGTTGGTTCAGACGCTCTTGGCGCGACTATTCCTGTCTTGATGCTCTTTGTCTTGTGTGGCTATTAAATGTTTAATGAGAACATTTGTGGCTCCAGTTTGTATTGTGTCAGTGTTGTTTCATGCCTCCTTTACACATCTAGCTCACCTCAGTCATGGTATTAAAACTCTGCACAAAAGTATGCTAAATTATCTGTTTTATTGTTGTTGTTTTTTTATTCCCATATTTTCAATCCATTTAACCACCTCATGCTTGTTTCCTGACTCTTCAACTTCCTGTCACATCTGACATTATGTGACCCAGTATCATAAATCATAGTATGTCTTGAGGGACTTTAAACAATCTGCAGTGTGAAAAAGAAAAAGAGCAGTTTGTTAATTTATCATAAGATCTCTATTATGAGTGAATATGAGCAAAACTTAAATAAGGTAGAAAAGGACTTCAGGAAATTGAACCTAAATACACGTTATTGTGTGTTCGTTAAAGGTAAAATATGACTCGTGTTTGATGTTTATTGACTGTTGTGAGAAGCTGTTAGCTGGTAGTCTGTGAACATATTTGTTATTATATTGAGGGACTTTTTTTCTGTCTATAAATAAGCGCTGCCTGAGAAAAGGAAATAGTTGTATTGCATTGATGCATTTTAAATTGGCGGTCATCTGTTGACCACAAGTTCCTGCCTTGAAAACCAAAAAGCAAGTGCAGCTGCTTTTTTTTACTGCGTCTGAAGGAGTCACCATAAAACAACTCCTGTTTTTATGAAATACTGCAGACTGAGTGTTTTTTTTAGGTCAATTTCAATATTTTCACACTTAATTTGTTTAAATTAGAATACTTTTAGGACAAATAAGTAAATAAATAATCACATGGATGTAAAACAGACTTTAGACCTTCATAAAGGGACATAAAATCATATTGATTTGTTTTCCAGGTTTATAATTTCCCTGGAGGTTTCTTGGAAATAACTCAGTGATCTGGTAGTATTTATGAAAATATTACAGACAGTGATTTCAGACTTTTATTTTGCTAGTTGGGTTGACTTCATTAACAGTTCTTAATTTCCATAGGATTTCCCTTGAATGAAAAATAAAATAGCTAAATAAAAAGCCTCTTTGAGTGGTGGGTGGCACTAAAAATGAAAACCACAGCAGTGTATAAACTATTCCAAATGAACCACCTTTTATAATCAGAATCCACAAATATAATATCCATTGTTCTGAAATGGTTCATTTGCATAACGAGTACTTTTGGTACTATATGTTTATTTTGATGCTGTTACTTTTGTACTTTTACTAAAAATGCTGTACTTTTATTTGCACCAGTGTTGGCAGAGTAACCTCCATGACAGGTTTAGTTATGGCTCCATCCATTCATTAGCTCAACTTTAAACATCTACAGTAAGTAAAATGTAACATGTGCATTAATTTAAAAAAGGAGGAATTTTACTGCAGAGTGAGTACCTTTACTTTTTTTGTTCAAGGTCTGTTTATTAAAGGTTCAATAAAAAAACATTTTGCATACATCTATAAATGACATATATTTTGTTTGTTTTTTGTAACCCCATTTTAAGGGAGACCTTAACTTTTTAAACATCAAACATTTCAGTACTTTTACTTTTCTGTTCAGGGTCTTTTCATTAAAAGTTTAATAAAATAACATTCTGCATACATTTATAAATGATACCTATATTTTCCTCTTCTTCTTTTTTGTTTTACATAATATAATCTTGCTCCAATGGAGACCCAAACTTTTTGCACTTTGAGTATTTTTACTCTGATACTTACTGTAAATGTTACTGACAATACCATTTATACCACTTTCACTCGCAGTGGAGTATTTTCCACAGTGCAGTGTTCATACTTTTACTTCTTCATACAACCTGTGTATTTTTCCAGCAGTGGCACTAATCGCCTCTCATACCCTCTCCACCGAGCGGCGCGCTTTGAATGTGCGCCGGGAGACGCCGGCAGAGGGGCGGAGAGACAGAGAGGGGCGGGGCTACACCTTTGAGTGGGAATCCTCTGTTCAAAAAAGCTGCCAGCCTCCTCTCCTCCTCCCCTTCAGAGAGTGTGGGACTATTTTCTGCTTTCGCCGCAGCTCGGAGACGACAAAGAGCGCCGGGACGCGCCGTGTCCATGAGCAGAGCACGACTGGAGAAGTTTGAGAGGACTGACTGCGCTGACATCTGAAGACAGAAAGAAATAAAGGAAGGAAGATAGTAAAACAAAAAAGAAGAAGAGCTAAAGTCGTGCAGGTGTCAGAGTTTGTCCTGCCCATCGTCTCACCTGAGCCCGACGAGGAAGCTGAGAAATGTCCGCGGAGAGTTACTCATCGCTGGACGAGTCCTCCCTCCGAGCCCTGGTGAGTGTGCGCACGGATGGAGATGCTGAAGTTCACACTGAGTCCTGCAGCCTCCTGCACCTGTGTCACAGCTTTACATGTGTTTGGAGGAGAGGAAATGAGTTTATTTCTCGTGTTGTTGCAGAGTTACTGTATCCTCAACATGATGCTTTGTTTCCATGGCAGCCTGCATCTTTATCCACAGTATAACATCATATTTTTTTTAATTCTCATCAACATGACATGTTGTTTTCATGGTGATCTGTCCATCAGTGATCATCCTGACAGCCCACGCGATGCTGCTTGTTGCTCTCTCTGCCTTTTTACTCAAAAATTATTAATTGTCTCATTCACTTTTCATATCATTTTTTTAAAATCTTTGGGTTTTTCACACTTATGGGACACAATGAGAAATTTGAAGAGGTCACATTGGGTCTGAAAGGTTTTTAAGGGCCATTTTTTTCATATTTTCTTTGACATTTTGTAGAATAAACAATCGATTAACTTGAAAAATTGTAAATAAGCAGTAAGAAGTGAGATGAACAGTGATTTTTTTTCTGTGTTCTGATTGCAGCTGTTTAAATTACTTTTAAAACCATAAATCAATCAATCAATCGATCAGCCAACAAAATCACTTGTCAAGCTCAAACACACTCGCTCACTCTCCTGAAATGTGAAGATTGTTTTGTTTTTCTCAGTTTTTATATTACCTTGTGATTGGTGTTTTTACTATTATCTGACACCTTATACACTAAACGATTAATCGATATGATTAAATAAGCAATGAACAGATTGATCCATGAAGGAAACAGTAGTTATTTGTGGTCCAGTCCTGATCTACGAGGAGAAGATCTGACTTTCAGTTTTGACACTGCTCCTTGTGATGACACACTTCAGATTTATCTCTGTCACAGAACAGCGGAGGAAACATTCACTTCACTGGCAGCTGATTCACACTGACATCTCCCTGAAGTTACCTCACACACTGACACTGAAACACGCGCGGACAAACGTTCAGGTTCACTGCAGCGTTAGTCACGTCCCGATCATTTCCTGAGGCGGAGGAAGGTGAAGCGTTTGTCTGGCTGGGTGACATACATCATGACACCTGTAACGCTTTTACAAGGACGCATGAGTCAGCCTGTCCTTGTGGAGTCTCGCCGTCTGGATCACGGCTACGCGGACGCAGAAAGACGTACGCAAAACATCTGTGGGTGAATTACAGCTGCAGACTGTAAATCTGCTGTTGCTGAGCGGCAGTATCTGGTTTTAAACTTGATAAAAGTCTTTGCCCTCACCAGCCGCTTTCCCAAGAAGAAGCCATGTCAGGATTAAAAGAAAAAACATTAAGCTCTTCTGTCTTTAAAGTTCAGCAAACCTGAGAAGAAAAGGCTGTTTACTTTGGAGCAAAGTGGGGTATAAATGTAATGTTTTGTTGACCTGCCTGAGACTATTTAAACTGTATAAATACGGCCGGTTCCCTTTTATTTCCCCAAAGTCTGGAACCGTCTGGCCTCTCTTCTTCATAAATCACTCAAAGGTCAGACTCTTATCACGACTGACATTATAATAGCAGGAGAGCAGGACGATATCAGGAGCACCAGTCGCTTTGATCAGTAAAATTTAGGAGTTTGTTTATGGAGGAGCAAAGCAGGAAGTATTAGAAATAGTCCACAGACAGAGAGCGAGGACATCTCCGGCCTTTCAGCTCTCTGTGTTTGTTGTAGTTTTGTTTTTAATTTAGTGGAGCTGCAGATTAATGATTTTATTTCAGAGGTGTTCTTGAAGCGATGAAAGTACACTCAGGCCTCAGCTCATTTATTATTATTATTATTATTATTATTATTATGGTTATTATTGTCTGGATCTTCCTGCGTGGCCTGCTGTGAAGCTCGCTGTTGTGAATAAAATGCTGGTATTGTTTTCCCGAACAAAACTCTCCTCACGCAGACGTTCACGGGGTCCATCATCCTCTGACGCTCAACTTATTACTGAGCTTGGTTTGTGAGGCCTCCTGTCCTCTGAGCTGAGCGTCTTCCTCACAGCTCTCCTCCTCCTCCTCCTCCTCCTCCTCCTCCCTCAGGCGTGACCAGCGGCTGTAAGGTCGCCCAGATCCCACATTTTCACTGATGGTGTTTGTGGTGACTCGGGTGTCAGAGTTTTCCACAAGCAAACTCTGAATAAACTTCATACGTGGTGGGGATGAAGTTTGGATTCTGCTCTGAATGGAGCCCTTTGTGTTGGTGAAAACACCTCATTCTGTGGTGTTTTTTTTTAATATATTCAGTAACTGTTGAGGAGTTTCAGGACGCCTGTTAAAGATGATGGACAAAGATGCTCAGGCTTAATTAAACTGGCAGTAAAATCCGGGTGGAGGAGCTCCTATTAAACTCCAGGCCTGTGTAGTGAACTAAACAGTCAGGAGGTCATATGGTGGCCTCTCTAACGCCGCTAATCCCATTGCTGCACTTCTATTCAAAGCCTTTTTTTTTTTTTTTTTTATATTGCTCTCTTAATCCCCTCCATGGCAACCAGGAGAAGCATTTTCTGTTCCTCCCAGCCACCATGATGATTCAAATGTCCACGAAAATAATCAGTTTGCGTCCGGGGGTTTTTGTTTTGGAGAGGGTGTTTGTTGGCGGACATCAGTGTGAATGTTGCCGGAGATCCGCTGGAGAAATCTGAGAAAGCTCTTTCCAACCAAACCACTCTGACCACTGTCACTTAAAAATAGATTTTATCAGCTGGCTGGCAGCTCTGAGGGTGATGATTATCGGTGTGTGGTAACGGCTTTCCGTGTGTCAAACCTGCTGGACAGGCCGGGCCTACAGGTGTCTGTTGTTGTTGTGGCACCTGTCTGCTTAGCTAAGAATAAGGTTTGACTTTAACCATCTGTCAGCCGCTGTGATCTTCCCTTCTAATTATCTCTGAAACTTCCGCCTCTGCATCATCCGCCGCTCACAGGAAAAAGTCCAAATGCGCTCTTTAATGAGTAAAATGTCAACCTGAGCTTCCTCTTATTGTCTTTTTACAGTTTACAGCGCACTAGTCTGTCTCTTTATGTTCTGATGACCGCTTGGAGGCTTCTTCTGGCGCCTGTCGGGCTGATTTCTCATTCTGGATGTTGCACAAAATGATTTGTAACTAGTCTTGGCCGGGCCTGTGACCGTCCTTTCTCCCTGGTGAGCGAGAAGCATTCACACATGTTTAAAATAGGGCAATTTCACTCTGTGGTCCTGCCCCTGTGATATATGGGCCCCCCGGGGTTTTCGTTTTATGGCTCTTTGGACCCTTTGTGCGATGACAAGTCCTCAACGGTTACAGTCGGGGAGGAAGAATGGGTTTGTTTTGTGGCCTCTCAGTGCGGTCCCAGGTTTCCCCCTAACCCCCCGAGACGTGGTCCGAAATGTCAGCCTCATCATCAGGAACGAATAAATCAGAAAAATGATGCCGCATTATGTAACTATTGTCTGGGACATTTTCAGATATGTTTATGTTTTGGTTGTTTTACTCTTGAAGCAAATGTTATCAGGGCTGTGTTTGTGTAAAAAATGTCATCTTTATGTATTTTGTTAAAGTAAAAGAGAGCTGCAGTGATTAGTCAATCAACAGAAAATTAATTTGCAACTATTAAAGTAATGCAATCCTTTTTTTATACCAAACATTGCTTTCTTCAGCCTCTCATATATGAAGATTTGAGGCATGATGACAAAACATTTTTCACTGTTTCCGACATTTTGTAGACAAAAAAATAATCAGAGAATAAAAAAAATAGTCATCATGGTCGTAAAATGTCAGGAGAAAGTGTTTTCAGGAACGTGACGCTACAAGACTTGACCTGATCCTGACGATCGTGAAAACCATTTTCTTCTCTTCAAAGAGGCTGCTGAGTGTTTCGGATACAAGCTGTTGCATGCAACAGATCTTCCTTTTTGAATGCAGCTGACCCCCATTCCTTGCTACACACACACACACTCACAGACACAAAAGTCTCAAGTGTTTTATGCTCCTGACCACCGATAACACCTCCTGCTTCCTTGTTTATGCCGGCAGTTGGTGAGTGTTACTGCCTTTGACCTCAGTGGATGTTTACAGGTTGTTTTTCAGTGTTTCTCTCCCCTGGAGTCACCCGGACTCTAAACTACAGACACAGCGCTCACAGGGCACACCTGATTTTTTTTTCTTTCTACTGAGCCTGTCATCATTCTCACAGGTATTTACTCACATTTCCACAAAGCATTTCCCGTATGATTAAGTTTCAAAAGTGTCAGGTGGTGAAGAAATGGGCCTGTGAGCAGTTAATCATTCAGGGCAGTTTTTCCCTCTAAGCTGACACTTTCATAAACTGAGTTATCTGCTCTGTTGCAGTGACAGTCCGTCAGCCTGCAGAGTCCAAATACACAGCTGGGGAGCAGAGAGATAAGACACCACTTGTTTGTTTGATAAAACAGGAAACTTTTGTTTCGGGACACGGTTATAAATAGCCCGCCATTTTTGGCTCTGAAAGGATGAGAAAAGAAAAGCAGTGAACTTTGAGATGATGTGCATATAAACTCCACCAAAGTCTATTTTTGGTCGGCAGCAGTTTGTTCCTCTGCAGCCATCTTTCACAGTAAATGGGACACGCTGTCAGACGTATCCCGGCAAACATTTATTCCACATTTAAAGTTGAAAACGAGTTCAGCGTGTCTTGTTTCCTGAGTGAAGGGGATACTCGGCATTGTTTTATCATTTTGAAACACTGGATACTTTAGAAACATAAACTGGCATTTGAATATGACGAGCAGTTTTTCATTAACAAACAGCAGAGCAGGCGCTGGTTTGTCATTTTAAAATGTTAGACAAGAGTAATTTAGCAGTACAGCATGTATAACAAACAGACCCTCACACAGGTTGATAAAGCTTGTGTTAGTGAGGTAATGGGATTATGTTCTTACAGTAGGTGAATTAACAGCGTGACTTCACATGAATGTAAACTGTTAATATTACTGCGGATTGTTATTGAAAATATCTCTCCTTTATGTGATGTAGACTATTAAACAAATGGGCAGTCACCCCTTGAGGCCAATGAGATACATAATGGCCTGCAGGTTTCAGAGTGCATGACAAAGTGACCCTTTACAAATATAGCGCCCCCTACAGGCTGCTCACTGTAATTTTAATGATGCTCAGCTGGGCAAATGGGAGTTTTCTTTTGTACAAACCAAAGTTTCTTTCATTAATCATTTGCAATGTTGATTTTTTTTTCAACATTATAAATTGCACATAGCGCAATGTTGGGGAACTGGCAATCTTCTTCACTGACTTTGTTGGTGTGTTTTTTTTAGCACTTTGCTCCCTCAGACTGTCGAAACTCAAACAAAAGTGAACTCATCTGTAGAAACTTTGCTCCGTGGCGCCACTACTGGTCAAAACCTCCACAGAATTTGTGGATTTGCAGATGGTGATCTGATATGTGCACCACAGGCTCAGTAGATTAATACAGTATATTCTGCCTTGATAAATGGGGGTGTCGACTGCAGGGTGAACCAGTTTTTGTCAGCATCAGATACGAGACAGACTCCTCTTGTCGCCTGTGCAGTAAGTGATCCGGCAGAGAGGGCTTCTGCGACCAATCTCCATCTGTCTGGATCATCATTCTGCCAAATGGAAAAGGTCTGGATAAGGGATTTGGGGGGCTTTTTATCCTCCGTCTCCTTCTCGACCACCAGGCGTCTCTGGCTATCGAAATCCGAGTTTGAGCTTTGGTGCTTTGGGTGCTCAGAGGGCTCCTTTTGTGACAAATACCCCGAGCTTCTGTTTAGACTGTTTTCCAGGTGTTTTTGACTCAGAAGAAACACTAACCAGATGTGTGCAATCCGATTTGTGGCTACCGTTTCAGCAGTCTACGTGTGCAGTGTCCCAATACTTTCTACACCGTTTCTCACCTTTAAAGACCTCATCAGACTGAGAAGGATTTGAATATCTAATCAGAGATTCAGTGTGTTTAACCCTTTAACCTGAGACCTCATTAATGTCCACTTTATATGAAATGAGGAAGCTCTACGAGGAGACGACAGTGATTCAACCGTTGTGAGCTTTTGGTGCAGTTTCAGCAATCTTTGGCTTTACATTGTAAAACTACGTTGTGGTCCTGTTTATAGAGAAAAATAGTGCACAGGAAACGGCACGCAGCACCCTGCAGGATCAGAAATGTTTTGGGCTTTTCTGCCAAGCCACATACTGAATTGTACCAAAGTTAAATATATCACATTTCAGCAGCTTAGGAAAGGATTGTACTTTTTTTTTTTTAAACCAGGGAAATAAAAGAGATGAAAGAGAGAGGAATGAAGGGAAAGATGTCTGAGCTGAGGGAAGTGCAGAAACACTGTGGGGTTTTTGGCCTTTTCTATACCAACTCCCCCAGGAAAGAGCCATTTCCTGAGATGCACTCGAAATCGTCCAGCGGATGTTGATGTTTTGCTTTCCAGCCCACTGTTGTTAATGTCGAGGCATTTTTTTTAGATATAACAGCTGATCTGCTAGATTTTGTTTAGCTTTGCCCGTCTGCCACCCTCGTTGTCATAGTTACAGAGGATTTTCAGAGTCAGCACGGCGGGCTCTCGTAGATCTATTAAAACAAACTGTTTGTGCTCTGGAGCCTCCCAAAGTGCTTTAACCCGTCTCTCCCCCCCCACACCTCCTCTTGTGGGACATCTCTGTCACCTCCTGGCTCTTCCCTCATTAAACCAAAAGATCTGGTCACGCAGGGCTTCAGTTTGCCCAGCGATGTCCCATATTTGGAGAAGTTAACGTTCACGCTTTGGCTCCTGCTGTGACCTGGGCCTGCTCAGAGGACTAGGTCAGGATCCAGTGCAGTATTTCTTATCTTATCTTTGTTTATGGAAGCTCCTTCCTACTGAACTCGCTGTATGAAATCTTCTGCTTATGACCACCGAGGGAAAATACCAATATATTGTAACACACTGCGGACAGCTTCCTTCCTCTGTTGGTTTCCTTTGATACGATGATGTCCAAACTATTGATGAGAAGTTTTGGTGTGATTTTGGAGTAAGCAACCAGTG
This sequence comes from Scortum barcoo, assembly GCA_023238725.1. Classification (NCBI taxonomy): domain Eukaryota; kingdom Metazoa; phylum Chordata; class Actinopteri; order Centrarchiformes; family Terapontidae; genus Scortum; species Scortum barcoo. The sequence continues at coordinate 24,211,637 of CM041535.1, forward strand.
TCAGTGCCGTTCTTTATAACATCACAGAAGGTGAAGTTCTTGGCATGCAAACACGTGGCTCATGCAGTGTAATTTGACAGGAGAAAAAAATCTGTTGTTGCATATTTTCCTGGAAAATATGCAACAACAGATTTTAGGAAAAGTAAAAATCCCGGAATTTAGAAGATGTGCTTTTACTGTAGCTGTCAGGTAATGGTATCCAACAAAGATCCAGCTCTGAGACTTTTCTAATCTATTAGTTAAGGGGAATTGCATCTATCTTACACATTTCTACTACATCTACTACTACTACATGTGTGATCAAAGATATTTAAAGCCTTCTTGGGCTCCAGAGAGGATGCAATTTCTCTGATTCTGCATCGATTTTCTCACTTTCTGGATGTTATTTGTGCAGAGTTCAGTCAATAAAACTAAAATCTAGATGATGTCAAACAAATCCAACGTTTGACCCAAGATCAGGCAGTGAAAAGCCCACAAACAAAAGACTGTTCGCCCTTGCATGTTCTGAGTAGGTCATATATTGTACAGCTCTGGAAGTTTGTTGCACAATAATGAGACAGCTTTTTGCCTACGTCGGCTGACATGAAACTCTTTTTGATGAGGCCGGCTCCCAAATGTGGGGCATTGATTGTCCCGACTGACCTGGATCCCTCTGTGTGACTCGACCTGCAGATCTGAAGAGAGACCCATTCAGAGGAGACAAAAAGTGTGTGCGTAGAGCCAGACCGCTGAAATGGGCCAAAACGTCTCACGGAGGCGGCGGACACGGCCCAAGAGAAATACTTTCTACTGTGAGCGAAATCAGAGTTAGATATGCCGCGATACTGCAAGATTCGAAATGCCTCTGAGGTCCTGCACAGAGCTGAGGGGGGTCACTATTTTGCAGTCTAGATCTGAGCGTTGACCACATGTGCACAATCAAGCATGCGCTGATTAATCCGTCAGCATACGAAGTCCACTGCACTAATGTAAGACTCCACGCTATGAATCAGTAAGAGCACCTGTGAGTCCAGATCTGTCTTCAGTGCATCATTACAGTCCCGCAGCAGGCTGTGGATGCCCGTACCCCCCCTACCCACATGCATTCCTCCATGCATCTGTTCTTTATGCCTGCTACCTCAAGTGTAAAGGGGGACACTGTTTTCCCAGGTCTGCCCCGGCCCTCTGTCCTACCATCCGGTTATTAAAAAAGGTTAAACCTTCCTACACGTAGACGCACTCACAAAGAGCATGTTGCGACATGTGCAGTAATCTTTCTTTCTCCGGGGCTCGTATATATTTCACAGGTACTCCCTCTTTTTTTTTTTTTGTTTTGTTTTGTTTTATTTTGACCCCAGGCTCAGTGTCGACTGTAGCACAATGAGATTTAACCCTGAATCTGGTTTGTTTTTTTGTTAACGTTTAAGCTGAGAGGTGACTGAAACTCCCGCTACTCAGAAAGTCCCACCATGCCTTGCAGGGCTCTCATATACCCTGATTACATTCCCATTTTTCAGTGGGTGTGGTGTGTGCGTTCCTACTGTATGCGTGCATTGTTTTCCTGAGGAATTGAGAAATGATTTATAGGCGTCCACCTGACTGAGATTGGACTTTTGCCACAAAAAAAGGCAATAAAGAGATTTTTGAACTTTCTCACCCTTTCAGCCTCTCTCGATTGTTTATTTGTGTCTGTCTCAATGTCTGTACCAGGCCGGCCTCCTCGGTGGCAGCTGGTAATCCACTTCAGCTCTGCTACCAGGAGTGTCCCGTGTGTCCTTATAAGGGCAAACCCACTTGTGAGCCTGACACAAGTGAGTCTGAAGCGCTGATCCGATCTGCTGCCTGACTGCACTCTAACCTCAGCCCTGCTCTGGAAATTATTACTGTAGCCCTCATTTCATGCGCAAACATTCAGTTACCCCCCTCTTCCTCCCGCGCACGTGGACTCGCACATTTCTTGCAGAAAGTATACGTACTCCTTTGTGTCGGGGAATTTGCACAATGCATCTCAGCTCGCAAAGGAGAAAGTGTTAAGTACAAAAACAGCCAAGCACATGCGCACCCAGCGGGAGTCAAAAGGTCGGGACTCGGCCTGAGGGGTCGTTGTGCTCTCAGACAGAGCTGGGTGTGTGTGTGTGTGTGTTTGGGGGGAGGGTGAAGGTTGATGTCATCCACACATCGGCTTGTGATTTTTGACCTGACCTTTTTAAAACACAAAAGCTGAGAGACACTCATACAGCACGTGGGCCTGGACATTTGAAATGTTGCGTTACTTATTTCATGAGTTTTAGTTTTTGTCTGTATTTCAGGAATATTTTCATACTTTTCTGCAAAAACCTTTTTTTAATTTAACGTTGTCAAAATACAAGCAGATGATGGAGAAACCAAAATATAGTCTGAGAATAAGAACTGATCTCTCCTTCAGCACCTGACATTTATTTGATATTCAGTTACACGTGAATAAATGTTGTGATGAAGGGAGCAGAGAATAGAGGGGGAATTAAGACAAATCTGAACTTGTACAATATTTACTCTCTATTCTCTCAGTGATTTAGCCGAGCGGGACGACTATTTTCACTTCCACAGGTTTAACTTAATCCTCTTTCAGTGCTGTGCCCACAGGTAGTTGTTAAAGTCTGTGCGTTTTAGCTCATCTATGGACAGCAGGCCCACTAAATAGTAGCTCAGTATATTCGAACCACCTGCGGAGCCTTGAGTCGTTGCCATGTTTGACCACTTCTGAGGCTGTTCCCATGTGTAGCGCAATAAATTAAACAAACCTCACAAACTTCAAAAAAAAAAGAGAGAGAAATCATATTTAAATCTGTTTCTCTCATGTGTAGCAGATGAGCTCCGAGGGTGTTTCTGTCCTCAGGAGTGTGTCGCCAGCTGGCCAGGATTACTGCTAAACCACGAACGCTTTCTAATTGGCTGTGATTGATTGAGCTGCTTGTCTTTGTATAGGTTTGAGGTTTTGACTCCATAGAAAGCTGGAGCTCTACAAGAAGTGACTCAAAGTGAGCAGCAGGACAGCGCAAGTCTTAGCAGGCCTGCTTGTGAAGCATTACATATTTATTGTGTTTATCTTCTTCCTCACCGCAGTAATTCCTGCCAAATAAGGTCATAATTTTCTGCTTTATATCAGTGAGTAAGTGCATTTGAATAAAGAAAGTTCCTGTCTAAGCATCACCTTGCCCCAGTTTCTGCCCCAACACCTCCTCCATCCTGCTCCGAACATCTCACTGGCTGACTCAGGTAGCTGCCGTCACACCTGTACAGTAGACCAGACTGTAACATGACTACCACCGCCACCTTCCCCCCTCCGCCGTCATTAAAGGTGCTGACAGCTCGGTGACGTTTCGACGGCTGCGTCATTTTCAGTAAAACACATTTGCGTTTTGTTGTGTGTTGTTTCTGAGTCATACGTCTGTGCACAGTGAAAAGCTTTCTGTCTGGATGTAACGGCCGCTCTCCGGGTCACAGCGTTGTTGTTGTTTTCAGCCGCAGTGGCGGTTGGTTACCCAGAGGTCTGTGGCTTGGTTTAAAAAAATGCCTTTGGGGATGGTCAGTGGTGTAAGATGCTGTCACTGTGTAACTGAATTGATTCCCCCCCCCCCTTTGCTCCCACTGACACAGTTCACTCTGTCATGTGGAGGTTTTTGTCAAGCGGACTCTGTTTCTTTTTCCGTCTCTGGTGCTTTAACGGTTCCTCTATTTTCTTTGGCGGACTTCCAAGTTTAAGGTGTGTTTTGTTTGCTTGGGTTACACCCTCTCATTACTTTCCTGTGCAGTGAAGTTATTGGTCGACTTTTATTTTTTTTATTTTCCTCTTTTCAAATAAAAAAAAAGGAATAGTCAGTTACAGCAGCCTGGACTCATGCCAGCTGCTTTGGACAGTTGAATTTAGCGCACATATGTTACAACCAATCCAAACTGACTTGACACGCAGCCATCTATGCACTGATTGGTCTGTTTAAAACTTCTTGGTTCAGAGCAGGTAAAAGTCAGAAGTGCTGACGCGCACATGAAGGAGTTGTTTTTCACCTCTTATCATCACATCATGACTTTAACTCCCCTGACTGTATTTATATGATGAAGATTAATGGAACTGATTACGACAGTGCTGCAGTCCATCACATGCTCTCAGTTTGGGAGTTGTCCATGGCCTTTTTTCTGATTTAGAACACTTTCTTATGGGCTTTCACTCCATGTTTAAACATATATGCACAGTACAAAGGTAAGAAAATGCAGCCTGTTTTAAAATGCTGCACAGTGGAGGCCCAACCTTGAGGCTGTTCTTTTGTATCTCAAAATGAATTAATAAATCAGACAGATCTTAAATTTGGCAGCGTCCTGGCTGTATAATCACATCATGACATTTATTCATCAGTAAGCTTGACAGCGTTGTAACAGACAGCTCCCCCGAGTGTTTGGTGTGTGTGTGTGTGTGTGTATAGGCATGCAGAAAGTGATAGAAATGAGCAAGTGTGTTCTCATTTCCTCTCTATTCTCGTGATTTCCTCGCCTCACAGTGAAAAACTCATCATATCATCTCACTGCTGGGTTGGACTCGAGTCCAGTTCCTGACGGGAAGATTTCACTACCATCTCTTTCCTTGTGAGTCAGCAGGAATGCGAGGAATGACCCGTGCGAGGCCTGGTCCTTTCCCACCCAGCTCTCATCTGCCCATTTTTAGGCATTCCCAAGTCCAGCTTCTCTTTTAGTTTTCTCTTTTTCACTTTGTCATCCTTTCTCCCCGTCAACCGCTTTACTCTCCCCCCGTATCCTTCTCCTCTTTCTCATATCCTTTCTTCTTTTTCTGAGCACTTTCTCCGCTTACCCATTATTTTCAGTCAGCTCAGCATTTTAAATTTCCACAAATTACAGTATATAGGAGAGCCCCTCTGAGCGAGAACAGCTCGGGCTGCATAGTTTGTCAAACCACAGCGAGACCTCAAAACCACTGGCCCTCTTCATCTCTTGTGAAACCCCCCCCCCTTTCTCCGGGGCCCAGCAGGGGGGGCACGACAACCCCCTTTTCAACCCATCAGGGTGTAAGCCTTACTAAGCCTTAACAACCACATCCAGCTCACTCTAGTAGAAACCAATTGGCATGCAAAGGTCCGTGTCTCGACTCGACACGTTTTAACCGGTGCCGCAGGAAACCTTCAAGTGTGTGTGTGCGTGAAGTGTATCAGAAAAGCCTGCCGGAGGAGCAGGAGCTTATCTCTGCATGTGTCAACAGGTTCCCGCTGTTGAGCAAAAGAGAGATCAGTCTCTCGTATGACAGAAGGGGGCTCCCTCTACCCTCCCATGCTCACGGCTGTCGCTGACATGAAAGCGTCCGTCTCACCGGCTGGCGTGTCTGTCTGCAGGCCTGCTTTTATACACACACTCGCCCACCTTAATTACTCCTCTTTAACTTGAAAAAATAAACCCTTTAACTAATAGTCACTCAGAGCGATGAAACGGCTCGGTGAGTGTTTTTAAGTGAGACACTTCAACATCTGTGTATCTGGGGCCTCCTGCAGCCCAGCTCCTGTTTGACCAAGGTGAATTACAGTCAGGGAAGAAGACGCCCGGCTGATGGACCGACCCGGACAGCTGAACGCGATCCTTTTTAATAGCTGAGCACCAGCTGTTGCCGTGCCTGTTTCTCATCCTCCTGCTTCGTACTCAGGTGGTCCTGTCTTCTCGCATTTAGCGAAGTAAGATCACTTGTCATCGCCAATCTATAAGCTGCTCGTCGCCCCTGCTGACCCCGTAACTCCCTACCACACATTTAAAACTAAGCCAGGGCAGTTTAGTCTAATGCCGTCTGGATGTCACACACCTGAATGATGCTTATGTTCATTACCTGTCAGCCATGACCCTGAATAGGCTTCTGTCATTAACAAGAACTGGAGTCCACAGGCACGATAGAAGCTCTGTGAGCTCGGGCACAGCTTTGCTTTAAGCTAAATGCTCACATGTTGACTTCAGGTTAAAGTCAGGGCATCACCAAAGTCAGTAGGAATAATCCTCTTGTGCCCATGAATGTCTGCACAAAGTATCATGTCAGTTCATCCAATAATTGTTGAGAGATTTCAGTCCGATCTTCAGATCAACATCTCAGTCTCCAGAGCAGCTCTTGTGGCCGGACATCTGTTTGTTCGGCTCTGAAGTCTGCCCCTTCTTATAAACAAGTGCGTTATTGTCCTAGTTTGACGGGGTTAATTACAGAGAGCAAGAGATGGTGAGCGAAAGAAGTTAAAGCAGGGACTCCACGCCATGAGCCTTACAGTTCAGATTATTGGCCGCCGTGTACTTACGCTCAAAACAAGCCCGTGACCCTTCACTGTAGCAGCAGGTTCTTATGTAACTGGTAGTTTCCTCAACGTTTGTCAAATACAAGTGAGACAAATGGTTAAACTTTGCTGCGCTAGCACACTGTTAACGCTTGTGTTTGACCTCTTTTCATTTGTCATTTTTATGTCGTTGCGTGCAGCTGGATGGAACCGTGGATCTGGACGAGAGGCGCCTCATCCGTTCAGCCATCCGGGAGCTGAGGAGGAGGGAGATAGAGGACATGGAGGCCGCGCTGGCCAGCAAGAGATTTCGACCCACGCGCCTCCAGCAGCAGGAGGACAAGGAGAACCAGCACAGGTAAAACCACACACACACACAACACACACTCAGACACCTGTCCTGATGACAAACTGCACCAAAACCAGGTGAACTTGAGATGCTGAGAAAGCACTCACAAACCCAGACGCAGCATTCCCCAACCCCAGCGGGAAAGGAGAAGTCTGGAAAAGTCACGTCAGGAAATCATCGGGGACAGAAAACTGCAGCCACAGTGACTTTTCCATTTTCCGTCGTCTGTGCACATCTCTCAGTAAATACTTTCACTTTTAAAAGTTTTATGCCAGATTATAAGTCAGCATTTAAGTCACGAGAAGTCACAAGATTTCTTTGTCTCATTTCTTCTTTATTTGACCTCTTTGGAGCCTTCTCAGTGTTTTGTACGGTCAGTAATACACAGTTCCCACCACCTTCTTAATTTAGTCGAGGAATGTGGACAGACTGATAGCTCAGCTCTAATGACACCTTTGCTTTTTTGTCAATAAACAAGTTTTCTGCTGGCAAACTGAATAAGAAGTGGGACAAACAGACTTTATTTATCTAAGTGGATCATCTTGATGTTAATGTCAACACTGTGATTATCTGTTTTTTAAAGAGGCCCAGAGGAATAAATAATAATAAGTCTCTATCAGGCCTCATGGTACATTAATTTAAAAAATAATGAATGAATATATTAGAAATTTGAGTGAACAATGCAGGCTTTTTCTACGGGTGACCTGAACTTCTGATTGGCTTTTCTTACATAAGCATTCATTAAATCTCTGTAATCACACCAATTTAGTGAATGTAAACTAAAAGACAACATTTAGCCAATCAGCATCAAACCAAAATCCTACAGCACTGCATTATTTAGCAATTTGCAGCAAAATCCCAGAAATAAAATAGATAAATAAAACAAATTTATCTTGTTAGAGGTATTATTTAATGACTGGACCACAGCAAAGCTTTAATGATATTATACATGAAGAGGATACTCAACTTTTCTGCTATCGCTCTTTGTCTCGGTCACTGTTAAGACCAGTGGCCGGGCCTAATCATTTCCATTCCCCGCTGCTCTCGGATGACTTACAATAACAAAGAGGTGCCTCACTGAGGCCGCCGGAGGAAGCATACCTACTGTAGCAAATGCATGCACGTGTGCAAATGTTCAGACACGCACATATACACAACTACACTCACAAAACCCGTCTGAGAGTTGCATTATCCCGTGCCTTTTCACGGTGGAATGTGAAATATTCCACTCCAACGTGCCTCACATCCTTTAATACCAACGGCTGGAGGAAAGCAAAGATAATAAGAGAGCTGGAGGAGCGTATGAGTAATACAAACCAAGGAGCGAAATGGAGAGAAATATGGGGCAGAGAAGAGGGAGGTTAAGAGCTGCAACAGCTCATTGCTGTCAAGTCTGTTATGCCAGAGTGTCACTTTTTCCATGCTCCATTTGGGAGTTTTTCCTCTGATGGGTTTTCTCCTGGCCAAGAAAACGTTATCTTGGAATTGTCTTCTGATGCCTTTCAGACTCACAGAGGCCTCCGGATAGAGTCAGTGAAGCCCACGATTGGTATTTTGTTGTCTTTAGATACTCTGACTTCCGGTTTGTCACTTACCGCATCACCACAAGTCTATGGTCGCTCATAATGTCCACCACTATAACCACGTCACTGTCTCTCTCTATCTCAGGTCCGAATCCAGTGAAAACTTAGACGTCCTCTCACAAAAACTGCAGTCCATCCAGGACATCGACGAGCTCACGAAAATGGTGAGTACTAAACAGACAAAAATGATGAACTGTGGTGACACTGCATGCCTGTCCTGTGTGCACTGAGTTTTTGTGTGTGTGTGTGTGTGTTGCATGAAGCTCCGAGCCGCCAGCGAGTACGAAGAAGAGGAAGATGATCAGAGCGGCCATCCGACAAATCCGAGAGGAGCAGCAGCAAGGTGAGCCCAGCTGGTCGAGACGGAGTCGAGCTACATCTGTTAAATCTGATCTCACTTGTCTGGTTAAGATGCATCTTTTCACTGATCAGAGGCTAAATGTATGAACGCAGATGTGACACCAGTTGCGAGACTTGCAACAAAACGTTTTGGATGAAGCATTTTGTCACCGTGTCCTGAGACCTTCAGCACCTAAACCGATTAGTCTGACGGTGGTGTTGTAAAAATACAGACAAAGGGTCAAAATGTCAGAACTTGACAGGCCATAATTATGTTCTGGTTGACAGACACTTGCAGCAAACATCTGTCAGTCCTTGTTAAATTATCAACCAAGTTAAATTATCAACCAAATTATTTAACTCCAAATTCTAAATGTAATGTGATATTCGAGGCATCTCAAATAAAAACATCTGGAAATGATGTTGTTTTGGCTCCAAATTCTGGCAGCCGTTGCAGAGGGTGCTGAAATTGCAGGTGAAAACTTCTTAACTGATGGATAGCAGACTGTCTGGTTGCCATAGCTATGCAGCCGATCTACCTGTGATACTGGATCAGATAGTGGATTCCTGTCATTCCTTTGCGCTGTCTGGTCTGTGTGAGGGCCCCTGTCACTCTGAAACACTCCCGGGGGACTACGTCAGAACAACGTCAGGATAAATCTTGTCATCTGTCACAGCAGCTTATATCCCATCTGCGATAGCTCTCCTCATAATTTCAGAAGTTTGACCTCAGATGTGATGATGAGTGGCCTGCTTCATTCTTATTGTCGCACTGCTGCTGTGTGTGTGTTTTTAGGGACTGTGGAGCGGAGTAAACCTCCTGGTCGCTGCCTGGAGCCCGAGAGTGTGGAGCCCCAGAGCAGCATGAGAACTGGGGTGAGTACTGACAAGTTAACAGAGTAATCAGTGTCATCTCTGGGAGGAGAAATGATTAAATGTCACAGCGTTACTCTTATACGGTCAAATTACAACTGATGGGTAAACGGTCTCTCTGGTCGGATGCTCACTCACGTCAGCCGCCATTTGCGAAAATGAGCACAGACCAGTTTGCGGGCGCTGGGCTTGTTTGCATGGCAACGGTGACCGCTGAGGTTTCTCTGCTGCCACGATGAAGAATGCAGCAAACAACAACAGGCATTGTGACTCGAGTCACACACTGTGTCATGAATGTCTACACCACACACACACACACACACAAAACACATGATTTGGCTGCCACGGAGCAAGGAATGTGTTTTTTTTTGTTTGTTTGTTTTGTTTTTTACACCCTGGTTCAGGCTTGGCCAAGTATGAGGAGAAAGATGAAATTTACTTTGAGCATGGTGTTTAGTGAAGGCAGTAAATTGTTTGACAGCCACTGTCATTTTGCACACACGTTACTGTGCAGCCGTTTGCACTTCGAGACAGCCACATTTAAAGTTTAGATTGAGAGAGACGAAATGCAATGAATAAAAGACTTTTAATTTCATTTAATCTGATTTGGTCAAACACTTTGATGGTGCTTTTTTTATAGTCTCCGACTACATCACATGTTTCTGAATCCTGCTTCACTCATTCTGTGAAACTCCAGACTTCGATCTCCTCTCAGACGTCCCTCCCAGCTGTCTGGCCCTCTAGTGGATGATAAGAGACTGTGCTTTCAGAGTTGACCCAAATTTTTTCTTTTTTATCTTTTCCAGCACAACAGATTGAATGATATGGTCGTTGCGGCGAACGTGATGTGAAGACATGAGGCTTAACTGTTTGAGAGTGTCTGCCAGGGGCCAGATGTTATCTTATCTGCTTGATTTTGATCAAAGTCTCTTGATGAACGCTCTGTTTCTGTGGAGGTAAACAAAAGTTAATGTGGTCACCGCTGTTGCCTTTTGAGTAATGGAAGTGGAGAATCGCCTACAATATTTGTGCTTGTAAAGGAAAATACAATCTGCGGCATTATCAGAGTTCTGCTGGTTCATGTGAAAGCACACTTTTTTTTCCCGCCACAGTGATGTAAAGTGGGAGAAATGAGAGGCTGTGAGTATCAGTCCCATTGTCTGTCGCTTTGCCTGCATGCATTCCTTTGTTTGTGTGTGAGAGTGTGTATGTGTATTGTCCTGCGATAGGAAGCGATGATAGCATGTTGGCGTCACAGGATGCTCTGACATTCAAGCCTTTTTACCTCACTTCCCGTCAGATAGCTGAGCGGCTGCGGCGGCGGGGTTGTGAGCCTACAGGTGGCGTGATGGACGAGGTGAAGGGTGGCGGGGGTGGGTTGGAAGTCAGGATAAGGGGCAGATGGGGGGGGGGCGGTCAGACAGACAGACAGGCAGCTCACCAGCTGTGCCTCAGCAGTGCAGTCTGCGCCGGAGCGGGGACGTGGCCAAAAACATCAGCCAGCAGCAGCAGGGCTCCTTCCACTCACATCTCAGCAGCGGATCTCTTTGAGCTGCGCACGATTGTCCCGTGGCAGATGGAGGTCCTAGATAGGCCGCCACAGCAGCCAAACACACACAAACACACACACACACATATGTGGACACTGCCAGCAGCTTGAAACAAACACCAGATCAAAAACTCATTTAACTTAAGATGGAAAATAACCTGAGCATATGTGTGTTTTAATTAGTGTATTAATACAGCCATTAATGTGACCAGAATCCAACACCCATTAGAAGTTAATGCCTATTTTTAATGGACGGTTAACATGCCGGGATGGTTGAAGTTTCCTTTTGCCCCATTTGGGAGAAACCATGCTGTAATGGCTTATAAAAAAGTTTAATTATATGAATGTTGCAGGGAAGAAAAGCCAGTAGGAAAAATGATCTTTATTCATGATTGTACCATTAAGAAGTGCCAAATATTAAATAATTGAAATTTCCTTTACAGTGAAATATGTCAAGTGATACAGCAGTCAGAAAAATAAAAAAAAATAGGTCAAAACAAAGGCAGAGTGTGTCAGAAGTTAATGTGTCAACCAGGCAACCCTTTAACCTATAAGGAAAGTGTGTGTGTGTGTGTGTGTGTGTGTGTGTGTGTGTGTGTGTGAGTGTGTGTGTGTGTGTGTGGGGGGGTCATATCGCTGTGGAGACAGAATGGGAGGGGAGGGGAAGTCAAGGGAGTGGCTTGTTGGTATAACGTGTGTGTGAGTGTATGTGTGTGAGCGGTGTTGGTAGTGGTGTGTGTGTGTCTGTGTGTGTGTGAGTGTGTATGATGTGGCTGAGGGAGTAGAGCGTCAGAATAGCGGACGTCCCGACTCCAAGAGGGTTATAGCTGAGAGAGAGAGAGAGAGAGAGAGCAGTCGGTTCAGTGGAGAGAAGGGAAATGTCATTTTCTGCTGTCACAGACCAAACTCTCCTCTCACATTTTCTTTGCTTCTTTTTTATCTTTATTTTCTTTTTTTTTTTTTTTTTTAAACTGAATGGTCATTTTTCTGTCTGTCTGAAGAATGGGACGTACCTGCTTCTCTGTTTACTTTTCAGGTTTGTGTACTTGATGGTTTATTGCTCAGTATTCATTCATTTTTGTTGACTCAGGGTGACAGTTTAACTCCGAGGATGGAGACGACACCTTAATGATGTCTGAGATGAAACTGGGTCATTGGCACGCATGAGAGTAATGCAACAATCTAACATGATTTTACAGCCAATTGAAGATGCTTTAACTGTTTTTAGTCATTTTAGCCCTGTCAGGTGTCTCTTTGAGGCTGCAGGTTTTGTGCGCCGTCTCAGTGTGTTGGGAGAGCTCAGGTAGGCTGCCGGGTGGGCGGGTGCTACAGCTCCAGACAGAGTTTTGTTTGTCCTCTGATCTCATCATCAACATGTTGCAAGAGGGGACCTGAAGAAAGAGCAGCTTAACCGTTTGAACCGGGCCAAGCTCAGAGGCTTTGGCGGACGTTGGGAAATGAGATGGAGGGGAAAAAGTACAGTGGATCCACGTTGAAAGAAGACCAGAACGTAAGCTTAGATTGGCATGTGATGATGTGAAGGAAGTAAAAATGGGAATGAGGTTCAGGGAGAGGTTTTTTGTGTGTGTGGGTTCCCTCACTCCAGACTGAGTGTGTGATACCGAGATGATTGCTACTTCATTCCAGCTACTGTATTTCAGCTGTTGGAGGTGAGCCGAGCGTGCGGTTCCTCAGGCTGCGGTAATGGAAAATGAGCCGCCAGATTTTCTTCTCGCTTCCACGTGGAGGCATGGACGACCCTCAGAAGGTCCGACCCCACCCGGGCAGTGAATGGATTTAACGTTCACGGAAAACTGGAGCGCTGAAAAGCCAGAGTGCTGATCTGCAGCTGATCTCCGGCAGAGGAGGTGTGCGCCTCGGCCTCGGCCTCCATTGTTGTTATTTTCTGCGGAGTTGAGGGTTCACAGGAATCCAGATGGCCCACGCCTTGCTGTGGTCACAAGAGAGGACAGTTGTTTTTGTGTTTACCGGTTTGAGCTTCAGCAATTACAGTCCAACACAAACAGGCTCCTGGGGCCAGATGGGACGAGTGGGACGGTGTCGGTGTTGGTTGCACTCCGTCAGGTCCTGACTGAGTCCAGAGGGAAGCCGCTAATGACAGCATGGTGGCTGGCAGCAGGTCCCGAACTCTGGCCTGCGTCTCCAGTTCCACTTTATCTTCCCTTTTTTCCCTCCTCTGCCTCACTGTCTGTGAGAAATATGTTCCCTGTGGTTTAGTGGGAGCTGTGAAATGATGGCTGTCTGTCTGACTCCTGGTTGGAGCTGCAGAGGGAGTGGAGGGGTGGGTGAGGAGAGCCCTGTCCTCTCTAATTGTGTTTATGGCTCAAACGCAATTATCTCCCCCTGTGACTCTTTGATTGAGTGACTCTGCTCAGAAGGAGAGCGCCCTTTGTGTGTGACCTGTCGCATTATTACACTGTAGTGCCTTCAGTCCTTTGTGGCGTGGCAGAAGACTGTTTGTGTCTTGAGCTCATCAGACACTGTAATGACTCATTAAGTGAGCGTTCCACCAAACTTCTCCTCTCCGATGTGGCGTCCCTGTCTGAATGAGCAACATTTATATAGTTGATATAAAGTGCTGAGAAGATTTTTTTTTAATGCCCTGAATCTGTGCTGCCACTTAGGCTTTTTGCTCCACATGGAAAAAATGACACTGGGGCACCTTTTTTATGTAGATTTACACTCAATCCTGGATGATTTCAGCAACAAAAGTTTGCTCATTTTAATTCTTTTTTCCCTTTTTTTTTATTTTCAAATCTTATCTTACTGAACTATGCAATGCATTTAATCGAGTGGCATCTTTTGTTTATAACCCTGTGATGAGCGCTCCCACTCCAGATTCACCTTTCCTGTTTGTCTCTTGTAACAGTGTGTGATTACATTTTCTCTTCAGCGATTGAGACGCTCTGCCCTCTAATCTGCTCAAGGTGGAGAAGTGTCACAGTCAACAGAGCAGAAAGCCTCCAGTCCTTTCTCACCTCTGACTTGTGTTTAGATTTTGAGCGGGCTTTGTGTTCGCTCGCTCCCTCCCTCGTTCTGATCGCACACAGCATTGATGAAAAGCCTTTTAAACCCCATTTATTTGTAAGTTTCACACCATAATTGACTCTGGACAGCTGTGCCAGCCTCTTGTGTAGGATAACATTGTTGACACATGAAAAGCTGATTGTGGCGTGTGATTGTGTGGTTGGGTGTGTGTGCGCTCTCTGCTTGCTTGAAAGCCCGTGAATGTGTTTTCAGAAGCGTTACGAAGTAATAGTAGGCTGTAAATCTGCAAGTATTATATTTTCAGTGTGTAAGGTCATGTCTTTTCAGGATCCACCCAAATGTCTGTTGAACTGTTCTTAACCCAGATGTGTTTTGTTAAAAAAAAAAGAAGGAAGAAGAAGAAGCGTTTTTGCCCTTTAATAGAAAAGTTTACAAGTCCTCTGAGTGTTGGGGATTAAATAATATGTGTAGGAGTGATTTGAAGAGTGTGTGCATCTGTGTGTGCATGTGCGCACGTGCTTCTGAGGAGCCTTATTTGTGCAGCTGATTCTCCTGTGGAGTAGTTCAAGGTCAGGCACCAGAGGCCCAACAGTAGTGCCGGCATCTCTCATCTCTCCCCCTCCGTCGTTCTCCCCTCCACACCTCTCCCGTTTCCTCTCCATATGCCAAAATACTGCTCTGCCTCTCCTCCGAGATCTCTGTCCTGCTGCGACTTTCCTCTATCAGCGCCGGTCAGGGCCGCGGAACGAGACGAATTTTGTGCTCTCAGGATTAGGAGCTACCAACGTCAATCCAGGCTGTAAAGCAGATATATAAAGCTGCATTGGGTTGTACACTGAATGTATGTGTTGGCTCTTTAGGCACTCAAGGCATCTCTCTCTCTTTCTCTCTCTCTCAGACATATACAATGGAAAGTTAAACAGATCTTTACTTTTCCAGCTGGCCAAGCATGTTGTTCATCATGGCTGGAACATTTGACCTCGACCTCCGACAAAAGGCTGTTGTGATCACCAGCTTTGGACTTGTGTTTTCTCTCTGGTTTTGATCAGGGGAAGGGGGAGTTTGTCCCTAAAAAAGAAAAAAAACTGAAGACATTATGACTTATTTACTGAAATGTGTGATTCTTTTTCTTTTTCTTCACAGGAGACAGAGCGGGAGAGTCTCGGTGAGCGAGAGTGTGTAAGATCTCAGGTCCGGGGCGGCCAGCAGACACAGCAAAGCAGAGAGCTGCAGAGAATAGGTGAGAAACGCTCGTTCAGTGCCAAACTTCTTGTGACCTGCTGTTCAAATGAGTGCACAGGCCCTCCATTATTTGCCTAACACATATTGTCTGCATCCCATACAGGCTCAAATAGTGCTTAGCCTTGCCACACTGAAACACGAAATATTTCATACGCATTAAACATTCACTTAAAGGCACTTATAACTCAAGGCCAACACTGACCACCTCTGTTGGCTGCATACATCCGCCTTGATGCAATTTCCTCTTCGCTGCCTGTTAAAATAGTCAGCTAAAGGAGCCATTCTCCTCAGGTGGCGGTCAGGAGGTCATATCAGTTCAGACTCTTTAAGCTACTTCATTGAACTTTATTAACTGTTTGGAGTCGCTTGCTGCCGTGGGCTTAATGTCTTCGGCTTCTTAAGTGTGAAGTAATTTCATTAACCGCCCTGTTAGCCCAGCCACTAATAAAGCAGTATGAATGCGAGCCTTCAGGAGGGAATGAATGTGCTTTCTTCTCTTAAATCCTTGAAACTTAGCAGGCGCAGATGATGATAAATAGCTTGAAACCTCAAAAGTGCATTGTTGACGAGTTGTAAAAGTTACAAACCCATAGCTTGTCTAATTTAAGCACCTCAGGGCAGACTTATAATTGGATAAGCCCCTTCATATAGATTGAATTTTGATCATCCTTGGCTGAAGATGAAAGTGTTTTTTCTTCTTTTATTTAAGCCCGGGCCTGGCTGACCTGTGCTTGGCCTGCGGCTCACGGCCACAATAATGTCAATGTGTGGCCCCGGTCTGCCCCCGTCTTGGCTCCAAGTGTCCTTTTCATGGACCTGGGGGGTTGGTGGTGGGGTTATGGGAAGCAACAGAGGGAAACCCAACAGCCACACCTCTGCTAAATAAAGCTGATACCAGAACAGACCTACGTTGGCTTGGCGGAGAAACTCCCCACTGTTCCTGATTTATCTCTGCCTTACAATTTACACCAGGGTGCAGCCGAGGTGAAAAAAAAAAAAAAAAAAAAAAGGAACCATAGGAACGCAAAGGACGAAGGCTCCTTTTTAAAGTGGACACCAGTCAACATAGACACGGACGTTTGTGGTCGAGAGAGGGCAGAGAAGGAGAAGCCAGGGTGGGCCGGTGGTTTTTCTTTACAGCAGAGTGAAAATGGCAGAAAATAACACTGACTTGGACGATCAGTGGCAAGCTCTTTCTGGTCTCCGAATGCAGCATGTACATCTACCTCTAAGACAAACAAAGGGCTTATATTTATGAGCCTTACCTCAACGACCATGTGTCCAGTCGTGCTGCGTTCTGGTCCAAAGTGTAACGTGTAAGGCTGTGATTTAGTAAATGAAATGTTTGCAGTTCCCAGAGGAGAGAGGAACCTGCTCAAGTTTGACACTAAGCAAATGCAAATTTCACACAAATGCAAATTTCACACCAAATCCCTGCAAAGAACATGCAGGACGGAATTACCATTAACTGATAGATAGATAGATAGATAGCAGCCTGTGAGAGAAGGTACTCCGCTGTCTGTCTACTGTGTGATGGAGAGGCTGCTGATCATTGTCCATGATGGATAATAGTCTATTCAGCATTCTCCTCTCCACCACGGTCTCAAAAGACTCCAGCCTGAGACCAAGCACAGAGCCAGCCTTCTTGATGATTTTATCAAGTCTGTTGGTGTCGCTGGCTCTGATGCTGCTGCCCCAACACACGGCAGCAAAGAAAATGGCACTGGCAACAACAGACTGGTAAAAAATCTCCAACATCCTGCTGCCCACGTTTGAAGGATCTCAGCTTCCTCAGGAAATAGAGTCTGCTCATCCCCTTCTTGTACACAGCCTCTGTGTTAGATTTCCAGTCCAGTCTGTTGTCGATCACCACTCCCAGGTATTTGTAGTCCTCCACCTCTTCCACCACCTCCCCCCCCCCTGATCCGTAGTGGCTGTAAACTGTGCTTCGCCATCGATACCAGACCACAACTCATGCATATATATCACGTCATTGTTATTCACACGAGACCTTGGTGTGCAACTATAATACCATACAAGTCACTGCTAAGGCACAGTGACGTATACGGTGGTTCCCAACATAGGGAGCTAAATCTGAAAACTATTTAAAATGAAACTATCTCAGAGATGTATGCAGCCTGTAACAAAGGGTCAGAAGACGGCATTCCTTCACTAAAATAGTCATAAACCAAATAGGTTGGGGACCACTGGCGTATAAGAGCTCAGGGTAGTTCCAAAAATATTAATACTAATATTTGTTCATGTCATTAAGTGTTGGTTTAGTGTTTCTTTGCAGTGAGCATATCTCATAACATTATGAAAGGCGCAACTTGAAAAACTTGAAGTCACATCCGATGCTATGATAGATTTGTAATAAATGCACTGCAGAAACCTGCTTTTTCCCTGTTACGACATCATCACCATCATCATCATCAGCATCAGCGGGTAAGGCAGAGTCGAAAAACTCAGCGTTGATCCGTTCACAGCAACGACAAATATGAACTTTCCTCGGGTCACTGCTTCAGTGTGAAAGAAGTTTAAAGAAAAAAAACGTTGGTTGGGCTTTGTTTATGCTCTATATATATTGACCAGTAGCTGAGTGCAGCCTGCTTTTGTAGCTATTTTCGAGTAAAAAAGCAAGCCTCTCATTACCCAAGAGCAGTGGGGATTTTCCCAGAAAACGCTACACAATGGACACGACAGCTCTCCAGTGGCAAAATACGCTAACAATAACGTGAGAGTTTGTGGAAGAAGTGGCGTGTTTGGCTCTCACTGCAGTTACGGCTGAGCAGTAATTGAGTTTGGGTTGACTGCATCATTAGATATAGACACTGCTGTCTGCTGGACCATTCGTAGTGTCACATGCAGGAATGTTTGTGTGTGTCATAATCACGTTTTCTTTTCAGGCTGCATTGCATAATCATCCGGTCTGTTTAATCAACAACTTGCTGCCATTTCTAAAATGATTGGGTACAATTTGGAAAGCTTTTTTGGGCAGTGTTATGCAATGAATAAAAAAAGATCAGCTGCTTTGAATGAAGCTGTGAACGTCCCGATTGATTGTTGAAAAGTTTAAAGTTGCTGCGGCTGCCGTTCAGACTGGAGTCCCTCTTTGATTTGGTTTGTAAATGAATGGCATGCATGCTTGGTGAACCCCATTTGGTTGCGGACGTGGTGCAAACACTGTTCACACAGAAGTGTTTTTCATGCCTTGGTGTGTACATGGGATGTGGGAATCTGATACACTCTCGGTTTTCTCTGTTTTGCTTATCTGCGGTACCTACGAGACCTCAGATATTCCATCACTAGAAGCACCGTGGGGTGTTAGAGACTCACAGGGGGAGGATGTGGGCAGCGCTGTGTTGTTTGGAGTGTGGTTTCCCGGGGAGAGAGGGAGCAGCAAAGGCACTCGGACGGAGGGGAGGGGAAGTAAACAGTCTCCATTTCACCCCCACTTCCTCCTTGGCTTCTTGTACTTTGCTTACCACCTATGGTTGTGCCACATGCTTCCCTCTTTTGAGCTGTGACCACTCCTTCTCTTTTTTACGCACATCCACCAACGCAATCTCACAAATCTCACTCAGGAACAAGAACAGTCTGGAGGAAATGCCTACATCCCCTCATGTCTCCACGTGCCTCCTCTGTGATCCTGAGCGATATTTTCTGGCCCGGCCTCTCATGGGGGCCTCGGTGCAGCAGAAGTATTTCATTTCCATCATTTCATTCGTTTCCTTTGCTCACATACAGTAACACCCTCTTCACTGAAGATTACTGCTGAGTGGAAGAATAGAAGTCACCATGTAAATTCAGTTTTTACTAAATCAGAAAAGCCATTTGGCACAGAAATGTATAGATCTTTCATTTTGGTTTTCTTTTGCAGGCTCCAACTCAGGCATGGTGTTGGTTCTGGATCACCTGGTGAAGGATGATGGCTCTGGACCGCTGCTGATCCAGCCCCCGAGAGAGGCCGTGACCACAGAGCCCGACCCGGTCCTGTCTCATCGTCACAGGTCCGACTCCTCAGCTTCAGACCGCAGCGTGTCCTCTGTGCGATCCAGGTCCAATCTGGATTCTGTGGCCCCAGAGAAGAGTCTGGGCTTGGCCTACAGGGCCCGGCTGGACTCTGGAGCCTCAGACAGGAGCCAGAGTCCCTCCCAGCGTGGTCGGCTGGACTCTGGGGCGTCAGAGCGAAGCTTCACCTCCCAGTCCGATGTCAGACAGAGACTGGGCTCAGATGTCTCCGACTCCGGCGTCAGACCCCGTTTTGGTTCTGGGGCTTCAGACAGCATCAGCCTGTTGTCAAGGAAGCGGACTGACTCGGGGACATCTGACCAGAGTGTGAGTATGTCCTCCGAGGAGAGGGGCCCAGCAGAGGAGGTGGAGGCGGCCACGAGCGGTTCAACTTACAGCACAGATTCAGAAACTGAGGGAAGAGGCCAAGGTCCAGTCAGCCTCCAGGCCCGGTCCAGCCAGGACCACATGGATGACCAGCCTGATGGGGCCGTTTTATCTCGGGGAGATCCTGCAAACGGCCTCCTCAATGGCAGCGCCAAGGGAAAAATCGACTCCCAGAAACAAAAGGTACACAGAGCTTTTATCAGATGAGTGCCTGTCGTCTTTGAGTCTGGATGAAACAGACATGATGTAAAGGAAAACCTGAATCCAGAGTGAGGAAACATACAATAACAAAATATAGCTTTCGTACAGATTCCATACATGGCAGGAGGAGTCAAAATAAAAAAAAATAACGAAGGCTTCACAGTCACAGTTTCAACTAAATGAAACACCTGTTAAGTCCAAATGAAATGAAATAGTCTTTTTTCTTTGTTTGCTACAGAACACATATCTGCTGTGTAAATCACTTGTCTTGTGTTCTCCTTTTAAGGAAAAAATCATAATCCAATTTTATGATGGCGCCCCTTGGTTTTACATTAATTCTTTTATTAGGTATTATTTTGATACAGCTGCTGTTGTTACTGTAGTAACAGTAACATCAGTGTTGTTGAACAGATGTCACACAGCAGCAAAAGAAGAGCCGCAGACCCTCATCAGCTGCATGCTGAAGTCTGCTTCGTATCTAAATAAACCAGAGCACACGTCTTGTCCTGCATCTCAGTACAGTACATACAGTATTTATCATAACTGGACCACTAGAGTGGGGTGTTGAGCTACATAGCTGATGCTATGAAAAGTCCAGGCTCTCCCTTTCTTTCTTTCCATTTTATTATTAATACCCCTGACAAGAAACCCCCAACACACATTCTTCAGTGACACCCAGGTCACATCGGCATCCATAAACACACCACGCTCAGCTCCTGTTAGGTGCTGTTTAACTTTTGTTACTTGGCTACACAAACAAACCGTACACCTGAGTGTGTCTCTGCTTCACCTCAGCGGCACGTGGTCCTCACCTGCTGTCAGATGGGGACGGACAGCGTTACGGGCCAGAGGTTCTGTCTCTCTTCATCCCACAGTGCCGCGGACATGCATATGCACACGGCTGCTGCTTCAGCGCTGACAGCTGTTCAGCAACTTTTCCCTTCTTGGGGGCTCAGGTCACCATGACGCCGTCGTGTCGCTCCTCTAAATGTGTTTACCCAAGGCCGAGCCCCGGACTTCTTTTATTGTTCCCTGCAATATACGCTCATGCTCAGTCTCCTGAGAGTAATGTAAACACTCTGGGGCCCATTATGGCCCCGCTGCCAAAAAAAGAACAGAGGCCCACTGCTTCGCTCCAAACACAAATGTTACATAATGAAAACACCACTGGTTGAATCTGTTTGTGTAGGTCTGTCTGTGTGTTGTCACCACAGGCATGTATGCATACTCCGGCCCCTGATAAATGTGCATTGCTGCCCTGTTAAACATGGAGCTGTTCTGTGCAGCAGCTCTGTGGTTGTCAATCTGTGCACAGTGCATGTTAACCCTTAATCTCCTCTGCTTCCTCTGCTGATTGTCAACATGTCATGTTTCTTTTGTTTTGTTCTCCCCCCCCCCCCCCTTTTAGATAATGACTAACAGCGATCTGCCCCTCACTCATGGCAAAGCAAAGGATTCTGGTGAGTAGTTTAACTCTTCTGGACTGATAAATCAGTACAAAATCAATCAACATCAATTTTAGGACGTTGATCTGGGACAGATTCCAAACATTGATAACTTCCAGATCAGATGTGAGGTTGTGCTCCATTTCTCTCTTTTAAATATTTTTTAATTGAATATATTTAGGTTCAGTGCTGTTGACTGGAAATTTTAATATTCTTTGCTCTGGAAAATTGTGATTTTATCGACTAAATGTTTAATTCATTAACTTTAAAAATGATCACCAGATTTAAACATAATGAACATCTCTAGAGCAGTTCTAGCAGCTCTAGACTCTAAATGCAATGACTTTTTTAAGTTTATGGTCTGCTCATCATCAGTCAAACTTAAGTGTGTGATAATGTCACACCAGATGGTTCGCAGCCATTAGTGTGACCGTATAGGGCTGGGAAGAAGCATGTTATAATATACACCATCTCCCCTCCTTCCACCAGACCGTCTCTGTGCTGTGTCCACTGTACTATAAACTGTGGTTTTCCTCTGCAGCAGCACATCTTTTTTCTCTTTGTTAGGATGACCTCAGTGAATGTCTTCTCCTCTAATCACTGCAGTTTTTTTCCCTTAGAGGGCCTGGGCCAAATCATGAGCTTTGTACACATTATCTGACAGTATTAAGGATCAGAGAATAAAAAAATAGCCATGAGTGGAAGAAACGTGTCCTGAAAAGTCCACAAAGTAGAGACAGTGAAACGGGGGAGGTTAAGTCAAGCAAAATAAAGGGGCTGGAATAAAACAGAGGAAGAGAGGAATGGATTTGTAGGGGGCTTTTGATGTGGAGGAGGATCACACTATACGTGTGCTAAAGTCAGCCTGAGTTGTGTGAATAGTGGAAGGGGTCTAAGTTCTGTGTCTTTGCTGTAGTAAGTGTTTTTCTGTAGTTTCAGCTCCCCTCCTGCATTCTGTCTTTACAGCACCTGAGAAGAAAGATGTTGTCTTGGATAAGTTCAACCGCAACTCTGTACGCGATCGAATGCGCAAGTTCACAGAGTCCAGCCAGAGCCCGAATGTCCCAGCTTTGAGGAAAGCTCCTCTGAGGAATGGGACCGCCTCCGGCAGCAGCGGCCAGACGAACCTCTCCAGAGCTCCCGAGCTGTTTACACACACAGCGGCATCGGTCAGCACATCTGGAGACAGGCCAGCAAGGCCGCATGTGGACTCTCACACCTCTGCCGCATCCCAGAGCCAGGCCACACCTCAACTTAGAGGCGTGGCCAGCAAACCTCTGTCTTCAGCGAGCCAATGGCAGAACGCCGTGGGTGGGACGAGGCATCCAGCTGAAAAAGATGCTCACACCTCCGGTAACTCAAAGGAAGACTGGACCCCAGGGAGAGCAGCCGGACAGCAGGTCACCCAGGGAGAGGCAGACCCGGACATGAAGACTTTCCTCACCATCGAGATCAAGGATGGGCACACCACCACCTCCTCTACGTCCTCCCCTAGGGGCAACATCGTGCCCATCACCAACATGACCCCGCGCATCACCACTAATGCTCTGGGACAGAGAGCAGGTAGGAGCCTCCAAAGTATTAAATCAGGACTGGAACGACAACAGAGCACTTATTTATTTAGTTTGTTTAATCTTTTGTCTGCAAAGCTGCAGCCCACTGTGCTTCGGCTGTATATCTTTGCTAATATCAACCGTTAGATCACACAGGAATCCCAGTCGCTGTGGGAGGCGACTGGCACCGAGGAATCGGTCACAAGTGGGATGATGACAATGGTTTTTTATGAGGCAAAACGAGCAAAGCACATGGATGAGTGGGGATGGATCCTGGGGCTGAATACGAAGCAGGATGGTTGTACTGAAGGGTATTTGTTATAGAGTAGGCATGTTGCTGTGGTGTGGAGGGAGGGGGGGGGTCAGGAGTAGTGGGGAGTATATTGGGACAAAGGACACTACAACTGGCTGTCTCAGGCCAGACTGAATAGCAATACTGTTACAGTGCAATTCAATAAGCCGGCTAGCCAGCAACAAACAGTACAGTGTTTTGTTTGTTAAATGCTGAAAATGTTATCTGTCCTCACTTTATCTAAAATTACATGCGCCATCATTCATTTAGGCATGGATTTACAGTAATTGAGAAAAATGTTTTTGATAGAACTGGTCCATTGAGTACCTTTTTTTTTTTTTTATTCTGTTGCATCCTCATTTTGAAATATCCTGCCCCTATCCATCAAGAACAGGTATCCATGTTTACCTGTTAAATGCTGAAAATGAGGCTATGCTATGACCAGGGGTAGACGACAAATATTGTGTCAAAAGTGAGGAAACCACAACTCTTGATATAAAAGCTCTCAGTAAATACCTTAGTTTATATATAACAGTGAGGTGAAGATAGTTTTCATTTGTTGATGGAGGATTTTATGCCTTCTGTCAGACTCAGCATCAGAGAGATGACAGGAAATGAGGGAAGCGTGATTGTGAAGGACACGCAACATACTGTAGGACCTCGGGACTGACGTGAACCAGAGATGATGCAGTTCATGGTTGGCTGCTTAACCTCTAGAGTTAAGGTTTTAAGACAAATGTAATGTGATGGTATTCCATGTCCTCTAACTAGTGAACTCGGTGGCTGATGGAAGAAGTAAATATATGTAAATATCACTGAGCAGAAGAAACAACAATGCGTATATTGAACTGACAGTAATTGATTTTTAAAAATGCCAAATACGCAGCGTTTTGTAGGTGTTG
The DNA here is from genome assembly GCA_023238725.1 of Scortum barcoo. Lineage (NCBI taxonomy): Eukaryota > Metazoa > Chordata > Actinopteri > Centrarchiformes > Terapontidae > Scortum > Scortum barcoo. Next base: position 24,235,638 of record CM041535.1, read on the forward strand.
GAGAAACACAGCAAGATTTCTACATTGTCAGATCATTAATTAGCACGTGCAGCAGCGGGCCGGTCTCACACCAAACAAGCTGTCACATTACATACTCGTAGTGCAAACAGTGTCGGCGTGGATTCATTAATTGCGTGAAACAAAAACATGACCAGCGTGAAGCTCAGCCCATTTCAGAAGCGACACCGCAGCAGCTGCTGCTACAGTCCGTCCAAACAAGACGTCTTAAGTTTCAGCTGTTCCCAGCAACCGGGACCTCCAACCCAAACAGTTTATCCAAGACTCAAGCCAGACCCGTGCAATTACAGCCTCCTCACCTCTTACAAGCACACACCCCTCCCTGTCTTCTAGGACATGTCCTGGCAGCCCGTCTGAGCTCCTTCACGAGGGTCACACAGTCTCTTTGCAGCTCAATTGGCCTTAATGGTTTTGGGTTCCTTTTTTGGGAACCTGCCTGCGTCCCACTGACTAAAGGCAGGCTGGGATTGTGTCTCTGATTCCTCACAAAAGCACCTTAAATGTACACCGTGCTGAGCTGGTGTGCTTCAATCCTGCTTTTTATGATATAGCTATTGTGTGTGTGTGTGTGTGTGTGTGTTTGTGTGGGGAGTGATAGGGTGGGAGTGGGAGTCGTGGGGGTTGACAGCAGATCACAGGGATATTCATGTGCGTACTCAGGCGAGTGAAGAGGGATGTTTATGTTAAAGGTGCCGTCCTCTACATTTTCTCACTTGCCTCTCATTAGACAAGAGTTGCTGTTGTTTATGACTCTGTGGCAGCTTACGTAACTGACTACCACCAACGCAGTGCAAAGGCGATGCACACATCTCAACCGTACACATACATATGGCGCAACCTTTCTTGGCCAACCAATATCTGTGCGCTACCTGAATTCAAATGTTTTTCCTCTGTCTGTTTCAGAGTTGACCCTCGGCCTCAGAGCGACGCCGTTCAAGATCTCCTCATCCAGCCTCTCCTCCGGATCCTCCATCAAGGTACGGTCTGGATTGCACATAAACACGGACGCTCTGCAGAATCTTGGCAGAACCCGTCAAACACGCATTAAAACACGTCCCCGGTTCCTTCCAATTAAGGATTAACATTTGGTTTTCCTCCGCTATTTCATTCCCAGCTGACTTAATTGAATTCCTCCGTGTTTTTGCCATGTCCCTGTCACTGCAATCACCTATAAAGACCTGAAAAACAAGTGAGCCGGGACAGTGAAAGACAGAGTGTGAGAAAAGGAGGGAGAGGAGGGAAGAACAGTGTTTATCAAACACTGAGTGGGTAGCCAGTCACATCTGTCCTTGTAGGGTATGTGAAGGAGAGAGAGGGAGGTGCTGCGGGCCATTCTTCCTTTTTGTCTCGACAGGCCGTGCCCATGGAGATTTATCTGGGAAATGTTTCCTAAATCACACCTGTCTGTCTTCATGCACTGCAATTACTGTCCAGCTGCATTAAAACCCGTGTTGACACAAGCTCTCCATTGCGTCTTTTCTTAGAAGGCTGGGCCTCAAAGACGCAGGCCTCGTCTTTTGCGGTGACTTCTGGGGTTACGAAGGATGGCTAAACTCCCATTTGCTTCATTCCTTCACCCCCTTTCTCCTCCATGAAAGGAAGTGTCCTCATGAATGGAGATCGGGGTAGAGGAGAGGTGGTGTCCTGTTTACTCTTTAATGGCTGTGTATTCCACTCCCCATGTCGAGCAGCAGCGGTAATCTGGTTATGGGATCAGGGAGCTGGTTAATTAGGGCTGGGAGGAGGCTCCACGGGGCTGCAGGGTGGATTTAAGGTGTTGGAACGAGACTGTCTCCATCAGTTAGGCCCTTGTTGAGACACACAAACAGAGAGGCAGGTACGCGCTAAGATGCTATAGCAGAGACTTTCTTAGAAAAAGGATTTCGCAGGAAGAGGACAGATTCTGCAGGAGATGAGGTTTAAACCTGTCTGAGCTGAGTGCTGTCACAACATTATCGGCATGCAGGTAACTTTGACTTTGTGTGAATGTGTATTATATTACTAAACATAATGCGTTTTAATTTAGGATTAAGAAGTTTAAGAATTTAAAAAATCTGCTTTTTTTCCCCAGTTTTTTTTTACCTCCCAGGACCTTTCACTGTCTCTAACAGCAACACAACAACACAGTATGGGTTATAGTCTGACTCTGGTGTCATTCACCACTTATTAGTTCAGCCTTAAATTGTTACCATCATGCTAACTCTGTTGTTACTCTGTTGTTATTCATAAGTGTTTGGGATGAGAGTTAAGCCACAAGTCTTAACACTGGCTGCATCTATCACAACAGGCATGACTCTGTGCCGGCACTACTGCGACTGTAAGAAAGTCTTTCTCTCTTTAAATCACTCAGATAGGCTAATATTCAGTCAGCTTCTGCTCAACTTTTACCATTCAAACCATGAGCCTGAGTGACTTGGTTAATGAGATTGTAGAAAAGAAAAAAAAAAGCACCAGACAGCATTAATTAGCATCAACTAAAGGGGAAGCTGCTGGGTTACCTTCTGATCCAGAGACCACCTGTTCTCTGACTTTCCCTGGTTTACTCAAAGTTCAAGGTTGTGTGAGAGAAGGTGACATGTCAGGGGAGGACAGGACAGCCTTTTAGTGTAAATGTGGCAAGAAGAGTGTGTGGATAGGAAATAGGCAGAATGCGGCGTAAAGAGTTTTAATAAGCTCGTCCTGTTTGGTGTTGTTGATTGTTGTTTATTGACCACAGTGGTTCCTGTCTGGGACTCTGATCTGTTTGGGTGGTCTGGGCTTCTCCTCGGTGGTCTAACTTCAGCACTCAAAACCTCCACTCTTTCCATTAATTCCAATAAAACATTGTGTTGCTGATAGCAGCAGTTCTCACAGTGGATCGCCCATAAATTACAATTTATTTGAGAGTCAGTGGAGAAAGAAACATGGTAAAATAAACAATGGAAAGACTCCAAAGTACAAACATACGTAAAAAAGATAGAGCTGCTCCTTGTTATTTATTATAAGAGCAAAGCTAAGACTAATTTAATGGCAAGGTCAAGATGCTTGCAGTATTTCAGCGCGGTGATGAGAGTTCATTTCAGACAGGTGAGAGCGGCAGCTGATCACCGATGCCTCCGCGCTCCGGGCGATCACAGCTGCTCACGCTCATCTCAGAGGGATGCTCGTCCGTGCTGACCACTGCGCTCGGCCTTGAACACAAACATAAATAATGCCACAGCTTTATAACCAGGGTGATGACAGGACAGTCAGTCTCTTTCCTGTAGTCACAGAGATCACTGCCAAGCTCTGGGTCACGCTAGTAAAGCGCTGCTGCGTGAACATGGACACAAGCCCGCAGTCAGTGACAGATTGTCTCACTGTCACACAATGGGAGAAGGACCCCATTGTTAACATACTGCTGATCCATGACATACACTGGTTACCAAACCAGTTCACACGTGTCACAGCTTTAAGCCTGGTCTGCAGAACCTCTGTGTTTTATTCCTGATGTTTTATTGCAAGCTAAGATTTAGATTTCCTCCAGAGATGTCTTTTTTTTCCTTCTTTGCCATTTTGGTTTCTGGACTGAAATTTCTGCATTGTTTTATTTTTGAGCTCTATTGGAAGCTGGAGTATATTATTCTCAGAAAGTCTTCGAAATAGCAGCGGAGGTTTCACAATTGCTACAGACACTGTCATGTATAAGAATGAGAAAAGATCAGTTTCTGACATAATGATATGGAATATATATTTATATATGAGCAGAAAATACTTTCTATTCTTCTTATTTGTCTTGCTCCTTCTCTTTCTACAGCCTTTTGCTTTACTGTGGGTAAAGTCCTTTAGTGCTCTGATGCATGGTAAGACCACAGCCATGTCCTTCTTGGGTTCTGACCCACTTTTCTTCTTGCCAGTCACATCTCTCTCCACTCTCCCTGGAGGCCAGATTCTTCACTGCTTTGCTTACCTGTAAATCCCTGGAGAGAGCACTGGTACCCTGTGTCACTTTGTTCTCCACTGAATGCCAGTCCTGTTTATTTTGATCTTAGATGATTCATACACTGTGCTTTATATGTTTAGATGAATAATGATAGTGGTCATTAGTCACAGCATTTCATTTCTAAGCTAGGGATATTTACAGTGTTGGCACTTTTTAAAATCAGTTTAATGCTTGTGATGTATTAGCATGTCATGTCATGACATTTAGTCATATGTCACCTTATGCTTCTAATCAGAGAGATACAGCATGTACAATGCCATTTGATTTGTCTGCATGGACTACAATAGGCCTGTAAATCTTAAGTAGATATTTAAAAAATGTATTCCAGCATCTAACACTATGAACCATGTACACACACAATCACTGTCAGCGCTCTTGGAGAGCACTTCATTTAACAGAAAAGCACTTGAGGCATCCACATGAGCAGCAGCTGGGCCCCTGCTGCTTTGTCACTAAGCCTAAAACAAAGTCTTGGAAGGGCTCTGATGTCCTTCCCAACATCCTTGCCCAGAGTCGTGGAGCACTGGTCCCTCGCTGGTCACTCACTCAGACCTGTCAGGGCCCTAAGCACTTTGTCCTTCATGGGCCGATCTTCCCTCTGGAGGCCTGCCTTGAATGACAGTCATGCAACACAAGTGACTGATTAGTTACGACTCACTTGCATTTAGTCAGAAAGTAATTTGAAGAGGAGTGAAACACTAATGTAAACTTTGCTCAACGCAGGCTTAGAGCCACATCTAAACCCTCGCTGCCTGCCAATCGAGGTGTGAAGGACACAGGCTTTAAATAAAAGGAAAGTTGAATGAGGGAGGGGTGAGTTTTCTAAATTGTTGCCACGACAATCCCCCCTCTGGCCTCCACCAGTGCCCCAGGACTGACTGGCTCTGTGAAATATTAGTGGAGATAAATAGACGTGTCCACGACACCTGGAAATAAGGGGGTGGGGCTACTGCTGCCTGGGAAACGGGATTCTTTGCATGCTCATTGGCTGTCAGGGTGTTGTCCAGTAAAGAGGGGAGACTTGCTGGGGGTATAAAGAAGGTGAATGGCTCTGGAAAGTCTCTGTAGACAGATCGACAGCAAGGACACCTTCTACCCTCACATCTGACTCAAAGTCCACAACCTTTTGATTTATCTGATCTTACATCCCAATTTAGGTTTTTGGGACAGTTAAGTGAGTTTAAACTAAAGGGACTTTGACCAGTGTAACACTGCGTGCAGCTGGTCTGGCCATGCCTGGAGTGAACCTGGACTTCCTCCCAGCCTCTCAGGCTCCAGAGGCTTTGGGCAGCCCAGACAGCGCTTGTGCCGAGTCGGGCCTGGAGGAGGTGATTGGTGATCTTCTTGCTCAGGAGGCGGCAGAGGAAGAAGAGAAGTTTTGCAAGAGTACATTTGAAATGACATTGCAGTGTGCTGTTGGGGAGATCCACACTGACCTGCAGGCCTTTGGGAAGCGGGTGGACGCCCGTTTGGAGGAGGCAGCGGCTAAGGTGGCTCCCCTGGCCGATGTCATTGCCAGGCTGCAGGAGGAGAACCTGAGGCTGAGGATCCAGCAAGAAAGGCTGGTCAGACAAGTAGAGGCCCTGTGCAAGGTGATGGGGCTGCCTGATCCCTTACTACATATACTACCCAGCAAGGAAAGCTCGCCTTCAAATCCAAGTGAAACCAAATCTCCATCCAGTGATCCTCCAGCCTGCACACTTCAGGACACAGCACCTGAAGCACCACATGACACTTTATCCTGCACCCGCCAAGACTCTCCATCTGGTGCACCCCAGGACACTCAAACTAGCACTCTTCTAGATAATCAGTCAAGCGCATCCCAGGAACCAATATCATGCCCACAGGAATCAGAATCAGACCCTGTATCTGCCGGGACAAGCACACCTCAGAATTCGGAGCCTTCACCCGTCCCCCACCCGCCCACCTTTGCAACCCGCCGCTCCCTCTCTGCTCCCTCTTTGATGCCAGACATTTCTTGCACCAACCACATGGTACAGCTCATGACCCCTTTTAATTCAGATAAGCTGCTTGCCGACTGGGTATGTCTTTTGTTCCAGTGTTGACAATACCTGTGGATCAGGCTGGCCATGAGCTTCACGTGCCAGTGACACTCTGTGCTCCGCTCACATACTTGTTGACCTACTGTTCCCTCTCTCTTAGCTTTCCATTGGTGTTAATCATATATTTCATCCTCCCTCCATCTTAGCCGTCACTCAGTTTTGACAGATTGTCTTTATGCGGAGGACTTTGCTGCAATCTGTCGCAGAGGTATTCCAGTCCTCTAACGGCATGTGTTTCTGATCGTGTGCTGGCAAGCGCTTGTGTGTATCTGCATGCAAGTGTCTTGCAGAGTGGATACACTTACTGGTGGAGGAAAAAATGATCGCGGTTTAACAGGAACAGTGGCCCTGACCTATAGTCCTCAAATCATGAATGTTCACTTTGGCAGGGACATGAACTTATTATTAGATGTTTTTCAAAAAAGAGCCATAAATGAAAAGGTTTCACTCATCTGGCTTCGAACAAGAATGAGATTTAAAGTTTTACATTCCCATTATAGAGATCGATGTGCAGTCTCATGACTGTCAGGATAACCATTTGGCACTCATCTTTATCCTTGTTTGTTTTGCACTGGTGACATTTAGAGGGATATGGGTATTTGCAGCATTATCTTCTGTTATTCAACCTGCCAGAGTTCATATTCCTGCCTAATCCTGCAACGACAGCTTGGTCGTTGCAGGTGGTGGACTTCCAATGAATGTTATAGCCCTCAGCCGACAGGTGATTGTGTTAATGAGGGGTGACCTTATCTGACCATTTCCCTCAATGCCTCTATACAATATCAGCTGTTTTGCCTTTTCAGATACCCATAATTCTGCTGGTGGAGACTGTATTGCAGGTCTTAGTGGTGAATCATAATCGTTATAGCCCTTCCTCCTCCTGTTGAATGGAAATGAAACAAAAAGAGCATTTATGCCACGGTGACTCAGATGCAGAGGAGTACACTGAAGCTGAATCAAACATGACTCAGGCACTAAGGTTATCTGGGATTTTCTCACCCTACATTCCCTCATTGCCTGACTCAGAGCGCTTGTTTGTCCAAAAACATTCCTCGCCGGTCAAGTGCCTCTCAGTCCGGTCTGTCCCATGTCCAGAAAAGTCTCAAAAACTAGCGGCCACCCGTGATCACAGAGCTCTGTGTGGCTATGCTGGGCTTTGTCCCTCCCTGGTGAGGCCTGGCTCAGCTGGGGCCCGCAGGGAGGAGGACTGTGGCGGCTGTGGATAGGGACAGGGCCAGCTGTCTGAGCTATATCTGGACCAGGACTCGGCTACAACAAAAGCACAGTGAGAGCCCATAGTCTGTCACAGGCATTCAGTAGCATATAGAAATTTAAGAGGTGATTCAGAATAAGCACTTAGAATAAGCTGGTAGATGACCAGATTTACTATAATGCCCTATAATGTTAAGGTTGTTCTCGTGGTGCTCTACTTCCTCGTCAGCATGCTCCTTCACCCTTTACTTTTGCTCATACGTGCACCACTCCTTCTGTGCTGTGCTTACCATAAAAGATGGCTTTTCCTGAGTTTATATCTGCTAATGCATTGTTCCCATCTTCCAGCCGTGGTGGTGTACCGTACCTGTCACATAAACTCTTGGTTCACAGGGGCTCGGTATCATTTAGACACTTCGTTTGTCAGTCACACTCCATGAACTGCATTAAGAGCAACTTGGCCGGGTTGCTCCCGCTCTCATGTGCTTACTGTCACCTCTTTCTGGCATGGCTGGAAGGCAGAGGGCATGGAAGAAATGAGGAGATATGGTGAGTGGTCTTGGTACAAAAAGAGATTATTAGAGGGGCCTACTTCACTCTGGCCTATTATGGCTGCAGTGTGTTTAACCAAAATCCTCTTGTGCTTATTGCGTCCTAAATGTCAGCAAGCTTCAGTCTTGTTTTTTTTAAACCCTTTGCCTGGTTTCATAAGTGCACAACTGAAAGCCTGAGCTCCAGGTTAGGGGATTGTGCTTGGAGGAGCTCTCAGATGACAATGCACATATCCAACTAAGGTCACAATTCCCTTTTTAAAATTATTACGTATAACACTTCCAAACTCTGCAACGCGACACTGAGTAATGTAATCGTGTGTCCTTTTTGCATGAATCTGTGTACTTGCACTCGGTCACGCTGTGTGTGTTATGTGCCTTGTGCAGATGGAGACAGAGCCCGTTGTGGCCTCTGAGCCGGTGTTTTCAGCTGCGCCGTCTGTCCAGGTGGCGTGTCACGTCCCGGCCATCCCCAACGGCTCCAGCACTCAGGCCAAACCCGACGAGCGCTCCGGGAAACTGACTGAGGAACAGCTGGCTGCTATCGAGGATGAGGAGCTCCTTGACAAAATGGTACTTCACACCCAAGTTCTCGATGATTTAGATTTAAAAGCACCACTTTGTAACAAATACAGCAGCTTCAGTCATGCCGAATGTTTGCGTATTAACACCAAATCTCAGTTCTGTGAGGGTATATTTGGGAAACAGTCACAGCCGAGTGCCGTGTGTGTATGAACGGTGCTATCTTAGAGCTGCATGCATAAATAGAGCCATGCCACTTTGGCTTTTTGTGAAGAATGATCTCTCATTGTTTCCATTTGTGTGTGTGTGTGTGTGTGTGTGTTTTTTTTTTTTCTTTTTTCCTTCCACAGCTCGATGAGTCAAAAGACTTTGAGGAGAGGAAGATGATCCGTGCAGCGATGAGAGACCTCCGCAAGAGAAAGAGAGGTAACAGCATGAAGAAAACCAGGCTCTGTTTTCATGAGGATTTCCTTTAAATCATTATTGGCAGACACACAGCCTCATCATAATCAAATCTGATGAATACCTCATTTACATTTTTTTATCTATTTATTTTTCTTAACTTTTCTGTACACATTTCAAACAAATGTGCAATTTCCACACTATTTCTATCCACTCTGCCCTCAGAGGCCATGCTGGGATGTACTCAAGAGGAAATAGGTAGGGCAGGTTGGTGTGCAGTGTGCATTAAGAACTGATACTTGCCTGCGTTTGACTTTGTGTTTGCACCATCCTGTCATCGTCAAACCACTACAATTTTAAACAGTTTATCTCTCGGATCTCTGTGGTGGGTGATGAAGGATATGTCGGTCATGTGCATGTGAATCCTGTTTTTCTCATGTTTCACACTCGCCTCATTGTGCTGCAGTATTGCTAGAGAAACGTCCACCACATTTAGTGTGTTCTCTGTTTTGCAGTGAGCACTCACCATATGGTTTCACCAGGGGTCTGGCTGCATTGAGCTGACAGTTGAATCTCCTAATTGGATTCCCAGATCTGAGTCTACGAAGAATCTGCAGATGTTTAGTGAACTCAGTGGCATCGAGCATATAACAGCGTCATAACCTCTGCAGATACAGCAAATATCACACAGAATAAAGGGTTTAAGAATAAATGTTTAACTCTGCACAGTGTGTTTAAATACACATGGAGGTAGCAGCGCAGGTCTTAAGGTATTTGTATTTTGTACATTGCTGAACTTGGAACAGCTTCCACAGGGGACGATCGCAGTGTGTTTGCTCTCTTTGATCTATGATGTTTGTGCAGTACATATTACTTGACAGCTTTGGCTCGGCTGTGAGCCTCCCACCTGCGGGTGTTTGTGTGTTCAGAGGAATTTTACAGTACTGTGGAAAGAATCCTGAAATGTATCACCTCAAATTTGGGAGCTCTGTTTTAATCCATCTTTGTGGCAGTCAGATGAGGCGCTGGCAGTTTGTTTAGGACCTCCTGTCCTCCTCCCCTTTTTCCACTGACATCATCTCTCCACCTTCCCCACTACCTCTCTATCCTGACTCCCCTCCCCTCCCCTCCCCTCTCCTCCACCCCAGACCAGAGAGAAAAGGAGCGCGAGACCCGCCTGCAGGAGCTCCGGCAGCAGAGAGAAGAGCGATCACAGAAGGGTCGTGCCGGGGCCGGAGCAGGAGAGGTGGTGATGAGGAAGGTAGAGAAGTCAGCGGATGGCTCCACTCTCAGCCAAGTCACAAAGACAGATCGCTTCGCCCAGTCTGGTATTTTTTTCCCCTTTTTCCTTTTGTTTTCCTGTGCATCCCTGAACCTTTCCTGAACCTGTATGTAACCACTCAAGTCAACAAAGAGCCAAATTACAATAAAAAGAAACAAAAAGTGACTTGGAAGAAAAAGACAGGGAAGCAAAACATAATCAACAGTAAAAGTGGATGAAAACCAACTTATAAGGACACTGACCCTGTCCGGTATATAAATAATTTAAAGTATGTATTTATGTGTTTAGATAACGGGAACACATCAACACGCAGCACTGTCGTCGAGGCCAGTTATGTGCAGAAAACAGGCAGTAAGTCATTACTTTATTTTGCTCTCTGGCTCACTTAAAATACTTTATAGTCATCATCACTGTCTCATTGCCAATGTCACTCATATCTCTGTGTATTTGTTTGATTTCAGGAGGCACTGTCCAGTCAAAATCTTACAGCTTCTCCTCTTCCACATCCTCCTCTTCCTCTAACACAAGCAAAAAAGTGGGCAGGTAAGTTATAAAACACCGGCACTGTAGCTTCCCTAAAGTTTAAAATCCTTGAACTTTTGTAAATGAACTTGCCGAACATGTCCCCACCTCAGCGTGTTTGATCGTGAAGACGACACGTCGTCTCGCAGCGGCAGCGGCGGGTTGGCCGCCGTGGAGCGAAGGCAGGCAGAGAGGCGCAAGGAGCTGATGAGGGCTCAGACTCTGCCCAAGACCTCTGCCATGCAGGCCCGCAAAGCCATGATTGAGAAGCTGGAGAAGGAGGGAGGCGGGTGAGGATAAACAGAAAGGCCTTACTACCAAAGAAAGGAAAGGAGCAGGTCGAAGCATGTAAATATTAACACCAACCTGACTTTTCTTTTAGCCCTGGGAATCAGGCTGTGGCCAAGGTAAACAAGGTCCAGCGCTCCACCAGCTTTGGTGTACCCAATGCAAACTCCATCAAACAGATGTTGCTCGACTGGTGCCGTGCCAAGACCCGTTCATATGAGGTGAGCCAAGCAGCCACGAGAAGCCACTGTGTGCTTAGTGCTCATCTTTATTGTCCGCCAGTGAAGCTGTAGCTGAGATAATATTTTCCTACTTTTGGGAGTGTTTCCATCACACATCTATCTCTGCCTCTATATCTGTTCTGTTTGTCTTCTCCCTCAGCATGTGGATATTCAGAATTTTTCCTCCAGCTGGAGTAACGGCATGGCATTTTGTGCCCTGGTGCACCATTTTTTCCCTGAAGCCTTTGACTACAGCGCCCTGAGCCCCAACAACCGCAGGCAAAACTTTGAAGTGGCCTTCAGCAATGCAGAGTGAGTACATACACGAGAAACATGTTTGTCCAAAGTAACATGTCCACTAACCACCACCGGTTCTGTTATTGTTGTCAAGTTTTGACTGCAAGTGAGGGCGACAACTGACTTTGTTGGAGAAACCACATCGACTGCAGTGAACCTTCGTTTTTTAATATTTTTACTTTGTTAAGAAAATGTGGTGAAGAGAAACCAAGAGAAGAAGCAACGGCAGGATTAGCTTGCCTCTTATGCTTTAAGATCTTGACATCATCTTCCACCGAGGGCAGTCATGGAGTCAATACACAATGAAAATAAAGAAATCCAAGACAGTTCTTCTACGCTGCTCCCAGCCCACATTTCCCTTTCTTTACATTATCTAGATCTTTCACATCTCTCATTCCTCTGTAAAACCCCTGTGATTTTTATTCAGTATTGCTCTCTGCCAATGCCCTCTTGAGCCCGAAGCACAGAGACGGACCGAAAACACGTGGAAGCATCCTCGACTGATGTCCCGGTGTTAACTTTCCCTGTCTCTCCCAGGTGTATCGAACCACCTCAAGGCTGAGCGGGCCCCATTACTGCTCCTACTACTCTAATTACTCCACCTCTAAACCTCCGCTCTCCCATCTGTCCTCTACTAAGAGTAACTGCTGCGACACCCTCCATGAGCAAACCCTCCCCGAACAACCACCAGGTTAACAAAAACGGACGAGCTCTCGGCGACGCCTCCGATACTCTCCCTCCTTTTCTTAATCCTAATCTCTCCTCTCCTTTTTTGTCTCTCTTCCTCATCCGTCTTGCATCACACTATCTTCACTTGTGATGCTCCCACCACCCACCCACCCGTGTGTGTGTGTGTTCACATGCTCCCAGTAGGATCATGTCAATGCTGAAGTCAATACAGATAATTTATACTCAGCACTGGACTGTCACCCATCCACAGCCCCTCGCATTTCCCACCTTTGTGTTGCACCATCACTCACGCTCCTCCTCTTCCACCCCTCCAGCAGTTTGCTGTTATCTGGTATCCCGGCACACACACTCGCACAGACCCACACACCATCCTGTGCACTAGTGTGTGTTTTAGAGTCACCATATGATTGTATCTATGTTTTTTTTTATTTGTTTGTTTTGTTTTGTTTTTGCAGAGTCCTTGTTGTTTTTTTCATTGTGTCTTGTATTTCTGACAGAACATAGTCGTTTCGAAGTGGTCAAAAGTGTCTCGTCTTAGCGCACAGAAAAAAACAACAACAAACAAAAAGGCTAAATGAGCTTCTCCTGATGCTCATTTGACGTTTTGTTTTGTCCCACGTACGTGTGTGTGTTTGCCACATACTGTACGTATAATGATGTTCATGAAGCATGTCAACTCATGGATATATTTGTGAACACAGAATGTAATGTTTTTGTTTCTTTTTGTGTCCTTTCTCTCCCTTCCTCTGTCTTTTCACCCTGATTCTTTTTTTTTTATTTGGCTGCTCACTGCTTTATCTGTTTTCTTTCCCTTCCTTCCTCTCTTCCCCTCACTTTGTCCAATATCTCTGTCCTGTTCCTTCTCTTTTCATCTTATCTGCACTTCATACTGTTCCTCCTCATATCCTCCTTTGTCTCTCTCTGTTTGGGTCTGCCTTTCCTTCCTCTCCTCATCCTCCCCCATCTCTCTTCCCCTCCTCACCCCCTCCCCCTGCCGGGTGCGGGCGCAGGAAACTAGTGGACTGTCCCCAGCTGTTGGATGTGGACGACATGGTGAAGATGCGCGAGCCAGATTGGAAGTGTGTGTATACATACCTGCAGGAGTTCTACAGGGGCCTGGTGACGAAGGGCCTGGTTAAAACCAAAAACTCCTCCTAGAGTCGCACCCCACCTAAAACCGAACCCATGGTGAGAGAGGGGGGGAGCCTGCGAAGGAACCTGACTTTGGTTCTGACAGACTTGTGACAGACAGTGGGGTGGAGGGGAGTGTGTGTGTGAGTGTGTGTAACTGCATGCCTTAGGAAGCTGATAGGATTTAAATAAAATATTCAGGTTTGGAAAACTCCTTTATAGGCTACTTTTGGATATTTGATCCTTCATGTTAATCTGAAGCAACTGAAGTCCAAAGAACCAAACATGGTGTGTGTGTGTGTGGTTTGTGTGTGTGTGTCTATGTGTGCATTTCTGCATAGCCAGACTATGGGCCAGGCAGGGAGCCAGGACCATCTGCAGCTCAACACTTTAAAAGGAACTGCTGTATCACAGTGTTTCAAACTGAGGAGGGAAGAAACAAAGCAGAGAACAGAAAGGCTGTGTTGTCCGCTGACTTTTTATCGAGTGTGAGCTTACAGGTGTTTATGCACTCGGCTTGTAAAGCCCTTTCAAAGATGCTGTAATAGAAAAGTGCAAGATTTAATGTTGCTGACATTTATTTTCTCATGCGAGAGATTTAGTCCCTGGGGTTGTTCCTGTTACTCTACGCTCTGTTTGTGCAGGACGTCTCCGGGGGTTTACAGTGTGAGGAGATAATGCCACCCTGTGGTCACTCTCTGCATAGCTCACATGTGAGGTCTTAGTTCTTAAAACTGTTTATTTAAACATACTGTATTACTGACATTTATTTATGGAGACATTTAAGGGTTTTCCACACAGTGCTTAAGAGAAAACAGAGACAAAAAAAGGATAAAGGAATAAGAGGAGTATAACCACAACAAGAAAGGGCTGGAGTTCATCTGTGTGTGTGTGTGTGTGTGTGTGTGTGTGTGTGTTACAGTGGATGGATGACTAAATATAAAATATAAAGAGAATATCTTCCTCCCTGCTCCGCCTCTGGTCCTCTCCCCTCCTGTCTGTTCATCCTCCTCCTCCTCACACACACTGTCTCTTGTATGCTGCAGGACGTACGCCAACTGCATGCCTCTGCTGGAGGTGGAGGACATGATGATCATGGGCAACAAGCCTGACTCCAAATGTGTCTTCACCTACGTGCAGTCTCTGGTCAACCACCTGCGCAGATACGAGATGTCCATGGGTCGGCCCTGCGACCTCTGACCTGTGCTCAGTGAGCGTTGAGCCTCAAAGTGGCAACCCCCCCTTCATCAGCCCTGACCCACACCGCCCCCCCAGCTCCATCCTCACCTGATGACGGCCTGCACGCTGACAGGCTGCGTCAAAGAGTTGCACATCTCTGATGGACAAGCTGGGGATTGTGTGTGTGTGTGTGTGTTCAGTGTGTGTCAGTTTGCTTATTATCTTTGTTGGCAGTGGTGATGTGTATTAATTATTTCAGTTCTCTTCTGAACACACACCGTTAACACAAAAGTCCACCTTTCTCCAGCAAGAGAGCACCAAAGTTTTTATAAGACTTTAAACTTTTAAGCTTTAAAATTTTATCTTTTTTTTTTCTTACTCAGACTTTGTATCAGGTGATATTTAACATGCAGAGTACTGAAAATCACATCAAGAGAGAAAAGAGAAATATTTCTATTTTATTTCTATTTCTATTTCCCCTTTTTAAGTTATTTATAGCTAAATCTCTCACTGCTACACTTGTGTAATTGCTGTCATTTGCTAGCATCTCTGTTGGTAATACCGGTAACGTCCACATGATGCATTATTTGGTTTTCTCATTTCGGTACTTTTTCATTTTTACCAAATGCGGGTGGCTTGAAGTATCTTAATTAAGTTATTGATATATTCTCATATAGATGTAATCAATTAGCATATTACTGTTTAATACATGAGCACAGGGATGTTCTTTTTATTGTTGCAGTCCAGCGCTGAGTAATCTCACCTCTCTGAACTCTGCAGTGCTACTGAGAACAAGTGTCAGACGTTTGGAGCATTTTACTGTATCATCATCATCATCGTCATCGTATTATTCTAACAGCAGAAGTCATTGCAGTACAACACGTTTTTTTTTCTTTTTTAATTCAGGTAGAAAAAACGAGGAGTGTGTTGCAGTCTGAATGTCATCCAGCTGAGTCGTATCATTGTGATGTTTCTTTGCTGCTTGACTGAAGTAAAAAAAAAAAAACCCTCACAGCATCACTGCCTTGCTCTGCCAAACACACTCACACACAGCTCCTTATTTATGCTTGAGTAGATTTTTTTTTTAAAATATATTATTTTGTATTTTGTTAGTGTGTACATTATGCTTTTGTTTAAAGTGAGTCAATAAGCTCGAGCTCCCACGATATTTTGTGAAACAAATAGGGGTTATTGGGCCTGATGAAAGCCAGCTTTCTCTTTAAACTTGAGCAATCGGGACTGAACGTAACTGCCAACTGTATATTTTATGACATGAAGCTAAAGAACATTTTTAAATGAAGATTTTTATTCCTCTTGTAAGATTCCTTTTTGAGAAGATGTCTAAAATTCGATCGGAGCTGATTTTGATGAAATTTATTTCTTACAGCTCTGCTTTAGTAGATTTAGAGAAATTATTTGAGGATTATTCCACTGCTGCCAACTGAAAAACGAATACCTAAACGAAGCAGTGAGTGCTGTACATAAGAGCTTAAAACACGTAATAATTTCATGTTTCTGTGCACTACAGTTAAATGTGAATTCAAATTAAACCAATTTGAGAAACGGATGCGTTTGTCTGGGATTATTGCTCTGAATCTTCTCATAAATCATTTAACATTTTCATTTTCTACACCAGATTACTCCTGTCGAGACTCAGACAGGCTTACATTCAAACCTACGGGCAATTTAGAGTCTGCGATCTGCCAAATGTGCACTTTGGAGTGTAAAAGGAAACAGACAAGCACATTCAACACAACAAGAACCAGGGATGAGATGATTTTTTTTCAAATATTTTATTATTTTCCTCTTGGAAAATGCAACGCTTTCACTTGAATCCTCTTGTGTGCATCAGCCCCACCCACCAGAACACAAAGCATCAGCCTCCGGCCAGTCAGACGATTTTCAACCTGAGGCTTCATTCAGTTTCACAGCAGGTGGGAAGCAATCAGACACACGAGAGCTCAAGGGAGGCGAGGATGGTGAAGACAGCTGACACATGATGGACCAAAAAAAAGAAAACACAAAGTCAAACATACACACTTCCAGTCTTTGTGTGGGGAGTAGAAAAGCACTCACAAAGCAGCCTTTTGGTTATTATCGCTGCCAACAAAAAGAACAAACGGCAAGAACGATATGTGCAAATTCAGACTGTGGGCCTTGTAAAGGCCTTTTGCTGATGCTAAGATTTTGTCCTTGCCCATGGGCTGATCCATGATCTGCTGGCCTTCTTTTGAAATGACAAGCATTTCTGTTATCGCCCGCAATAACCAGCTGGTCGTGGAGCAGCTATGGGACAGAGGGGTGCTGTGAGATTCCTACTTTTCTCCACGCGTGACGGATTATAGGTCTGTATGCGTGACCTCTGCGTCGGGCTCGGAGGAGGCGCTCTCTGTGGCGAGAGAGGACATGGAGGATTTGTACGGCGGCTCGTCTTTGAACGGGCTGTCTTTGGCAGGAGAGAAGCGGAACTCCTCCGGCACCTCGTCCTCGGGCTGGGCCTTCTTGTAGAAGCCCAGCTGTCCCAGCAGCTCGTTGATCTCAGAGCGGGTCATGTCAGACAGGGCGATCCGCTGTGGAGCACACACACAAGTCAGGGAGCTGCAGTGTTAAATTACTTTTCTGCCATCTTCAATGCCACTTTAGTGATTGTGAGCTGTTTTAATGCATCTTGAAAGCAATCTTAAAATGTAAGATTTTCTTTTTTGTGCCTTTATTGGACAGCTGATTATGAAATTGGAATCATACCAGGGTGATCCGAAGAGGTTTAAAATGAGACGGGCATTAAAAATAAAACTTAAAGCTGCACCAGTCAATATTAACCATGTTATATGTAATGTGAAGTGTGTCACTGGCTCACAAATGTATGTTTTGGATCACTTACACCAGTCTCATCAGCCTTTTTTCAGCCATAGATGCTTTCAGTAACAAAGCTAGAAATCCAACATCCAACACTTTTCTACGGACAAAGTTGGTGCTTAAGAGCCAGGTTTATTTTCAGGAGCTGATTAAGCTCGAGAGGGAGTAAAAGTTGGACATTATGTGACCCAAAACAGGTGTTTCAAAATAGTATTTGAAGCCCTTATGTGTAGGATTAAAAGCTAACTTCAGTAAGTGGTTTAGTAAGACCCTGCCCCCCTCACATCCCCTGAAAACAACACATGGACACTGATTTATATTATATGAAATTACAGGTGCCATAATCACAATCAGATTCTACATATAGGAGCTTTAATATCACAACACAAATATAAAAGCACCGCAGAACACAAACTTACATCCAGCTCTTCATAGTAGTGATTCAGGAGGACAAGCTCAGGGTCGGCCCCAGGAATGTGCTTCATCACCAGGTTGTGGCTGAGGTAGGGATGGTCAAGGATTGGCTCAGAGAGAAAACACTGAAATATTTACAGCGCGCAACTCACAGACGGACTTGAGGAAGACAAGTAACAGCGGTGTAGTCGAACTAAAGGATACTAAAGAGGGATGTCCTGGACCACAAAGGCTTTGACCTACAGACAGAAGTGGGGATTAATTGTTTTGTGCTGCTTTCAGCAACAGATCTGTGTGGGATTACGTTGAAACTCTGGATGTGAAACGTCAAAAAACACTTTTAGGCTTCAGTCTGACACCGGCTCTCTCTTGTGTGTTGTCTGTTCCCCCTTCCTGCTGATGATATAAACGGGGGTAACTTACCTCTCTGAGCTTGTTCAGCTGTCATCCGCCGCACGTCTGTGAAGAAACAGAACACGAAATACAAGAAATGGTCACAAGCAGCTCTTGTACTTTGAAAATGGGACAACACCTGAATTGGGAACAACTTAATTGGCATATTTTGGGCACAGACGTGTCTTCATTCATATTTTCCCCGTGGAGCTGCACAGAAAAACACTCTAATGTTCTGGTATCACTGCAGTGCTGAGTCTTTTGTGCGGAGCTCAGATTTAGGTGGGCCTCTGGGAAGGGCGCCTAACCCATTTTTGTGGAAATGTGAGCCTCAGGTATTGAGTAGCAGGTGTGACTAACACAACAATAGCAACAGATAACAAGCTTTTCTCCGGTGATGCTGGCAGGCCAGTGATTTGGTGACACCCTGGGGGGAAAGTGCATGGTTCCTCACAAAAAACAGAAGAGTAGAGTTGCAGAAACTTTTGTGCAGGAATCAGACCTCCGGTTACACCCCTTTCAGCAAAAATGTGCCACTTTATTTGCATTTTTTAATGGTTGCTGCTGTTAATAAAATACATATATAATCCACACAGCCTTAATTGGGTGCTCTACTGTAAATGCAAAGACACCCATTCAGTTTATTACAGCTCTCTTCATCGCACTCCCCTAAAAGAAGCCTTTACGCATGCGCCCACGCTTATTTACGCATTTATCCATATCTGGATCCAAAGCATGCACCCACCTCCTGCACCCAGCGTCCCTGTGAATATAAATTCAGCCCACTCCCCCCCCCACACCACCAACTATGAACGGATCACGGAGCCCGCTGTGTTACTGTACCTCCACCTTCGCCTTGGCCAGCCCCTCCAGCCTCTTCAGATCCACATCGTAGGCCGAGGCGCAGTGAAGCAAACCGGCCAGCACCACCAGCCACATGATGTCTCTCCAATTCACACTCTCTCTCTGTGTCGGGCTCTGATCCGGGACCAGGACCTGCAGATCCCCGTGTGCAGAGTGAGGTAACTGGGCCGAGGAGGAGGAGGTGATGGTGATAATGTGCAGCTATGTCACATCCGGACCTCTCTGCCACGTCAAGTGTTTCTCCTCCCAGAGAGGGAGGGCGCTCATTGGCTGCAGAGACTCACTTCATCTCATAGATTTGATCTGCAGTCTGTGTTTGTTAATCCTCACAAATGTTAACAGGAAATGCTTCACTTTTATAAATCCATAAACAAGCAGAAATATTGCTCATTTAATCTCTGCCTGCCCCATGTAAGAGGAAGGAGAAGAAGAAGATGGCAGATGGGCTGTTTCATCTCTAGAAACAATGATGATTACAGCTCTGCATGGATTATAGAAACATCTCTGCATAATTACAGATCTCCACGTGTAGAGGAGGACGTGATAAATTGATTTTAAGGGCAATGAGACGCTCCTTGTTTCTAGAAAACTGTACAAAATGAATCAAGTGAGTTAGATTTATGATTTATCTGTGAGTCCTGTCAAGAATACAAGTGTGATCTTTGCCATGTGAAGTGATTTTATCAAAAGGTTTAGAGTAGATTTATTTATGAGAGAGAGATCTGTTTGACTCATTTGTGTTTGGCTTAAAACGTGGAGACCTGAGCTGAGTCGAGCCAAAATGATTCATTATTACTAACCTCGAGGCAACTTTAGATCAAGTCACGTCAAGTTAAAACATGATCACATTCAGGTTTATAACTAAAACTTGTCACACCGTTTCAACAAAAACTGGATATAATAACTATATAATGTTTTTATTGCAGATCTGATAGATTATACTAAATTGTACAAGTATTTTTTTATTACGTTGTCCACCAAACTATGTGCTTTGTCTAATTTTGCAATTGTTACTCTGTGAGAAAGGAGCTGAGCTGTCTTGGAGGCAGAAGATTTCAAAAGCAGTTTGGGAGACATTAGATCTAAAAGTGGTTTGATGAGCTGCAAAGAAACGTCCCACAGAGGAACACTGGATGTAATGAAGGAAGCAGTGAAGAATAAGTTACCACGACCGCAGGTTATGACACACACACACACACACACACACACACTGACCTATATACAGCACAAAAAAACCTGTTCTGTTGTCTGTGTGATTCATGGCTGAGGAGAACAGGAACAGGCACACTGAAAGGATGAAAAGGTACAAATAATGAAGGTTTTGGCATCAAGTTATAATAAAATAATAATTGGGCTACAGCATTTCCATACAGCCTTGAGTATGCACATTAACATTCACTTTTTATGATGAAAAAGCCTCATTTTACCCCCAAGGAAAAAACATTAAGTATGTCACTGTTGAGTACTTGATATAGAGAAGTGTACAACCCCTCCCTCTTTGTCTGCACTCCCTGCAGCAAGGGGGGGGTTGTTCTCCTAATCTGGTGGCACCTTCACTACAAATGCCAGCCCCTTTTCATTCTCCCTCTTTATCCTTTGACCCACAATGTCCCGGGTCTTGGTCTGTTTGAACGTTTTGCTGCACATACACATCACTCACTCATCCATCCTTTGCACAGATGAATTTATTCTCCAAACCACAAGCTCTCTTTTGTAAATGTTATGTTTCTTCATTTATTAAAAAAATACTTTATTGGTACTAGAACATGACTGGTCTTGCTTCTTTGTCATATACACTTAGGCTGTTTGTCACATATAAATATTTTATATGTATTTATGTATATATATTTATGTATATATATATATAAATATTTTATGTATATACTTATACTATACTCTAATGCTGAGCCGACAAGATACTGTTTAATTTAAAAGGGACAAACCTTACCTCTGTATAGTTTATTGATATTTAATTATAGAATACTGTTAAATCGGAGTACCTTCTCTCACAGGCTGCTCCAGCTCCGCTGTCGAAAGGACAGATACAGGAAATCTTTCCTGCCACATGCCATCTCACTGTACAATAACAGCTAATACTCTGGTCATAACACAGTCTATATGCACTTTATAGGTTTTTTTAATACACACTGTTCACTGTCAGCATATCTGTTCACTGCACCTTATATTTATTTTGCACTACAAACAGTACTGCTATTTATACATGTTCTATACATTTTGTTATTGCATTTTATATTGTGTGAAGATGTCTAGGTTTTTCTTCTTTCTTTTTCTTTTTATCTCTTTGTATTGTTATTGTGTAATGCTGCTGCTACACGGTAATTTCCCAGCTTGGGATTAATAAAATCTATCTATCTATCTATCTATCTATCTATCTATCTATCTATCTATCTATCTATCTATCTATCTATCTATCTATCTATCAGCAATCCTAACCTTGTACACACACACACACAGAGGCACATAATGAACAATAGAGAACTTGAGCCATGCACTGACTACACTTTAACAACTGACCCACCCCCTACTGTACATTTCTGCTACAACTTTAAATCCTTAGATATTTATTAATCTTTTTATTTATGACTATGTACATACTACATATATTCACATATATTTATGTTAACAGCTGGGAGTCACCTATCTTAATTTCATTATGTCAAAACATAATGACAAATATAGATTCGTGATGCTTGATTCTTCTTGTCTCTTGAATTTTATTTTATTTTATTTTATTTTTTACAAGCTTTCACAAGTGTCATTTAAAACAAGCAGGATCACCTCACAGCTGCTCTGTAGTCACGCTGCACTTCACCACACCGACCACCAGGAGGCAGCAGCGCCCCCGCCATAGAGTTGGACTACATAGAACGGCTCTTTGATCTCTACCGTTGCCCTGTTAACGTGTTAACGGTCAGTGTCACCGTGGCAACCAGCGTCAGATCGGTGCGCGCGCGAGAGAGAGCCAACGGCCGGTTGAGCTCGCAACCGGCGGCCATGTTTGTAGGCGTTACTCCCGCGGTGTTCCCGGTCTACCTGCTGTAGTTCTTCGGACTTTACGGTAACCATCGTCCGCCGAGCACCGTGGGCAGGCAGCGGCTGCTCGTTAACGGACGCCCCCCTCCTCCTCCTCCTGCTCCTCCTCTCTTCCTCTCTCCGTCTCCGGTGTCGTTGAAGGGCACCGGACGCGGCGGGGAGCTGCCGCAGCCTGTGTGTCTTTAAAACGCAGGAGGAGGCGCAGCTGTGTGTATCTGAGATGTAGACTCGGTAAAAAAAAGAAAAGAAAGAAAATCTGCATCACCGACCGACCGACCGACCGGGAGACCTGCCGCTGCTCCCTGACATCTCCCCGCCGAGGAAGCGAGGGAAGGAAAGGAAAGGAAGGAAGGAAGGAAGGAAGGAGGCGCTGGGATGCCGATGGTTCCTAAAAGTTCAGCCCGGTTCACCTAAATCCACATCAGATCCACCGACCGACCCCCCCCGCGTCCGTAATAACAGCTTCAGCACGGAGGAGCCACGACAGGTAAAGGTGATGACTGATCAGCTGTGTTTACCGAAAAACAATCAACCAGGTGGGAAATGTTGTTGTTGTTTACTTTTGTTACCTGTAAAGCTCGTGATCTGAATGAATCTGCACAAGGAGGATTTTCACAGTTTATTTATTATTATTATTATTATTATTATAAAAAACATGATAATAGGCAGTAAAAAGCTAAATTCACACTTTTTTTCACCTGTTTCAACACTAGAGATCATGCTGATGAATCATCCTCAGGTAGCAAACACACACACACAACACACACACGTTGATATTTTGCTCCCTCTGACACATAAACACACACATACGCACACATTTGCTCTGATATTGTCCTCCCTCATCTCACACACACACACACACACACACACACATCTGATGACAAAACACTGAATTAAAATGACCTTCATGCTCTTTTTTTTTCCTGCTCCAGCCTCAATGATTGTCCTTGAAGCGAGAGTTGTAATTAGGCCAGACACTGTATCTGCTCCTGTCCTATTTCAGCCGAGACACTTGTCTTTTCTGTCCAAGTGTGTAAATATTCATCACAGGTACCAAAATCCTGGTCTGCTTCCCTGAAAGTGTTCAACTTCTGTTTTCTTGTTTACATAAGAGGCTCTGTCAGACATTAAATGACAAACTGCCAGCTGCCTGTTTCTTGGTTGTCAGTCGTATTTGCATATTTCTGTGTGGCTGTTTCAGATACGTAAACCGTATTTACTCTTCCCCTCACGCACATACACGTACATTTCAGGTTGCAGTTTTGTTTTGCACTGTCTTGTGTGTTAATGTAATGTAATGTGATAGATGCACTGAAGGAGGATTTTGCTGCAGGCACAATAATCTGTAGCTTTGCTGGGTTCCAAAACAATGCTTTTCATTTCCATCCTTTATCACTCACCAAACAGGTTTCCCCAGTGGTTACTGCAACTACTGCATGGCGAGGCTGGTTTTCCAACTTTTGGCAAGTCGGCTTGAACGTATTGCTTCATTCTTACTTAAAAAACCAGCAGCTGTGCAAGAAGGAACGTGTGGGCAGTGAACCAATCGCTGTGTGAGACAGTGTTTTAAAGTCATGCACATGCACTGGATGCTGTTCCACATCCCAGTCAGCAAATTTATTTTTATCGTCCCTAATGAGTTTTTGTCATTGAATTTGATTCCATAGCCAGGCACAGACAGATAACGCTGGACTGAATGAAAATGTTCATCCCAATTACTTGACAGGACATTACGCAACCTATGCATGTCAGTTATTGGGTAAACCAGATGCTGCTTCAGCGTCTTACAACAACGTGGTGACCGTTTTCCTCCACAGAGAGACGTCCGCACAGAATGAAGCAGAAGTAAACATTTCCATGTGGCTGATTTCTGTAATTGTTAATTGACAGAATGTGAAATTGAAACTTACAAAATAATTTTGCAGTGCAGACATTATTCTGTATGTTGTCAGCACTTGTCTTCAGTGATACACTGTAAGCACAATCATTTTGACAACCTGGGCCTGGGCCGTGACCTGATCGTAAAGATGAAGCCCCTGGATAGAGGGGAGGGACACTCAGTGGCACTAGGACCCGGAAGAGCCATTTACAGCTGTGGCAGCAGCTGCCGGTGTCCTCTCTGTCCGGGTCATCATTAGTATCCCTGTCACTGGGGCATATGGCCCTGGAGGCTCTGAACACCAACACTCTGCCTGGCTGTCATTTTAACATTAAACACCAAAGAGGTGATCAACATTACGGTTGGAGCTGCCGCGTCAATGCTAGGCAGAGCTGAGGATTTCAGATCTTTAGTGTAAGGATACAGATGAATTCCTTTACATGAAAGAAGACATGAAACATGGCTTCTGACTGCTCGACTGACTCTGCCATCCAAAGCTATCAGTGTTGTCAAATAATCCCCTCGGAGGAGCCAAGAAGGCTGGCTCCAGCTTGCTGTTTGGGTTACACTACATCCTTCCTGGCTCCCTCGGCTCACCCCTCAGGAGGGTGCATGTAAACACCATGACACATTTGTTATTATCAAATCATTCCACTCGCTCCTCGGTGAACGTGAGTGGAATAAGAAGTGCTAGTCTGTCATGACTGTTCCCGGAAAGGCAAATATTTGGCTCCTGCGCTGTCATATATAAAGAAAATGAGCATTAGAAAGATTAACTGCACTGTATTTACACTGCACTGCAGAAAATATAGAAAGGTGTTTCCTTACTGCTGTTTCTACCTTAATATCTCATGTTCTATCACCTTCCTGCCCTCAGCTCTTTTTCTGCCATATGTCATACATGCCTTGAACATGCTCTCATTCCCATGGACACCTTCCCTCTCCAGTTTTCTCCCCTGTGTCCCACCCGCACACATTACCACTGATTGCGATCTGTGTCCAGTTGTTGTGGCGGTGGCCGCCGGGACTATGGCACGTTGACGTCACCGACGGTGACTGCGAGGCGGTTGGCTGAGGGAAACAATACAGAGCGCGTCGCTGGAGGAGAACAAGTGTCACCTCCAGAGCGCAGGGGGAAATAAGAGAGAAGGGAGGACTGAAAAGATTTTAGCTCAGCGCCCAGTTTGATGTGAGACGAAAAATATAGGATGGGAGAAGCTAAATTGGTGGGGTGAGCAACTCGGTGCCTGTGCAGGGAAGGTGGGTGAGATGGAACAACAAGAGTGTTGGGAGAAGATGAGGAGAGAGGAAGGATTAGAGAAATGGACCGATAAGAAAAAGAGAGAGAGAGGAGGGGGATTAAAGCTTGGAAAAATAGACAGTGCCAGAGGGAAGTGTGAGAGGATCAATTTAGAGACGTTCTGCAAAGAGACACGGCGTTGTCACTGAATGGGCTCGGCTCTCCCTCTCGCTTGCCTCGGCTCGTTTTGCACCCACCCACTCCCACGTGTGCCCAACCGCCCTCCCCCTCTCCCCCCCAACTAAATGCCATACATGGACCATAGGAATACATTATGCCCAGCCAGGCACCAGGTTATTGGTGGACCGCGAGTGCATTTCTGGGCACATGTTGGGGTTGGGGGGGCGTCCCTCCCCTCTGCATGAAAGTCATGGCCTCCGTCTCTTCAAGGTCATGTGAATAATTGTGTGAGAGATCTGCTGTTTTTCTCCCCAAGCAGATACGACCTCTCTCTCCCTGCTGACCGAGAACACGTCTGTAATGTACAGGACGACATTTTAACAAATGACAGGCAGGTTAATGTTTGCCTTGATCCGACTGTGCCCCTGTTAACTCGAGGGTAGGTGTCCTCTCGACCTCATAAAAGATACGACATTCTTTGGTCCTTTCTCACGTGTTTCATTCCTGCCGGCGCTGACTGATGGATCTGGGTCGGTCTGCCACAGCGTTGTACCCGAATCAGCCTTTTTATGTCCACAAATATAAGACTTCACCCCCCCATCTGTGTGGAAAACATTTTGATTTAGCATCTGAGGAGAGGCGTTCCTTCATTTTATTCTGGTGTCAACTTTGGTGGTGAACAATCTGTGGATGACAGTATGTCTAATATCTTTTTTGTCCTTGATCCTTTTTTCATTTTTTCATCGTTTGCCCATCTGTTTCCATGGAAGTTTCTATAAGTGGCACTCATTTGTCCACAGCCATGTTGGATATCGCTCACAATTATGTATTGCTGTTTTTTGCATTTAAATCATAAATAGTAAAATCTTTTATAAACTGGGTGTACAATAGTTTAGATTGCTGTTTTGTCTTATCAGCCAGCAATGGAGAAAAGCAAAGCGGGCGTTTATTCATACAATAATTGGGTAGATTGTTATTTGAGTGAATGGGCTTAAATTCCTCCTTTATTTCTGTCCTCCTCCTCTGATCTCTCTGCAGCTCCCTCTCCCTCCGTGTTGTTGTTTATTCCGTGCTGTTGACTTTAGCTGTTGTGGACCGTGCAGCGGTTCCTCGTGTTAGTGTGTGGCAGGTGCTCGGAGCTGATATGAACTGACTGAGCATCTCCCTAGTTACTGGAGGACTGGCAGGCGGCTTAGGCGCAAGTAGAGAGGATGATAAACTGTGTCCAGGATTTTTTTTTTCTCTCCAAATCTCCCATCCGAAAGCGCTCAGAGGTTAGGAAGGGAGGAGAATACGTCTCCTCCCGTCCCTTACTGCTGCTGTTTTTCATGAATTTTGTTCTTTGCAATGTCTTCTCCTATCAATACATGCAGCTGTGTTCATCTGTCAAGGCCATGAGAAGGCAGGTAATTGAACAGTCACGATGGTGGGAGCCAGAATGACTCACTCAGTTGTCCTGCTGGGTCAATAGGGTCTCATGACTCATCAGCTGAACTGATGTGTAATTCGTGAAAAAGGCTGCATGTTCAAGTAATAGAAATCCTTTTTGGCTCCTTTTTTGAAATTATATTATCACAATGTACAGCCCCAGAGAGATGTGCTTTGCTCCTCACACAAATCCTTTTATATGATTCATGATACACAAGAACGTTATCTTCATGGTTTAAATGTTTAGGATGAGTATGAGTTAAATTCCTCTAATGCAAACATGATGTGCATCTTGCAAGTGGAAACGTTTCTGTCATTTTCTTTGTTGCAGAAATCTTAAGAAATGGACCAAGATAATCAGACCCAAAGCCGGATGCAAGAAGACAATCCAAATAGAGCAGCAGAAGGTGGAACCACGACTCCAGCTCCAGACGCTGAATTCCGCTGCCGGCCTGCCTGCCGGTCCCAGCAGGCCTCGACGGCCCCAGAGGAGCGCCAGAGTCGAGGGCTCCGTTGACATCTCCGAGCCCAAAGCTGAGCCCAAAGCTGAGCCCAAAGCTGAACCTTCTCCGGTGGCTAACCCGGACGAGTGCACTCCTGATGGCACTGTGGCGAGCCTTCACAAACCCTCTCGCCCTGCGGCAGTCAAACCCTCAGGAGATCGCCCTGGTCCAGGCATTAAGGCTGGCCCCAAAGGTCCAGGCCACCACCCTGTTAGGGCTGCCTCAGTGCCCCACCCGCCTGCCAGCAGGCCCGTGCCTCCTCACCTGAACCCTCATGCACAGAGAGCCCTCTCTGTAGCAGGTACAGCTGACACTCAGACCCAGACTGTGGAAGACTTCAGGCAAGTTCCCTGTGACTGTGTGTCCTGACATTCATGTCTCAGCACGTCCCCGTGTTGCCTCCCAGTCCCAGACAGCTGAGAAAGATAAGCACACACAACCTTTATTTATTTATAGTGACAGTCAATGCTGGGAGGCCGCATGGTTATAATAAACATGTAGCCCATTGCAGTGATTTTGATAAATACTTTGATCGTATTTATTTCACACAGTTCCAACCAAATTCAAATAAATAATTCATGTTAATTATATCAATATCTTAAATGTTGTCAGGATACATTGAATACTTTTAATGTATATCTAAATGACATAATATGTCAAATTAGGTGATGACATATTTTTACCTAAATGGTCTGTGAAAGGTTTGTGTCTTTCTTTCCCACCGGATTTTCATGCTTTTCAGTAGGTGTGTCTCTTACCACTCCCTGGATTAATAGTTAATGAATCACTGCACAGTAAACTGGATTTCTGAAATTGAATCAGTATACAAGTTGGGCAAAGATCGCTTAAAAAAAAAAAGAAGCTAATTAATTGTAATGACAGCACCTTGGTTTTGTTCTTTCTCACACAAGTGTCGTAGCACAGAAAACAGCTGTGGCTATTTTTAACATGCCGTGGCCGTGAGAGGGGTCTGTTGGAAAGTTTAGTGATAACACTGCAAGCACACTGAGCTTTTAATAGAACATTTCTGGGATTTTCTTGTGAGCTGGACCTCAAGTGTCCTGGAACAACTGTGACATGATGGCTCCAAAATGTCCTATTCTCTGTGTCCCTACCTCAGAACAGTAAAGAGCTGCGTTCTTATTCATACCTGTAATTTGGGAAATCATTCAGTATTTTCCCTGACACCGTAAACGCTCCATTAAATATAGGTTCTTAAACATGTGTAACATACACAGGTCGAACGTTGGGATGTGCAGAATTTCATTCAATCCATTTTTTAAACACTTGTTCAGGACTGAAGGTGGCTGGAGCCCGTCCAAGTTTAAACAATGGGTGAGAGGCAAGGTACATCCTGGACAGGTCACTGGTCTGTCAGGGAGCCAACATACTGTCCAGACTCACACAGCCTCACACTCACATTTACATGAGGCATTTAGGTTTTCTAATTTAACTAACATTTATGTCTTCAGGCTGCTCCAGAGTTGACTCGGCTTTCAGAGCCAGTGGATTTGAACTAAGGACCTCTTGTGTTTAAGTTGCAATGCTAACTACTGACCTTCCAGGCTGTCTAATATATAAAATCACATGGCATGAATGATCGCATAATTAACAATATGTCAGGTGTGAATACAGTTCTTTATATAGTCTCCTGCTTTGGACCAGTACTGTCTGATATCCACGTTAATTAATGCTGATTAACATAATGGAAGCAGTAGCAGCTGGATATCAGCATCAGCTTATCTTTTGTTTCTACTTCATATTAAAATTTCATCAGTAATGTTATGCAATTTCCTCGGCATACGACTGTATATGAAAGACTCAATTAATCACATTAGAATAATTTTGCATGGTGTGATTGATGTGTAGATACAGTAAGACAAATAAGACAAATCCACCCTACATTCAAGACCTCACATACTGCTGTAAGGAAGCAGAGACAAGGCTGCGTCAGTGTTATCAGGACAGATAGGATACGTATTAATAGACAGGCTGTGGTGTCTCTCTCAGAGTCTGCAGGTTATGACTCTGAGGTTTGGAGGAGATGAGTGAGTTTTCTAAGAGATGTTACATAACGCTCTTCTCCGACAGGGTGCACATCATCACCTGGAACGTGGGTTCGGCCATGCCACCTGATGACATCACTTCCTTGCTGGGGCTTAACGTGGGTGACGGAAACACAGACATGTACATTATCGGGTGAGCGATTTTTGCGGTGCAGCAGCCGTCCAGTTTCTTCCTCATAAAAGCTGAAGTCCATTTATGTCCTCTCGTCCCACGTCACTACACGACACTAATGAGCGGTCAGACTGAACCACAGCGATGTCTCTACCCTCATGGCTACAATTTTCTCCCATTTATTAATCCACAATTGCATTATTAAAGCCCATCAGCTCCTCTCTCATCTCTGTGTGCCGTTGACCCTTGTGTGTTGTGTGTCATTTTTTTTTTCTTCAAGGCTGCAGGAAGTGAACTCCATGATTAACAAAAGGCTGAAAGATGTCCTCTTTACAGACCAGTGGAGCGAGGTCTGCATGGAGAGACTCAGCCCCTTTGGTTATGTGCTGGTCAGTAATGTTTTTTGTTATCAACACATATGCACACTACCGCAGTGAAATGCTAAACAGCTCAGGTTCATACTGTACGCATTATGCGAGCGCTTAATGAGATCTCCGCTTCCCACTGCTGTTTCGGCTCATTTTGTTCCCTGAGCAACGGATGGGGTGATAATTCATAGCAGGCGTGTAATGTCAGCGTATCTGCTATCTTCTGCTGTCTGCCAAGCTCATAATGCAAAGTCAAGCTCTCACTGTCTCTTGGTTCCCCCCCCCTGTGCCTTTATGTCTGCACACAAGCCTCCCTTTTCTCTCTCTCCCTATTTCATAATGCCTCCATAACCACTGTGGGAAGGAAGTATACAAAGAACTACGATAGGTTTCATGTAACACACATTGAATGAGATATATTTCAAATAAGACATTAAAAATGTGGCCATATTTGTGCAAAATGTCCATCAACACATTTATATAGAAATAATCAAAAATCTCATTTTTTCAAGAACTGTTTGATGTGTTGGTACCTCCCCTTTTTTTGTTGTTTTTAAGGGCACATACCGTAGACGTGGTTGGTGTTTGTCTGGCTGCATCTGAAACGATGCTCTGCTCTGTTGGCATGGTGAGCCAGAGAGCGTGAATCAGCCGTCGAGCTGAAAGAGCTCGACAAATGACTCCCAGGATGCAGTTTTATTTTTGGATCACGTTGTTGTCAGTGTTGATGGGCCGCTGACAGTGAGACTGATGCTGTCCCCCAGCTATCTCATGGTCTGCTACGTTAGCTTAAACCTTGTTAAAACCATCTAGACGTGACCTTTTTGTGTACTTTATGTGGATATTAATGCTGCAGGTAAAGGGTGCGTTAGCTGGAGTTTGTTTCAAGCAGGGGGAGATACACAGCGGTCTAGTCGTGACACAGTGTACGGACATAAGTTAACAAGACACCCCATCGGTTCTCGGAGAGTCTGTTCACCAAGACTCATTGTCAGGTTTAAACTGTAACTGCTGCATGCACAAGGAAGCTTCCTTAAAAAAGCCTCTGACTGCAGAAACACAGGGCTGACGAGACATTTTCTCTGCATTCAGTGCACAGTTGCTGATGGTTACCATCGTTTATGTTTAAGTAAGCTACAAATTAGATGAACAGATTAGCAGAGACAGTTTTTTTCTGGCCCTAATTTCTTTGAATTTGTGTGATTCATGTCTATGTTCGATCCCATTTTATAGATTTGGAGACACTAGAATAACAGTAAACTACCATTTAAAAAAAAGGAAAATCACAACGACATTGTCGTTTCTTCATAAACAAGCGAAGCAAATCCTCAGAAATTCTGAAAATGATATCTCATGTACATGTTGTGTAATTAACAGGAAGAATGTTGTCCCTATTACAGACTGTAATGGGTAAGCCATTATTTTGCACTGAACTTCTTCTAGATTCCCAGGCTGCCCTACTAACATCACACTTGTTACTCACAGTTCACTTCTTCAGTCATACGTGTGTGTGCTGTACAAGGTCAAACATACACCGCTGCACACATGCACTCTCTCTCTATCTCGATGTCTCACACACACTTGTCTTTGGGCTTAAGTGTCTTTTTTGTTCTTAGCCATAATGTAGCATGGCAGCCTTCAGGAGCTGCTCCAGTGTTCACTGATGTTGATAAGAAATGCTTCTCAACCACAGTACAAAGGTAGATTCTCTCAGACTTTACACACACACACTCATTGTCTGTGTCCACACACATACCACACGTAACATCGGTCCACTTTACGGTTCAGTAGAATCCATTACGCAACAAAATTGTTCAAATAGCCAGTTAGTACACAAGCGAGAATGTCTTATGTCACATGGAGATGTGTGCCTCCATTACTGCCCACAGGGCATTTCAGGCGTAGTGTGATTATGCTTCTTCGGCCTGCAGTTGGGGGGTGGGGATGTGTGGACCATTGGAGAAAAGGAGAGGGAAGGATGAACATAAATATCTTGTGAGGGGTTTGACACAGCATGCAATACCTCAACTTGTTCCACAGTGCACATGTCATATTCCTGTCCCTCTTGTACATTACAAAAATATGTTTTGCCTTTATACCACTGGCGCACAAACATCAAAATCTGCATGTAATTATGTAGCATAACAAGAAACAAGTGCTTGAGATGATGGTGAGGGCTCAGAGAAAGAAAAGGTCTGACCATTGACTGCCCGCAGTGCGCACATCACGTTTTCTCTGCAAAGGGGTTTGTTGCCACAGCGAGGGGAGGCCACAAGCTATGGCCTCCTTAATGTGCAGCGCTTCGTATAAAGTAATGGGAGAGCTGGACTGCAGGCTCCTGCAGGGTGAAATGGAAATACAGCGGGGGTAGAAAGAGGAGGGAGAGTGAGAGATGACGAGAGGAGAACGTGAAACGGAGCAGCCCGAAATGGACATATAGCGAAAGCCAGACTCTGCTTAGAGGATTTGTTTATATAAATTTTAGTGCAAGATAAAAATAAAAAGAAATTCATACAGCTAATCTGCTGCTGTCTTGTCAGAATCATGCAAAGTGCCTCTTCATAACTCTCTCTGTGCACCTGTTCTTGTTTTCCTATTTTGGTCTTCATCTGTACTCTCAGGTGACCTCCCAGAGGATGCAGGGGTTGCTGCTGCTAGTCTTCACCAAGTACTTCCATCTGCCCTTCCTCCGCGGAGTCCAGACTGAGACCACCCGCACTGGCCTGGGGGGTTACTGGGTGAGACGGCCACTGACACCATTCTGCGATCTGTGCTGTGTTGTGGAAACGTCACACATGGAAGCTTAGCTGTACGACATCAGATAGGAGTGACTAGTTTTAAGCTCTGTATCTCTGTCACTGACACCCTGATAGAGATCTGAGCCCTCTACAGCTTCTACACACTGGTCCTGCTTGGTCTGTAAACAATGCAGGGTGTTTGTGGTATCTAGAACCGGCGAGGGTGTTGTGGGTTTTCCATCTGCTTTGGTTATGGTTTTGGATGTCTGATGTAGAATATGTTATGCAAAGTGCTCAGTTTTAAGTGAATTCTTCCTGTATGAACTCAGGCATCCTCGGATTCTGCAGGTTTTATAATGAAACACCATTTGTGTTTTAGTGGGCCAGGGCAGTTGGGAAACAGCGGGAAGAAATCCGCAGACTCATCCTGTCCCCCCACTGTGCACTTTACTGTTAGCATTAAGTATTGATGGTTGGTCCTTAATGAGTAAACTTCCTGTTTCTCTGTGGCAGACACACAGCATTCAATACAGTGAAAACACAGACACACCATTCACTGTCTGTCGGCACTTTTTCCATCACTATTTATTTCATTACTTCATTCATGCTTCCAGAGAAGTGATGAGTAAATGAAAACAAAACCCATCTCCCTCTTTCAACATTGTGTGCCTTCCCCTCTTCAACGTGGTTTAACTTCCCCTCTCCCTGTCTGTGTGAACAGGGGAATAAAGGTGGTGTGAGCGCCCGCATGTCAGTGTTCGGTCACACCATCTGCTTCCTCAACTGCCACCTGCCGGCTCACATGGAAAACTCAGATCAGCGCATGGAGGACTTTGAGAGCATCCTACAGCAGCAGCAGTTTGAGGGTCAGGCTGCCACCGGGGTTCTCGACCACGAGTAAGCCAGCACACAAACACGGTCACACATGAAGAGTTTTATTTGTTCTTCTGATAAGGAGTGAAATAAAATTCACATAAACAATCACACACTGTCTATATTCATGTTTTCAGTGTGGTGTTCTGGTTTGGGGATCTCAATTTCCGCATCGATGACCTGGATATGCAAGTGGTGAAATCAACCATCGATAACAACAAGTTTTCAGTGTTGTGGGAAAAGGATCAGGTAAAAATAAAGGCTGTGTAATCATGCTGTTTAAAAAAAACTCCTCTGCATGTGGTCCTCTTGAATGCAGTTTGCCCTCTCTATTTAGAGCAGCTCTTCAATTTAGTAAAACTAGTCTTTACACTGAGATCTTTTCCAGAATTGTTCATAACAAAGCTGTTCATTCTAACATCCTTACTTAAGATCAGAGTGCTTGTGAAGACTTGACATGTCACAAGATAAAATTGCGTTAAAAAGTCAGGAAGATCATGATAATCGCTCATCTGGAAGACACTGTGTAGGCGATGCCACTAGAGGGCAATAAAGAAGCAAACTATCCTTAACAGAGCTGTCAGCAGTAAGTGCCAAACTGACATCCTCAGTAAGTAATGCAGACAAATTCTCATCTTTACAGCTCAATATGGCCAAAGACAGTGAGACGGTGTTGGAGGGTTTCCAAGAGGGGCCTCTGAAATTCCCTCCCACCTACAAATTTGATGTTGGAACAAACACATACGACACGAGGTTGGTGCTGCCGGGGGTGCTGTTATGAATTCTAGGCCACTGACCAGATATCACACAGCCTCGCTCAGTAATACTTTTACTTTCCTCTTTGAAAGGTCCTCACTAGCCCGGGGGCGAGCATGAGAGTCCTCTTTTTCCTACATGTACTGATGTTTGAAAATATTTATTTTTTCTCTTGCTCCATCTCTGTCTCTCTGTCCCCTACCCAGTGGAAAGAAGCGTAAACCAGCTTGGACTGACCGGATCCTGTGGCGTCTGAGAGCCACCGCACCCGCAGGCGCTGGGAAGCGTGGCTCCATTTCAGGGCTGACCAGCGGGACTAAAGTGACACAGCACTGCTATCGAAGTCACATGGAATACACTGTCAGTGACCACAAACCAGTGTCCTCCATCTTTACTCTGCAGGTGGGACACATCAGGGTACATGGGAAAGATGTCTGAGGGCTTACATCTTTGGTTTTTTGATACTCCTGCCAATATGATAATACGATACTGTTTTCAGCACCTTAGTTTGAAAATCAAACAGTGTTATTGTCTGAACAAGAACTTTGCCAAAATAAAATCCAGTTTACATCAGGAAATGCAATGACTATGAATATGGCTGTACAGTTAGTGCCAGCTTTCGATAACTGGTAGTTTGTGATAATTGGTGCTGTGGACATATTTTGGTCTCTACTAACAAAGTCAAAAAGTGATACTCGGCCCTCGTTATCATTTAGGTTTATCTGAGAAACCTCAGTATTTATGCACTATATGAATGTTTACGGTAAATGTTCTCTGTAGTTCCCGTACAAAGTGGACGTTCCTCTGGTCACACTCATGGTGGAGGATGAGTGGAACAGTGTTGCTGATGCCATCGTAAAATTCAAACTGGCGCCCAACTTTTCTCGTAGCTCCTGGGACTGGATCGGACTGTACAAGGTAAATATAGTCTTACATCTACCGGCCTAATCACATGTGACAATCCACGTCAGCGAAGCTTCAGCGTAACAAATATGTATGTGCATCACCAATTTGAATCAAGTATTTACTGTTGTGGTTGTGCTAAATCCCCCTTAGGTGGGTTTCAAACACCATAAGGATTACGTGGGATATGTGTGGGCCAAGCAGGAGGAATCTGATTTTCATCGACAAGAACATCAGGTAACCTGGGTGCGTGCTAAATTCTCTTCAGAGATAATTTTGTTTCACATTAAATAGATGTCTGACTAACTGTTTTCTAGGTAACCTTTACTGAGGAGGAATTGCCCAAAGGCTCAGGGGACTTTATCTTGGGTTACTATAGTAACAACACGAGCACCATTGTGGGTGTAACAGAGCCATTTCAGGTAATCATAACTCTGCTTTCTTGAGGTTAGAACAATTTAATTCATTATCTCTTAGACTGGCACTTTACATTGCTTGTATGCTTTTAGTGCAGGTGTTCACGCCTGGATCTTTTAAATTTTTTCCCGCTGACATCTTGCTGCTCTTTCTCTATATTCTACCTCTTCCATTCCACTCTTATCCCCTTTTTCATCTATCCACAGATCCAGCTCCCCAGTTCGGGTCTTGAAAACAGTTCTTCAGACAGCTCTGACTTCAGCTCAGAAGATGACAGCACTGTCGTCCTCATGAAGACGAGGTCCCGCAGTCCCAGTCCACGCAAGGGCAAGCACCGCAGCCATCGCAGTGGCAGCCACAGCCACAGCCGCAGCCGCTCCAGCAGCCCTGCAAAGGCCAAAATGAAAGAGCTCAACATCACTGACGGTTCTCCATCCAGCACCAAGACAGCGGCCGAGAGTGAGTCCACAGGACGTCCAGCAGAGGGCAGCAGCAGCCAGGAGTCTGCTCCTGAGGAGAAAGAAAAAGACACAGGGGATTCAGGGGTGTGATGCACGACCGAGTCCTGCTGATGTCACAGGTCACATAGCCAAATGTTGTGTCTTTTCTTAAATACATCCACTAAACTGTATGCTTTCTGTAAAGAAAATATACAGTTTTTGATGCCATCCTTTTCAGGAACAGCCATCTGGTTTCTCCAGATGGTTTACTTTGCCTTGAGTTGTTCTATTAAGCTGTGCACATCGTATATTTTTGATTTTTTTAAACCTTTCACTCTGTCCTGTGTTTCTTCTATCTTTGTCCGTTCTCAGGTGTGGACAGTACAGGGAGCTGACACCTTGCATTAGGAAATACTCAAGGATTTATGGTCATGTAGAGTAAGAGAGAGGTTTGCATAATACTTTTTAGAAACCATCTTCCCCATGTTCTGATACTGGGTTGAAACTCTGCACTGACTCATACTCAGCAGTCATGTCAGCAGACTGCATACAAGCGACAAAAGACGCTTTTGAGAGCATGACATACTTGACACAGACACTGCTCACCAATCACTCAGTTTGCTTTAGTTGTGGAACATGTATCTATCATGAAGCGAATCCGCTCAGACCAAGAAGACCACAGAGGCGTCATGACAAATGCTTTTTATTCCAAAATATCAAACGAAAGCAGCTCTATCAAACAGTCACTCATTTTATTATAGTTTCAGCAAATCTGCAAATGGAGATAGCCATGCAGACTTGTTGGTGTGCTCCTACTCTTGTGGATGTTTCCTGCTTTGGAAATTCAGCAACATGATATATAACACGCAGGTAGAATTTCAGATGACCAACCAATTGGAATAACGTCCCTCCACCATGCATTAAAACCAAAGTAGGTGGAGACCGCGGTTCGGGGGGCTCGGCCTTTGGCCATGGCAGCAACGCAACACGTGTCAGCACATAGAGTGAATGTGAGCGTAAAGGCCTTTAAATAGACCGCCAAATCAGCGCAGCGGGATGCGGTGGGTGCGGACGGCAAGCTGTCAACTGACACTGCATAGCTGTCTTGCCAGAACTAGTTTGTTAATTACTGCTGGGCCGACAGTGGGAACAACTACAGCAATATCTGACCCAGGCAACATGCCCAGTATATTGCTTTAACACACAAAACATTTATGTGAGTTATCTAATTTTTCTCAGCAGCAAAAGTTACTTATAATCTACTCAGAAAACCAAAATCACATTACACATAATTATTTTTATTCAATTTCTTACATATTAAAACTTTATAGTAAGTACACCTCCGACTTATGATCAATCTGGACATCTCAATCACAAATGTGAGCAGGAACTCTACCGTGTAGAGCCACTACAAGGCTTTGCATTATACTGTAAGTAGTATAATACAAAGCTTACATGTTCTACTGTTGTGAAATATCACAATGCCAGCGTGATATTTCAAATTAATGAAATGGTCCTATCTAATGCATTGTGTTTATGATTTTTACTTTTGCTTTCTTTTTTCAGTTCACTGGTCCTGTTTTTATTTTTGTTATTTCTTGATCAGATCCTCCCTCACTGATCCTGGTGATTAGATGACAGTGACATTAGTCACAATAGTTGTGTTGCATTGTTACCATGTGACCTCTGATGCACCATCTTTGTACTTCTGGGCTGTTAGCATAGGACAGTGTATACTGTTGTAGCTGTACCCTTGGTGTGTGTGTCTATAACCAGTTTTTGTGTGTATGTGTTTTTATGGACGTGTGTGTGCGGGGTGTGTTTTGGATGGTGGACGGTGTGCGTGTGTGTGTGTGTGTGTAGCTAGCTAGGGCGGTGGATGGAGTGCGACTGTGTTTGCATGGTTTGCTGCTGGACATACTGTACATTCCGGTACTGTGATTTTTGTGCCGTAAAGTGCTGTTTTTGAATCCTCTTTGTGATAATCGTGGCTGTGAAAATTGTTAGAAAAACACGGTAAGGACAGTATAAACATTGAACTTCAGTGTAAATGTTAAGTGAAGAAAATGCAGGACAGTTAATGCTTACATAAATCTGAAATTGTTCGAATCATTTCATGGTGCATTCATGTATTTTCTTGGTTTTTGAAATGAAAAATCTATTGGACCTTTCGTTTAGAGTAACATGTTTGAAAAAGAGTAAGATTGTATGACTTTGTCCTACTTTAGGTAATTTAGGTAAGTATGATCAGTTCTGCAGTCATGACCAGTGACTATTTATTGTGAAATTTTAATGGAAAAAATGCTCTGTCTACAGAATGTTATTGTTTTGTAATTATGTGGCTAAAATAGAAGAAATATGTATGTAAAGGACAAATATTAAGTATGTTAGAAAACACAAAGTAGAAGACAATCTATGCCACAAAGTTTATTTTACTTAAATTATGTATTTATTTTCTTATTTAATTGTTAAATGAGCCTGAATTCTGCTGGCCAGTGAGGGAGCATTATTTCAACGGAAATGTCAAAATGTTATTACAGAATATTGATAATTATTTTCTCGTAGGAACTATGAAGAGAGAGTTTGATTTCTCCTGTTTCCGTTTTAGTAAATTCAAATCAAATGTTGCTTTTATTGTCTGACGTGTAGATTGTTTTGTCTACAGATATTTGTATAATTGTGATTGAAATTGACAAAATATATAGCAAGCCTGTGAGATATTGATTGTTGGCAAATGACAACGGTCATTTGTCAGTGAATATCTCAGTGGAGCCATCGATCGGTGAGACAAGAAGGTTTTTTTGGGGGTTGCTTGCTTTGTTTTCCAACCCAAAAACTAGTGCAACACTGTCCAAAGAAATAATATACTCCCCTTCAAATTGTGCTGTCTGTCTGTTTTCTGAGTCTCTTTGTAATTGTTGCTTGAGAAATTATAGTATAATCTATTGTATTCTGTGATAGTTTTATATTTCACAGTAAGTGGAGTATTTTTTTTTTTTGAAAGGTGTTTATGTAGGGAGTGGGGGGAGAGATGATGATAATAATTACCAAAAAAAATACCATGAGCCAAAAGCTAAAAAGTTAGATTTTAAGCACACTGAGTTTGACAGTGATTTAGGAATCATTAATGGAGCCCTGGCAGAGGATCTCAAGCAGCAATCGGACCTGGTGCCTGACTGATCAGGAACGTACCATCAAATCTTACAGATCACCAGAGAGGGACAGCAAGGACTTTTGTAAAGCGGGCGCTTCTTTAGCGTTTTGCATCAGCTGCGGTCTCTGGATCTTTGGCCTGCTGATAACAGACTAAAGTGCACAATAGGAGATTAAAGCATGAACAACCTCTTCCGGATCTGCAAATTAAAGTAACAGCCTGATCTTGGTTAAGAGTCTCAGTCTGACAAAGCGGGACTGCACCACTTTGGTACCCTGAGCATCGAAAGACAACTCTGAGTCAGAAGTAGCACAGAGGTTACAGACGTCTTTTTTAACATTATTACATAAGACAAAATTTCTAGGTGAGAGATTGTTAATGCTGCTATTGATGCAGACAGACAACCAGGAGTGATTTGAATTATTTCTGATTTGAAGTCAGTCAGGAAAATACAGGAAATTTTTGGACATTCAATTCTTAATTCTAGCAAGGCACGACTTAACAGGATATATCGCTGATGACAGTCTAATATGACACACAGTTGCGTATCATCCGTGCAGAAATTCAGTTTTTGCATGTATATAATAAATATTGAGGGGATGCAGAATAAACCCCTTTATGAATGAGGAGCGTGAGACTAAACAGAGGCCTGTTGGTCAGATAAGAGATTAACCAATCCAGAGCCACATCGCTGACGACAACATGATTTTTCAGATGGTAGATTAAAACGATGACGTCTACAGTGTCAAAAGGCGAAGTACAGGCCTCAGTATCGTTGCTGTGTAGCGAGCAAAAAGATTAACAAAAAAAATTATTGTTGTTCATAAAAGACATTTTTTAATTTTGAATGAAAGATTTTACATTTCTTCTACAATCCCAGGAGACAGTGAGCACTTGAATTGAAAATTTAAATATTCGCACCAACCATCTGTTTTTAAAAAAAACAAACAAACCAAAAAACAAGTGGGAAGGTAGTATAGTAGTAGTCTGTAGTAGTCGTAGTAGTAGTCATAGTCTTCAGTCTGATTGGCAGGTGCATGTTTTGCAGAGTGCAAGAGAGATAAAGAAACAGAAACCATGTCTGTTATGTGGTTTTACAAAACAAATAAGGGCAATGGCTGTAAAAAAATCCATAACACATAAGAGATAAGAGCAGGTATTCCATTATGACATTATGAAAGTCATTAATACAATAACATATATTATCTTCAATGATGAGATTAGAGGTGACCTCCAGTTTATAATTATTTATCTTTTGATAATCAGTTGTTAGTGTTTTATGGAGGAAGTTGCCAGCTGTCGTAGACTTCCTGAATAAATGTGGCCAACAAAAATAACCACACATTCTGCAGAAGGCAACAGTAGGTGCATCTTGCATCATGCTTTTGCCCTCTGAAAAGAAAGTGTCCGCCATGCAAATTCATGGTGACAAATGAGTGAACTGCTCTGATGCAACACTGGTCAGGGATTGAGCTGCTTCGTTTAGTGACACTAAACACCATTAAGCCCATCATTAACAAGTAACATCATTAAATGAACAGAACAAAAGGGTGCAGAGGACTCTTGTTTTATTTTTTTAAGTACACCTAATTTTGGCTTCTCTTTGTATTCCACCACCAGGATAGATAACTGTGTGTTTTTGCTAAAGCCAAATCAGTTTTTGACCTCTTGTTATTGCAGTACCCTCATTAGTATGTGCTTTGGCTTAGCAGTGCTGCCTTTAGTCTTTAACTAAGACAATGATAATAAAAATGAGCCAAACAACCACTGTTAGAGTTATCAAACCTTTACAGTGACTGACAGAGCGTTGTGAACATGTCGTCACTCCTCACTGTAGATCAGCAGTGCTGTTTCTGCGCTCCACACCTTCATAAATGCTTTGTCACTATGACAAGCTGTGTTTTCATATCAAAAGATATCTTGAAAATTGGATGATTAATATGTGCAGCATATCAAATACTCACAGTGACAAGCTGAAAAGACACAAATGGGATGTTTTCATTGGCCAGCAGCCTGAGTCACAAACTTGCAGCAGATTTGATCTTTCTTGGCTAAAAAAATAGGGATCTAAATGTTGTAATCTAAAATTGTATGAGTGAGTACAATGTTCTCCGACTGAAACTAGAGACTGAAAACTAGAGATACCCCTCTTAGTTTCATACCTTTGGTGTCTTTGGTTTTCTGAAATTAATAAAAGGGCCTACTTTGAAACCAGTCCTTTGTTTATTAAACCCATCTGTTTCTTCCAAAGGTAGAACATGTTCACAATCAGACCTTTTGATTATATTACATAGCAGGGCCTGGAGCGTAAGAGTAAGATGGGAGCTTTTTGAGTGAAATATAATC
The DNA here is from genome assembly GCA_023238725.1 of Scortum barcoo. Taxonomy (NCBI): domain Eukaryota; kingdom Metazoa; phylum Chordata; class Actinopteri; order Centrarchiformes; family Terapontidae; genus Scortum; species Scortum barcoo. The sequence continues at coordinate 24,276,961 of CM041535.1, forward strand.
AAGTTATGCTGAAATATAATAGCCCAGTAGTTTCCACTTTGTTGCAAATGTATTTCCAGGTCAATCTGTTTGTTTCATCAGAGAAGCACATGTCCTGATGTTCTTCTGATAGCTAAAATGAATACAACTTATTGGATTAATTAAACCAAACTCTAAAAATGGTTTCTAGGAAACATATTTTTGTTGTCTGGTACATGTTGGCCTATGATAAAATAGTACAGACTTTTATTTAAAACCATAAAAAATAGCTATCATGACTATTCATTACAAAACAAATAATGTCTGACATCTGAACTTTTATGAAACATTTTACATCTTTTTGTATTTTCTAATGTTATGATTAAATAGGAGCATTAAAATGGATCTTTCCCTCATAAAAAACACAACTGTCAATGCAGTAAATTGCACTGTTGGAAAGGTGAACGTCCCTGTTCTATCTTAACATGCTCAAAAATCAGCAAGACATGAAGCGGAAAGGATTGCCAGCGTTGAGGAGCATCTCAGGTATGCAGGCCTAATGTTCACAGCTACATGGGTTTTGTTTTGTTTTGGAAAGCTGTCCTAACATCCTGAAGAAGCAACTTTAAGCTCGATGTTCTCATTACAATGAAGATTTCTGGTAATGGTGGTTGAGGCACGACATGTGGCACCGATGGCATCAAAACTCAGGAGTGAAGAAACTCAAGCTTGATGTGTGGAGATGATCACAATCAGTTGTAAAGTTAGAACTTTACTATTATTAAAGGCTGGTAGGGTTTAAAGCTTGTGCATTACACACACACACACGGGTTACTAAGGTAAAAGGTGATGATTGAGCAAGGTCCTCGTGTCACTGTAACATCTGACAACACATGATCTCTCAGATTTAACCACCCTGCAAAGCTCTCCTGGTTACAGCGTGGTCCAACCTCTCCGCCCACCCCTCTCCCCATAGGCTGAATGGTATAGCCCGTCTCCTCCTGACGTCATCGCGTCTAATAAAAAGCGGAGCGCTGCGCCATGAGGGTTCACTGAGAGGATCAACACACCGGCAACAGGGACGCGCACGGCACACAGGCACTGCTTGAGAAGAAGAAAAAGAAAATAATAATAAATTATCCAGCTTGACATCGTGACATTTCCGTTAATCAAACAGCCAGCAGCAATGAACGGGCAGATAAACGGTTTCCACAACTCCCTCATTGATGAGGACTGTTTCTTGTTCACCTCGGAGTCGGTTGGAGAAGGACACCCCGGTAAGACCCGGCAAACCGGCCGTTTCCGCCCTTCGTCCGGTGATATTAGCGACACGTATTACGCATCAATACACTCATATTCGTGCGCTTTAAATGACATACTAGGCGCTGTTTTCTTTTTTTATAATAAAACCCGGTGTGGACCTCCTGGTTGGGCGTTACGGCCTTTTCCGTTACTAGCAGTGGGCCGGTCTCAAGAACACGCGCTACAAGCTAGCAGGCTAAGTCTCACGCGCATGTGTGTTCACAGCACAAACATCTATTATTTTTTTTTTTTATTATAATGAAAACGTCACTTATTAATTACTCATTATTAATATTGATACATCAGTATTGGTTATTAATTTGTTTTGTGAGCGTGCTGGAGCTTTAGCACAGAAGCACGCGGGGCACAATGACCGGCACTGTTAGTCTGAGCACGCGAGTGGGTTTTTTTTTTAATTTTTTTTTATTATTTTTATTTATTTATTATCACATTATTATTATTATTATTTTATTTATCGTCTGCTGATGTTAAGTAGTTAAATGTTTATAAGTCTATCACGCTGTGCTTCCGGTTGAGGTTAGTTGCGCGCGCTCCTCTCCCCATCACACGTGCAAATGATGAAATAGCGACTGTTGAGACGCAACGGCCACTCCCACCGCGCGCGCTCACGTGCCTCCGTTTGCGTTCACGCCGGTGGGGTTGCTGCGGTCTTTTGGCGGGTGGGGGGGCAAGTGGGGCAATGACTAATGCAGAGGGGCAAGTATCCGACATTCCTGTGTTTTTAAATTGAAAAGAAACAGACCTACCAACCACAGTGACTGACACCATGCAGATGTTATATATAAAATTACAGTACAAAGTGTCAGCAGAAGCTTACAGAGAAAATATTGTGTTGACAAAATTATGCATGTAAATCCAGGAAGAGCTCCAATTTATGTCTCTTCCCTATGAAATGTAGGGTTAAAGGAAGACCGTAGCCACGCTAGTCGGGCAAAGATGTTGTTAGAAAAACAAGCAATGTCCCCTCTAGCAACAGAGCCTGTTATGCTCCTAAAATACAAATCTCACATTAAAAAAACTGTGCTTTACTTAATGCCACAGAGACATTTGTTAATCACAAACCATCCTGGATGTTATGCATAATTTAACTCAGCGTACTTGACAAGCTGGTTTTAAAAAAAAAAAAAAAAAGTCCCGCCTCTGCCTGGGGAAAATGATTGTTTAGAATACCTGTGCCCCACCTGGATTTGCACACAACTCTGCTATTGATTCACATGTTCAGTTGTCTTGTTTTTGTTTTTTCAGACAAGATCTGCGATCAGATCAGCGATGCAGTTCTTGACGCTCATCTCAAGCAGGATCCTGATGCCAAAGTTGCATGTGGTAAGGCTAAAATGAACGTTTGAATGTTTTTTTTTTTTTCTTCATGTTTGAGTTGGCTCAGGTCTGTTTTTTTTTTTTTTTTTTTTTGTTTTTTTGTTTTTATATTGGGGTGAAATATTGAAATAATTTTTTGGAATTGTGCAGAAACTGTTGCCAAGACTGGGATGATCCTGTTGGCCGGAGAGGTGACATCACATGCCACAGTGGACTACCAGAAGGTCGTTCGTGACACCATCCGCCAAATTGGCTACGATGACTCCTGCAAAGGTGTGGCATGTTTTTTTTGTCTGGTTTGTAATTGTCTGTGTTTTTAAAAGAACATTGTTTGTTTAGCTGCTGTCTGTGTCCTGCTCAGGCTTTGACTACAAGACCTGCAATGTCCTCGTGGCCTTGGAGCAGCAGTCTCCTGACATCGCTCAGGGTGTTCACATCGACCGCAATGAGGAGGACATTGGAGCAGGGGACCAGGTCAGTAGTGCCTCAGCATTTTGGGGGTTCCATTTGTTTGTTGTGCTCTTTAAACTGAGCCTTATACTTTTCACACACTGAATAAATCACTTTCTCTGCAGGGATTGATGTTTGGGTATGCCACTGATGAGACCGAGGAGTGCATGCCTCTCACAATTGTCCTTGCCCACAAGCTGAACGCTAAGATGGCTGAGCTGCGTCGTGATGGTACTCTTCCCTGGCTCCGACCAGACTCAAAGACACAGGTACCCCTGTCATACTTGCTCTTGTTAACCACAGTAAACTCTTTGGGTGTGGGATTTGACTAATTTGTTTTCTCCCTTTTTGCAGGTGACTGTCCAGTACCGCCAGGACCGTGGCGCCATGCTTCCAGTGCGAGTGCACACGATTGTTATCTCTGTTCAGCACGACGAGGATATTTGCCTGGAGGAGATGAGGGATGCCCTGAAGGAGAAAGTCATCAAGGCTGTTGTTCCCTGCATCTATCTGGACGATGACACAATCTATCACCTGCAGCCCAGCGGACGATTTGTGATTGGAGGCCCACAGGTAAATGTCATCAAGGTGTGGCTTTTGGATGCCATCTAGCCTGGTGGGTTCCTTCTGTGTCTAACCCGTTTCTCCACTACAGGGTGATGCTGGCCTGACTGGGCGCAAAATCATCGTCGACACTTATGGAGGCTGGGGAGCCCACGGCGGCGGTGCCTTCTCTGGGAAGGATTACACCAAGGTGGACCGCTCTGCTGCGTACGCGGCACGCTGGGTGGCCAAGTCTCTGGTGAAAGCTGAGCTCTGCAGGAGAGTGTTGGTCCAAGTGAGTGTTGACGCAAACCCACCTGTCGCTTTAGAGCGAGGTGCCAATGAAATTCCTACTTGCAATTTCCTCTGTTTTTATGCTCTGTGTGTATGCTATCTTAGGTGTCCTATGCTATTGGAGTTGCCCATCCTCTTTCCATTTCCATCTTCCACTATGGGACCTCCTCCAGGAGTGAGAGAGAGCTGCTGGATATTGTGAAGAGGAACTTTGATCTCCGCCCTGGAGTCATTGTCAGGTAATGTATAATCTCTGAAGCTGCCTGTCACTCAGTGAAACTGCAGCTCCTGGGTCCTTCCGTCCTTAGTTTTTTTTTTTTTTTTTTTTTTTATTTTTATTTATTTTTTTTTTTAATAACTTATTTGCCCTGCCCAGGATTTAATTGAATTAATTACTGTGGAATTCAGAGCTTTTTTTGTGCTAGAACTGACATTTTGATCACGACCTGTGAGTCAGCAGTTTTTGTTTGTTCTTAATTACATGTCTTAGGTTACACGTGGGCATTAGTGGGGGCAAAAATCTCATTCTTTACCAAGCCTTATCGCTCATAGTTAAGTGTTTTGTAAATTGGATGAGTGTGGTTTCCGTCTGCAAGCTGCAGTCAGCACACTGCTCAGGGATGAGTTTGGTTGGCAGGGTAAGTGTCGAAGCTCCACGTCTTTCCCTCCTCACCAGCTGGTTTAACAAACCTCTGAAATTTTTTTTTTTTTTTTGGTGGCTCTCGACACTCCACCGGAAAATGTGAGTGTTTGTCCCTGTGTGAGCGTGAATGTGTGAATTTGAGGTCTCTTGGTTGCTGCTAAATATGTTGATTATGTATTCCAGGGAGCTGGATCTGAAGAAGCCCTTGTATCAGAGGACCGCAGCCTATGGCCACTTTGGCCGAGACTCCTTCCCATGGGAGGTGCCCAAAAAGCTCAAGTACTAAACATGTTAAGCTTTTCCCCCCAGGCCTGTTGGTGTATACTACAGAGAAGCCTCCAAGGTTCCGGGGGTGAAATGCCCTTATCTCTCTCTCATAGTAATGGTACATTTAACACATGACTCCCCTCCTCACTCCACCACCCCCCTCTCCCCCATCTTGTTACTGTTTTCTGCTGGTTGCAGCATCATGCTGGGTCGTAGGCATCTCTCTAAAACTTGATGTTTAAAGAATCAGATGGGTTCCATGAACTCGTGCACCATTAGTAGTTCACGTTCTCCCCCTGTCCTGACGTACCCCTGCTCGTCGTTGTAGTAGATCCTGAATAGCTGCGTTCAGTTGTTCTCCTTTGGCATCCCACACCCGTCAGTATCGTCAGTCTTGTAGTCAGCGTCATGGCGGTAGGCTAAATGTGATACCACTCTTAATTTACTGGTGCTACTCATGTAAGGATTCTGTGTGGCATCTGAAAGTTTTTAACTCTATTTTTAGAAGCATAATTTGATAGCTGGAGGGTCCTCTGATCCTGCACCTTCCCCAACAAGTTTAGCTTCTGTCTCAACATTCCTCCTGTCAATCGGCACGGTTATTCCCGACCCAGTGTTCTTTATCCTTTTTGTTGGCTTTATTCCCTCGTCTTTGTGGAGGATGCTAGAATGGCACAATTAAAATTCAAGGGTTGTTGCTGTTTTCACAAAAAAATGCTATGCATTGCAGGCTAAGGGGTGAGCCAAATCCTAATTATTCGCACTCTCAAATAAGCATAAAGCCTCAGATGCCCCTACAGACCTTTGCTGTTTTCTGACGTAATACAGAAAAGTCAGAAGCTGCTATGTCACTGCTCTGGTCTGCAGAGGTGTTGGTTATACTTGATCGCGGTGGGAAAAAATTGGATTGTTTATGCATTGAAGTTCAATTTTAAATCAGTCCTTTTTTTTAAAATGTAGTTTCACTCGCTTTTTTTAATGGTTTGACGTGACTAAAGGCCCTTGTACTCCTTAAGCATTTTGATGGCAGGTGTAGCTACAGAGAAACCTGGTTCCCATCTTTATCCTCAAAGGAGTGTGTTCTTTGCCACAGAGTCTTATTGGCTAGGACTCAAACCTCAACACTATTTATTTGTTCTCTGAAACTCGGCGTGGATACAGAGAAGCCGGCGTTTCAGAAGGCAGCTTTAAACACACTTGGTTAATGAATCTTGAATTCCTTTTGACTTGATCATTTTTCGGTGTTTGGCTTGAGGCTCCAGAGTGTCTTACAGAAAAGCTTTGGTCCGTCTCAACTGGCTACTGTTGATGACTATTTTACAACCTTTTTTATTGTTGGACTGTAGATCTTTTAGGTGGGCTAGCTTTGAAATCCCATTTAAAATGTCTGGTGCAATTCTTTAGCTCTTACCTATCCTCACTAATGGGGCGACGACATTTGGTTGGTGTAGTACAGAGAAACCAGCCTTGTTTACAGACCGTCCCATGTGCAGGATAGAGTGTCAAGTTTTGGTTTTGTTCCCTTTTACCGCTCGGAGGTCATCCCGTTGGCTACAGTAAGTGTAAGAGTGCCTTTTCTATTTCCTCTACTCCCATTTGCTTTTCTCCCCTCCTACCAACATGCGTTCAACTTCCAAAGGAACAAGTAGCCCATACTGTACTATTATGCTTCATGTCTACAATGGGTAGTTTCCTTTATGCTCTGTAATAAACAACTACTCCTTTAAATTCATACTTGTGTCACTCATTTTCATTTTTTTATGTTTATTGATGTTAATGTAGCATACTTGTCAAGTGTCTTACAGTAACAATACTCCCTTTGTTTTGGGATAAATAAGTTTGGCATGCCTGTTTACTAGTTTCAACTTGTCACGAGTTAGCTTCAGTTATGCAATGAAAAGTGTAAATGGAACAGAAATAAGTAATGCATAAATGTTCACCTACATTAATTATTCAAGGTTATTAAGACTCTTTGGGCAACATCCTCATTTAGGATAATATTCAAACAGAAAAGGTGTCCTTTTGTTTTTTTTTTTTTTAAATGTAGGTTTAGATTTCTGTAAGGTAATTTACAATTATATGAAATAATTTAAGTGATGGCAAAGCCCCCTAAAGTAAATCAGCAGCAGTTCTCTGGGTCTAGGACACCTCCCCAATTTATTTAGCACTCTGAGTCACATGAGTTAAATATTAATTATTTGTCAGAGGCACAGCAATTTCAGTGAAGCAGTCACTCTTCTGGGAATGCTCAGTGTAAAAATTGTGCAAGTAAAAATTCAATGTACAAAATAAGCAAAAGTTTGAAATATAAGAATTGAATGTAATTTATATTAAAAGTGATAAAAGGAATAAACTGAATGGCTACTAGACAAGTATAAAATAAAAAGGGAGACAGTAAATAATGGATCATATCAATGAGTAATCTTATATATTACTTATTCAAGGTTGTCTTTGGGCAGGTATTGGGTGATGTCCTCATTTAGGATACCATGAAAGGTAATTTACAAGTGATTACAATGACAAAGCCTCCTAAAGTAATTCAGCAGCATATCTCTGGTTTTAGGACACAGTTTCTCAATTTATTTAGCGCTGTTGAGTCACATGAGTTCAATTTTAATTATGTCATGGGCACAACAGTTAAGGTGAAGTCAATGAAATTATTTATATGACTTCTTCTAACAATGTTCAAACAAAATGTGTAAAAGAACACAAGATGGGCAAATGTTCAAAATGTAAGAATCAATTTGATATAAAAATATGAATAAAAAGTAGGGACAGGTAACAGGCTTTTAGATTTTCATGGCACAAATAAATATATAAGATGTCAAATAGCTTGTAAAATAAATATATAGTATATTTACCTACATATAGCATGTAGTCATTAGAACTAGTTAGTTTGAATTATTTTCTGCATTCAAGCTAAATTATAAAACATTCATTTCTGTACTCTGCACTTCCAACCGTAGTGTGTGACTCTGAAGTGTAATTAACTGGGAACAATAAATTATTCGTCTCTCAGTAGTCTCACCCTGCACGTCGATTGTTATCTCGATGCTGAAACACTTGAAAATCCCCTTTCATAAAAAACTCAGTGTCAAAGTCCAGGATGACAGGCAGCAGTCTTTAAGAACATCTTGAGAAACTGATAACTGTTTAAAAATGTGCAGCATGCAAGTGAACATTTAATCAGACAGATATGATATCTGTTGAGCAGCTGGAAGTTACAGCCAACACGCACCACGTGGAAGTTCCTAATATGCAGTGTTTTAAAATGAGTCTGTGGTAGTTATTTCATCAGATGGGTCACTGTTGAGGCCTCAGAGTTTCTTGCCAGAGGTAAGCAGTTTGAGGCATTTTCCAGGCTTATCGCTGGGCCCTGGACACGGTTCAGTGCTTGCTGCAGAGTCCGCCCCAAGCTGACCCCCTCTTATTGGCCCCTGTCAGCCGCCTGCATCTAATGAAAAGACCCTCATACTTTCAGTGTGACAGGTAGAACAGCTCTTGGAGATTAACAGCACAGCCGGCCGCCTCGGCTTCCAGAGCAGGCAAATCCACTGTCAGCTTTTCCAGTTAAAGCAAATTCTTGGTGTTTGCACTGTGAAGCCACAAGTTGCCCTAGAGGAAGACCTGTTGGGATCACGTTGAGCTTTTTGACACGAAGCGGCAGGTCGTGCTGTCCGTGGATACTGATGGACGAGTCCCCTTTGTCCCATTAAACTGTGAGAAATGTCATTTTGAGTTTGATGTTTTCTAAAGAATAAAAGCAGTGTAAAACCAAATCATGTGTGTGTCATGACTTTTTTTTCTTGCTTGTAAACATTTGAACATGCAGCATTGTGTGTTTTTCTAGTATGAGCGCCCTACGTGCTTACAATACGATCAAAATTCATATACAAATGTAGCTGGGACAGATTTAGGAGGGTGTTTTTGGTGTATATGTGTCTAGATGATGTGTTGCCAAACCAGTCAGCCTTATACAAACTGCACTGCATGAAGGGAGCATTTTTCTCTTTGTGACCAAATGTCCAGCTCTAAAAACACACATCTATTCCATGGTTAAATATATTTTTTATCTTCTGTTTGTCCCTCTGTTTGTGTTCTTCAAATATTGTGCACTATTAGTTAGAAACTAATATAACAGTAATGTGCACCAAAATCATTTTCAAATTGCGGGTGATAACAGGGTTTGTGTGTTCATAACTGACCGTATTTACTTGAAGCTGAGCCATGTTTTTTCAGCAATAGAAATGTTTTTGTCCAATCACATTTTTTAAAAGGAGCTCTGTAAAAAAATAAATAATCCAAAGTTCATTTAGATTTTGTTGGCCAGTTACATGTCAAACTAACCTGCAGATGCAAGAAAACTTTGGCTGATTACTGATTAATAGCCAACAGCTGAGATGATGTTGCTTTAAAGTCAATTAGTAATTTTTTTACCACAGCCCTTGTTAATTTTTACATTAAAGATATCTGTATTTCCTCATCTCTTCAAGAGTGTATGCAGTTAACTAATTACCTTGGGACCAAAAAGTCTGACTGCTTGTTTACAATTAGAACTGGAACCAAGAGATTTTTAAGTGACCATTATCGAGATTAACAGGGTTAACCTTGGACTGATAACAGAGGTTAGACACAACAACACAGGACCTCTGTGACTGTGGCGTTTTGTAGTTTGGTACTGGAACAGTAACCTAAGCACATTCTGTAACCTAAGCACAAAGGGATTTCAGAGGCCTTGGTCTTGGTGAACCAAACAATACAATCGTGAATGTGGAGGCAGGAAAATGGGGCAAATGGCAAGGTGTGATGAAGCAGTTTCTCAGGTTACAGACTAAACTGAGAAAGTGTAAAGCAGAAGAAGAAAAGGGCATATGCAGGTGTTTAAGATCAGATTTCTTGATGAAGTGAGCCGTGATAAAACATTTTCAGAAAAACTGTCCTTGCTAATTTCCCATAGTCTCACTCAAAGATGATACCATCAGCAGCACGGCCACGAACAAACACAACTCAAAGCCCATGACGCTGCCTACAGGTCAGGTGACAAGCTGGCCTATAGCATTGCCCGAAAAGAACTGAAAAAAAGGCATTAAGTTAGCAAAAAGCAGGTATAAACGGCGTGTATTGAGGAGCATTTTGAAAACAACAACCCACATATTAGTATGTGGAGAGGCATCAAGACAATAACAGACTGTCAGCACAGCACAGTGATCAGCTGGTTAGCCATGACTCCACTCTCCCCTGAACACTTTCTACGAGTGTTCACCTTCCCTGGCTGGAAGAACTGCATCAGCCTCTAGTCCTGCAGCTGCACCAAGTGAGCTCTTCCATGAAAAGAATCAACATCAGGAAAGCTGAAGGACCAGATAAGGTGTCTGGTCGCACTCCAACTGGCAGGAGTTTTTCTGGACATTTTCAACCTGTCCCTGCAGCTTACTACAGTTCCTGTCATCCCCTGCTGATCTGGATCAATATCAGTTTGCATACAGGGAGAACAGGTCAACAGAGGATGCAGTCTCCATTGCACTTCACACAGCCCTGACCCATCTGCAGCTTCCTAACACCTTATGTGAGGATGTTATTTGTGGACTTCAGTTCAGCCTTCAACACAGTGATCCCGGACAAGCTGATACTGAAGCTCCACAACCTGGGACTGCCCTCATCGGCTGTGCCATTGGATCAGAGACTTCCTCACCAACAGGCCTCAGGTGGTGAGAATCGGAGGACAACACATCCTCTACACTGGTCCTGAGCACAGGCACACCACAGGGCTGCGTGCTCAGCCCAGCCCTCTTCACTCTCTTCACCAGTGACTGTTCTGCCATCCACTCCACAAACACCATCGTAAAGTTTGCAGACGACACCACCATAGTGGGTCCTCATATCGGACAATGATGAGACCCACTACAGAGAGGAGATCCAGCACCTTACTCAGTGATGCTCGAACAACAACCTTGTTCTGAACACCAGCAAGACCAAGGAGGTCATAGTGGACTACAGGAGGTCCAGGAGGACAGAGCACGCTCCTCTCCTCATCCACGGGGAAGCAGTTGAGCGTGTCAACAATATCAAGTTCCTGGGCATCCACATCACATCTGACATCTGACCTGGTCCATGAACACAGCTCACCTGGTAAAGAAGGCTCAACAAAGACTCTTCTTCCTCAGGAAGCTGAAACGTGCTGGACTCTCCCCTCAGCTCCTGACAAACTTCTACAGGGCCACAATAGAGAGCATCCTCTGCCTCAGTGCAGCAGTGTGGTATGGCAGCTGCACTGCACAAGGGACAGAAAGGACTTAGCCCAAGGGCGGTGAAAACAGCACAGGGGACTCAATATACGCTGGCCGGATCCAGAAGAAGGCCCGATCTGATATTGCCGCCGACCCTACCGATCCCGGGCAATGGACTGTTTGTACTTCCCTCTGGAAAGCGGTACAGAAACATAAAGACCAAAACTACCAGACTGAAAAACTAGCTTTTTCCCCAGAGCTGTACAATCCATTTCCCCCTATTGAGAACTTGAGCCATGCACTGACTACACTTAAACAACTGACCCCCCCCCTACTGTACATTGTTGCTACAACTCTAAATATTTAGATATTTATGACTTTTTATTTTATTTATGACTATGTATATACTACATATATTCAATATACTTAGATTTACAGCTGGGAGTCACCTATCTTAATTTCATTATGCCAAAACATAATGACAAATAAAGATTCTTGATTCTTGATGAAATCATAAAGTGTTTCAACACTGTCAAGTTGGCTTTGTGCTTTAAAAATCCACATTTTTTATTCTCTGATTCTGAGTTTGTGCTGCTGGCTCCAACCACCTGAATCCAGAACAGAGGAAAGACAAGACACCCTGTTCATGACCGATTTGATATGTCTGGCAGCACAGGATGAAAAATGGGGAACATCAGATGACTATTTTTCAACTACATCCTAATACATTATTCTGTATTTACACTACAACTATAACCACCAAATTACTTCAACTATTAATAAAGTAAATGATTCCATTATATGTCCATTAGTACTGTCTTTGCTTTATGTATTGTGAGACATTGAGGATATAAAGATATATTAAACAGTCTGTGCATTCTGACTATCTCTGTTGAATTTTGGCCATCCAGGTGTATGAATGTGTTTCATCTTAACAGTGCTGTCATTTAAAGTCATTTCATACCTGTGTTGCCACCAACTCCTATTCCAACAGCTACGCAAACGTTTTGAAGGTGCTTATGATGAAATAAGCAAAACACAATGAATGAATCTCCGAACTAAACTATGGAAATATATAATAGATATTTACTCATGTACATGAAATAAAATAATAGTTAAATAATAAGAACTTGACCTGTTAACGAACCCTTATTTCAGTAGTACTGCTGCTTAAAAAAAGAACAACACATAAAACTGCCTTTTAACACATTTCTGACATACTTGTACGGCGTTAAAACGGAGGTACATTGGACTAATCTCGTTTAGGTTCAGTTGTTGCTCCAACAGGATTTGAAGCTAAAGCATGTACACAGAGTTTAAACAATGGTTACGTTTAGGAAAGTATTAGCCAGTTAATAATACTCATTAGTAAAATTCAGTCTGACTCAGCAGTAATGAGAGCACGCAAAAATTATACAGTTGTTAACATCCATTCAACATTTCTCGGGCAACACAAAGACACTCCTAGAAGATTGAACCAACCACAAGAGAACTGAAGGTTTGTGCAAAGCAAATAAGACTGTGCAGAATGAACACACCACCACAAACCTCCATGATGATTCAGAGCTATCTGTGCTGTGGTTTTTGCTTTTCTTTCATGTGTTGCACTGCTAAGATAAAGACAAAGACACAAGAAAATTCACATGAATGAAAAGAGGAATGTCTATTCCTGTCCTGTCAGTCTAACCAGAAAGATTTAAGATATCCACCAAAACAAGTTTGGGCAGGCCTCTCCAGTTAGCCTTCAGGGTGTCACAAAGGTTGCTGATTGATTGCAGCCTTGAAGGGACACATCTACCGTCTGTTTCCTTCCTGGCACCAACAAAATTAATCACATTCAAAGAAATTTCTCCAAGATGTTACACTCGCCTACATCGTGTCCATGTGTTTATTCACATCCTGACTGAAACCCATTCAGTCAGAGATTTTTTGCATCAAATTCTGACTAGCAAACGATCTCTGGAGCCTTTTCAGTGCTGAACTGGTAATCCAATGAGCTTTTCTTTTTCACTATAATTAGCTTTGTTAGTGTGCCAAACAAATCCTGCCAGCTTTGCAAACTAATGAGCAGATTTTGTGGTCTGCACATGTGGTTGCGTCCACCATAAGCTTGAAGTTTTGGTGTCACTGGGGACATGTGTACTTGAATTTACTTATGTTTTTTTTCCCATGGCAACACCAAAGACTTGAATAGGATGAAACAGGATTAATCCAGTTTGATGGTGTTTGTAAGTTAACATGAGCCAGCGATTTACCTGAAACATTTGGAAATTTGCATCAATTTATACCACTGATTTTGTTGTTCATGCAGAAACATTCATGTGATGGTGTTTCTGGAGGTTGAAACTCTGAATACATGGACACACAAAGAACCTTCTGTCAGAGTTCATGTAACATGCATGTCCATCTATTTATCACACCTCCAGAAATCTCCCCCTGAAGGAATAAATAGCTGGCATTTTATGACCGCAAGTAAGATCTGGAAGCACTCCTTGTCTATGAAAGTTGGCCAAGCTCGTTTTGGATCACTACAGTTACAGTATACCCAGCTATGAGTAGTATTCATGCTCAAGTAACATCCTCAAATTCAAGCTTCAAGTTCAGCAGCTGTCCTCTAAAACCTTGGCAAAGTTGAACATCTATATTTAACCCTGAATGGCGGCGGGCGCGGTGGTGGTGGTAGAGGTGTGGGGGGGTTAGCTGGGGTTTCACTTCCACAGCCTTGAATGGGCAAGATCACTCACCGCCGCCAACAGAGTATCACTGCACTGACGGAGGCTGCTGCAGCTGAGGTGAACCGGACTGTAGTAATAAAAAAACGTCTGGGAAACACAGTTTGCGATGTGCTGACGCAGCTTCCACCGGGGATGAGCACAAGCACTATAACAGCCTCCATTACTGATATCATAAAGCTACCTTTTTGCACCACAAGATGCATCTTTATTTGTCCATAACAAGAAATAACACAGCGACTTCTTCCCAGAGAAAACAACTCGAGACCAAACAAAGCGCCACCGACGCCAAAACAAAGCGTTGTCGTCGGGACCAATCGTAGGTGAGAGATAACCTCTTTAGGTGTTGTTCATTTTCCCACAGGAGCACTGCAGAGAGTTGACACGGTGAGAAGGGCAGAAGCCGGTCAGCTGTTTGGTTGAGGTCAGTGGGATTTCTCGAAAGGATTCTGTGACAGCTGATGCAACATGTGCAGGAACTTGCCGTTACTCTACTGTACTTTGGCAGGAAAGTGAAACTTAAGGCCACACATGCTCTTTTAGTGCAACTTAAACTAATGCTCGTTCAGCACATCTTGGTAAAGTGACATTTCAGACTTTGTAAGACCATAAGACTCTTAAACTCCATCAGTACTTGATAATATTTGTACATCCACCTTTTATGCCAATGTTTAGTTATATATTTTATTTGAATAGTATACTTTACATTTGAGGTCTATATTTTAATGTATTACTTTAGTGTTGTTAATTTTTAATTTTGTGTGGATTTTCCTTCCAAATATTTCGAGTATTGATTTAGCGAGCCTGAGACTAGTAAGTTCAGGAGTAATTGTGCACATGATGAATTCTTGAATCTTGAATAGTTTTTGTGCTGTTGTTTACACATTAGGTATGAAGGGTATATTTGACTGTATTTGACTGTTTTGTATTGTAAATGCAAATGTGTAAAGCACAGTCCTGTCTTTGTGCTAAATGGAATAAATTCGTTCCAACTTATAATTACAATACTTTGTTATGTATTTTTAAAAGGTATTAGATAAATAAAAAAAACACTATGAACCATCTTTGTTTGAAGCGTGTTCAGTAGTCCAGTGGTCCTGTGTTTCTTGCGTGCTCCTGTGTTTGGGTGTTTTGAATAACGTTATCATCACGACAACGTTACAAAGGTGCAGCTGGTTAGACCTGCACCTTTGAATCAACGTGCGTCATTGTGATCTCCACAGTTACACAATTGTGCAGTCAGTGGTTCTGGAGATGTTCCAAAATCGTATTGCAGCTGTTATTAAAGTGGTGTTAGACTCAATTTGTCATTGTACTAAACAACCTTAACAAACTTACAGTGTGTTACGCAACATCCGTCTATGAGATTACTTTATTTGGCTGAGAAAAGTTAAAGAGCCATTCACAAGAGCGGTCCAGAATAAGACTGCGAGGTAGACGTGTTGATCCTATTACAAAATGTGTTACACACATTATCACAAACATACACACATTATCACAAACATATTAAAGACTATTAAAAAAACAACAAAAAACCCTCATACAAGTTAAAAACTGGAGAGAAATCAAGAAACAATGCAAGATGATGCCGGAAGACTGGGCTCCCACTTTATTCAACATGGTAGAGAAGAAGAGGATGTAAACACATCCATTCAGTCTCCAAAGTAAACACTGTTAACCAAGATGTGCAAACAGCGGAGTGATGGCAGAAATTGTGTGTTTAACAATGGAGCTTTTGCTTATATTTATGTAACTGCTCAAAACCTCCACAAATAAATCAAAAATACAGTGTGATGTAGACTGTGATAAGCTGTCTGAGTGCTCACTGTGGAAGTAAAGAAATGAAACTGTTAGCAGCCTTTAAAGGTTTGTTGAGGACACTGCATTGACATGCGTGTTCGAACATCTACTGTCAATACTCAGCTCTTTCTATTTACTTATAGTATTTTATTCCCATTCTTTATATTTTGTATTTTAAGTACTTACTGTTTTATTTTTCAACTGTGTGCTTCTATACCTGTATGCTGCTGGAAACGTAAATTTCCCTGAGGGAGTCATCCCAAAGGGATCAATGAAAGTGAAGTCTAAGTCTAAGTCTAAGGAGGTTTTGATGCAGACCTACAGATTGTCCTTTAAAGGAGCACATGGCTTAAAGTAATTACTGAGTTATATTTATCTTTTTATCTTGTAGTTGATCAGAAATTAACAAAAAAGAAGGATTTCTTATTTGATCGGTGTGTTTTGCAGTACATTACAGTAAAACAAGACATTAGGTAATATGCTAATATTACCAAATACGTAACCCCTCCCACCTGTCAAAACAGGTTACTCAGTAAATCACGTATTTTCAAAACACAGGTCTTACCCAAGGATACATTACAAAATCTCAGATTGTTTATTATGTAATATCTTTAATTTGCAGCCACTGAGGGAGTAAGGTGTGAAGGTGTGAGCTGTGATTGGGTCATACTCAGCCAATTGAGAAAAGGAGAAACTGGAGATAATGTGGAGAGCGGCAGAGTGGGCGACATGGGAAAGAGTCTCCCCTCTCACAACTTCCAGTCACATGCTGATGGAGGAATGAACAGTGAGCCGGAGACGGGTGGGCGTGGACCATCTGGAGGGAGTGTCACTGATCCACCAATGGTGTTGCACAGACCGCACCTCCTTGACGAGGCTTTGCATAACACTTGGCCCGCCATGCAGTCAAAGGATGAGGTTTGCATTTTTTCATGCATTAAAGAAAACAATGTATTAATCTCCTGCAATGGTGTGAGTCAACAGTCTTGTCTGTCCAGATGGCAAGTTAAACTTTGTACTTTTCCACGGCTTTTAATCAGTTTGATGGGACAACAACAGATGCAGGTCTTCTTTTGAACTCATTTTTTATATTTCTGTGTCCCAAAGCTGTCCAGTCAGTGTTTGTGATCCACAGCAGGACCTTTCATTTACATCAGTCTTGTTGTAGGTGTCAAAATTGTTCGTTGCAGAGATCCTAAGAATTTGACTGGAGGCGAGCTATAGCTACATGCCTGGCTGGTTCTGACTTGCTGGGTTTGTACAGGTTAAAAAACAGAAAACAACAGCAAACTAGTCCTCCACACTGGAGGGACAAGAAACAATGGCTGATATTCAAACAGGCCTCAATCCACAGAAGAGCTGCTGTTTTAAAGTCAGAAGATAAATGTTGCGGTGTTGTACATAAATTAAGTTTGTATATGCAGCACTGCAAATGAATTTCCAAATAAATGTAAACCTCTTTTGTAATGGTGCTTTATTTGTCTCTTATTCAGCTCTGAATTGGGCAGCAGTGCAAGACTTCAGCCCGGCATGGCACAAAAGTCAGAAATGTCTTATCTAGAGTCCAAGGAGTGCTCATAGTCAGATAAGCACCACCCAATATTATAAGTGACCCTGCAAATGTCACAAAGAAAATTTGGAAATGCAAAATTTGCAGCGGGGAGCTTTCCTGTTTCCACCTTTTGACTGAAAAGTGGTTCAACTTCAACAAATACGGCCTGAACTGAATGTGACATTTTAGAATGATTAACAAGAACTGTTAATGTCTTGTGTGTAAGGAATGTTGCTTTTGGCCATTTGTCTTTAAATGAGAACTCACTGTTGCTAAGCACAAAAAGACAAGTCTCATTTTATGTCCCCCATCAAGTTGAGACACATTAAAGACAGGCTGCAGTTGAAATGTTGGTCCATACTGCCACCTGCTGATGTAAACACTTCCATCTGGCAGCGGAAACTGAGAACTTTTTTAGCTCCCTAGTCCACCAGATTGTACAAGTGTACCGAATAAAGTGAACATTGAATGTGTGTTTCAGGTCAGAAGGGAGTGTTTCTGTTATTTCTCCCCAATGATTTGTGTGTGTTTTTTAACAACATATGAAGACACAAACAGAAAACATTCACATTTTATGGCTGTTAAATTCCCGAAGTGCACCTCCAGACATATTTGGACAGTAATAAATGCCTTTTATGTACATGTCAATTTATATGTAAAGAGTTGTGTCCTCAAAAAATATTACAGTATCAAAAATAAAAGTATTTCAAGCACCCATAAAAAATAAATTAGAATACTGAAAACAATAATGAAATACAGTTGCCACACAAACAGATTATCATGGCTACATCCACCGAACTCGCCAACTGGAAAACAAACAAAACTAAATTCTCACATTTCCATTAAGGTCGCTGACAGACTGATGTTCCATTCACAGCATTTTACAGAAAAAGTATAAATCTTGTTTATAAAAACTAGATCTTTGTAAACACAAGACATGTTTAACCGAGGTTGAAGGTTAACAGTGCTCTCTGTTAAAAAGTACCTACTCCTTTCTGAATTTAACTGTTAAAGGAAGAAACGTCATCATTTCATAGGTCCAGTTAACTTAAAGGTGTACAAAGTGTCCCTAAAGTTATGGATCAGGGTATGAGGTAACAGTCCACGGAGAGTAAAATGTAGTAAACATAAACCTGACAGTCAACTTCCAACCATACTGTCTCCGATGAGTGCTGTTTCTTCTCTTGTTTGTGGGTCATCGTGTTGGATCTCTGAGGACAGTTACTGTACACCACCCCAGAGTCCTCATTACGCCACTGACACCGTCAACAGCGTTAATGCTTTGGCGGAGCACAGGACTGCAAATGAGGCGTTGCTCCTCTTTGCCTGTAGCCCCTCGGTCCTCTTCATCTACTGTCTGAGAGTATGACTCAGCATTTGTCTCGTCTTTTGTCCATTTCCTTTCGGATTCGAGCCTCTAGGGCCGCCCTCATGGGTGAATCCAGGATGTTCTTCTGTGCAACACGCTGCACCACTTTTTCAGGTTTATCCTCCTTAAGACACAGAAATGAAGAAGTGGGGAGAGAAATGACGACCAAAGCAAAGCAAAATAGACTAAAGAGTGAGAAACATCAGCACTCATGAGGACTAACCTTATGCACAAGGAAGGATGTGATGGTACCAGAGTCCGCCTGATAGTCGAGCCAGAAGAGTTCAGTCCCGTGAGTCTCCGTCTCCGTGCTCGAGCCACTCTCATTCCACTCCTCGGCCTCAGCACCGGCCCCTGACTCTGATCCATCTGGAAAATGAGCACACACATACATATTCTCTTTTCTGAATTTGGTGGAGTTGCTGTTGGTTAAAAAAAAGTGCATCAAACTTACGTCTGTGTCTGGGATGATACACTTGGATATCAGGTCGACGGGGTCGCCTCGGAGTTGTTGTGTGCCTCCGCCGCTGCAACTCTTTGGCTTGCTTCACCTCCTTATCGTAGTCATCTCTTGAGGAGACAAGAAATCAATATTTTGTTACTGCCTGGAAATGTATGGAAGCCCATTTCAGCCTATGTGACAGAAAACAAGATCCTGTAGGTCATTATAATGAGAAATTTTCTTAAAATGAGAAAATGACTAATTCTTTGTATTATGAATTAGTATCTTGAAAAATATTTTGAGAAAACTTCTCATAGTAATGACTTACAGGATCTTTTTGTGCCATTCACACTGATGAAAAAAGGGCTTGTGTTTTAAAATATGAAACACATGGTAATACAGCAATAAAGTAATCTTTCCTTTTTAATGTAGATTTCACAGTCCAGTTCCCTCAAAAACATATAATTTAAGCTTCAGTGTCATCTTCCTCACCTCAGCTGTGTTTTTATTCTACCTTGAACAAAGCAAAAAAAAAAAAGAATAAAGGTAATCCAATTACAAATTTTCTAAAAAACTGCATTAGTGAAAAGCTTTTCAGAGACAAATATTTTTTTGCTTACATTTGTCTCTTCATGTTTCTTTCTGTTTCAATGCTTAACATTAAAAGTAAATACCACATTTATAGTATTACTTATACTAATAACAAATTTATTTATATAGCATCTTTTAAACAAAGGGTACAAAATACTTTACAATAACCCATAAACAATATGTAAAAATAGATAAAACAGTTTAAATAGCCACGATAAATACCATCCATTAAAAGAAGGCACAATGATAAAATTAAGTGAAGAGTCTTTTAAAAGGTCACCAAGTTTGCCTGCCTGAGATCCTGAAATCAGATATTACAACCTTAAAACTCTGACACAATCACCAACCAACAGAAATAAGAAAGCAAATCTGTCTCTGTGTTTATCACTGTGTATTTCATGGAGGTCCTAACAAAGAAAATCCTTATTTACTCTTTTTTACAGGTAACCCTACATCTGATAAAAATCTGCTGCGCTGATTCAGAAGCAAGATGCAAACAAACCTTGAACTTAAGTTTTTATTTTTGCAATAAGCAGCTTATGAGTTGTTTCGCCTCCAGTCTTTAAATAAATCTTTAAATAAGGATAACTTAGACCAACTGACCTGAGTATAAGACTTTGTGTTACCATATGTTATCACCTGAATATGAGATAAAGGGTGATTTTTATTTCTCCGCCTTTGCTTCTCATGGAGGTCTTGTTTTTGTTTTTTATTTTTACATCCAAATCTTCATCTGCTGCACTGACTCAGTTGGTGATAACATGCAAACAAACCTGAAAGTTTTGCTACTAACAGTTTATATATAGTTTCACCTCAAACAAGGATAACTTTGACCAACGGGCCTGTGTGACCTTCCTTTATATTCTCCCTCTGAGTGTCAAATCAGGTGTGTTTAACTCACCGCCTGCCTCACTGATGATGAACCTCCTTCACCCAAAACATTTCTAACTTTCTTATAATATATGTGCTAGCTGTTAGCATCGTCGGCTAACTCACCTAGCTATCTGGTTCCTCCGGATATGGTGCAGGAAGCCGTGGCTCATATCCAAACGACCCCCGGGTTTGTACTTTAGCTCATGCGCCTCATCATCTCTTAGAATATCCATCTCCCCCCCCAAGAAACAGAAAAAACAACCCCGACGCGGTGACAGTAATAGCGAGCTAACGATGCTAACAGCCGCAGCAGTCACATCCATTAACATTGACAAAGAGCTATATGCTAATTAATGGTAGCATGTTGGCCAAGTGTAGCGCACCCGGAGTTGACAAATTAAAGCTAGCTTAGAAACTGCACTGTTTTAAGAGAGAAAACATCTAAAATACAAATAAATGATAAATAAATGCAGCGTTAAATAAAAAATGAAGTTACGCTGTGTTTAAAATAAGCACAATATTATTTTTGTGACTGAGCGACGCAAGATGGAGCATTGTAACTCCGGGTTAGTTTTTTCGTTCAGCACGGTTGGGACGTTCAGCAGCCGCGAGTTTCTCTCATTCATCTGCTGCTAATAATAATAGTAGAAGTTGCTCCCACTTGCCTATTTTGGCTTAAAATTCACAGATTAATCTGCTAACATGGTGTCTCTAAAGAGGGAAAGAGAGGATGAGGTGGAGGACGACGACGACGACGAAGACAGGGGTGAGTTTATTTTACTCATAACGTCTTGTGTAGCTAGCCGGGAGCTAATGGTGCTAAAAGTCATGCGAAATGCTTTTTATATCGTTCAGGGCACAGACTCATGCACAAACAGGTTATTTTTGTGTATTTTTTACAGAATAAAACCAATAAAGCTTTCTTTTTATCCACGCTGTGTATCAAATCCATCAGCTCTTAACAATACAAGTTAGGAAGCATGTTGTGCTAGCTGGATTGAATAACGACTTAGACTCATTTGGAAGTTTCTCATTATTTTGTGTCTTTAAATCATTATTTTCTAGATACTGACTCACCATTTCTGTTATTTACTCATCATTTTCATATATTAACTATTTATTTCGTGTGTTAACTCACTGTTTTGAGGTAATAAATCATTATTTAATGTTATTAACTCGTTGTTTTGTGAAAGTAACTGGTGATTTTAACTTATTTTGAGATGCTAACTCATTATTTAGTGTTATTACCTCATTATTTTGCTATACTAACTCCTTTTGAGGCACGAACTCATGAATTTGTGTTATTTACTTGTCATTTTGAGATATTAACCCTTATCATGAAAGTTTTCCATAATGATTTAAAGGGTCTTTTTTACCTCACAGTGGCAGACATAGGTTTGTGTTTTAAAGAAAAAATGCAGCAGCTGTTAGTTAAAATACAACAATAAGGGATTCTTGTTCTTGTTTTACTGTAGATTGCATCATGACAGTCAGATGTGATTCCTATAGATACAGAAAGTGTTCCACCAAATATAACATACAATTTAAGGCTGTGTGTATTCTTCTTAACTTCATCTGTGTTATTGGTTCAAGATGGTTCAAGGACTCAAATTCATTCAACTCACTGAACACAACCTGATCACACTCGTTTTGTTTCCCTTCGTGTTGCAGTGGCAGCCAAAATAGTCCGAGGACGTGTAGTGGAAGACCGGAGAAGCCGTCACTGTCCTTACCTCGACACCATAAACAGGCAAGATTACCTTTAATGTGCTCATCTAATGTTTGCTGAATGCAGGTTCGCCCCTGTGGTTCAGAGCTGATTCCTATTTTTCCTGTGTTTGTTTCTCCCTCGAATAGGAGCGTGCTGGATTTTGACTTTGAGAAACTCTGCTCCATCTCTCTCTCTCACATCAATGTCTACGCCTGCCTTATATGTGGGAAATACTTTCAAGGTAGGCGACTTATGTGGCATTCAAAGCAGGCATCAAACACCACACTGATTCACTGATTCACGCATGTGTGTCTCCCTGTATGTAGGTAGAGGTCTGAAGTCCCACGCTTACACTCACAGTGTGCAGTTTACCCATCATGTGTTCCTGAATCTGCACACTCTCAAGTTTTACTGTCTGCCAGACAACTACGAGATCATTGACTCTTCATTAGAAGATATCACGGTGAGTAACGTCATGATGTTACAGGGTGATGGATTGTTTTTTCCCTTTTTTATGGCAAACGTCGAATTTGTTTTACTTTCAAGAAAAAGCTAACTCACATTCCACGCTGAATGTTGTTATGGGTACAGCTGCAATGTAAATAATAAATGCAGTATTGATCTTATGTTTTAATACTTTATGTTTTGGAATTTTATTAGTTGTCAGTTAGTCTGCACCATGCACTGACGGCATATGTTAGATATTGTTTTAGAGCACTAAGTTTCACATTGTCAAGCCGTAAATATTGCACTGTGCTAACTGTACTTTCGTATCGTCTTTGTTGACGTTGCTCATTTTCTCCACAGTATGTGCTCAAGCCAACTTTCACCAAGCAGCACATTGCAGGGCTGGACAAACAGGGCAAACTGTACCGAGCCTACGACGGTACAACCTACCTGCCAGGCATCGTAGGGCTCAACAACATCAAAGCAAATGACTACGCCAACGTGGTGTTACAGGTATGAGTGACTGCCACAATGGACCATATCTGGACTTGGTTGTAAAATGTTAAAAAAATCCCAACCATTTTTTTTACATATGCTTCTTCTTTGTAGGCATTTTCCAACGTTCCACCTTTGCGAAACTACTTCCTGGAGGAGGAGAACTACAAGGGAATCCGCAGGCCACCAGGGGACATCATGTTTCTCCTGGTGCAGAGGTTCGGTGAGCTGATGCGCAAACTCTGGAATCCCAGAAACTTCAAGGCCCACGTGTCTCCCCATGAGATGCTGCAGGCTGTGGTGCTCTGCAGCAAGAAGAACTTCCAAATCACCAAGCAAGGTAACACTTAACTGGGCTGCAGATCTCAGTACGGCTTTAATGCATGCTGCCTTTGGGAAACCAGGTTGTGGTGCTGATTGATTGTTTTCTGTCCCGCAGGAGACGCTGTGGACTTCATGACGTGGTTCCTGAATGCTCTGCATGGTGCTCTCGGAGGCACAAAGAAGAAACCATGTGAGTAGGAGAGGAATCAAAGAGGTTTGATCCCAAACTGTTAGGCCAGATACAGTATTCGGTGTGGTATTCTGACGGTTGTTTGGCACATTAAGGGTCAATGTCGTTCTGTGGGGAGGAATTAAAATTTTAGTTTTGTATTTAGAGCATGTAAACTATTTCATATATTATTGAATGTTGAAAAAAAATGTGAATAAACTTCTGTCCTCATTTTTCTTTCTGCCCTGATAGCAATCATTACCAAAGCGTTTCAAGGCTCCATGCGGATCTTCTCCAAGAAACTTCCACACCCAGATCTCGTGAGTTTCCTGCTTGTGTAGTTATGAGGTCATTAATTGACATGTAGAATATTAATAAATTTGCTAATAGAATAGTTCAAATTTATTCCTAAATTATCTTAAACAGATATGACTGATGTGTTTAGTAGATAGTGATCAGGTTACAATTGTTGATTTCTTTGTCAAAATGAAGGTTAAAGCAAAGTTGATTGAAACGTAAAGGAGAAAGAATATACTCTATCTCTACTTGCCTTCAACTCTCAACTAATGGTTTACTGTGTGTGCTGTTTTTGTCGAATCCCTGTGAAAACATCATTTTAATCCACATTTTTTCCAGCCACCAGAGGAGAAAGAGGCATTACTCGTGACAGAGGAGTACCAGGAGCAGATGTCCGAGTCTACTTTCCTGTTTCTGACCCTTGACCTCCCAACAGCTCCTCTGTACAAGGATGAGAAGGAGCAGCTCATCATCCCGCAGGTCCCTCTCTTCAACATCCTGGGCAAGTTCAATGGCAGCACAGAGAAGGTACCGATTTATTCACATTTTCTCATCTCAGACAGAACGTGCAAAATAAAATAAAAATGAGGAAATTTATCTTGCAATGCAGCGATCTTTACAGAAAAGCTTCGGTTTGCAAAAACGCAAAAAGTGCAACTACCCCGACAGCGTTTTGCAGATGCTATATATTTTGTTGAACCCATCCCTCTAACCATCTGTGCACACCTTCCTGCCTCGTTTGCATTCAGGAATACAAAACCTACAAAGAGAACTTTCTCAAAAGGTTCCAGCTGACCAAACTGCCTCCGTACCTCATCTTTTGCATCAAAAGATTCACCAAGAACAACTTCTTTGTGGAAAAGAACCCCACAATTGTCAACTTCCCTATCACGTAAGTGCTGCTCATGTACTCAGATGAAACACGATCAAGATGCCCGACAGAACCATAAAGTGCATGCTGACAACAGGAATGAATGATTATTGTTAACGTATGATGTGTGCATGTTGTGTGTAAATATGCACTTGTTCGTGTTGTCACTGTCTGTGTGCTTCAACAGGAATGTAGACCTTCGTGAGTACTTGACAGAAGAAGCTCAGGCCACAGAGAAGAACACAACTTATGACCTCGTCGCCAACGTGGTGCATGATGGGAAACCCAATGAGGGAGCGTACAGAATACATGTTCTGCATCACGTAAGTTACAGCCAGATCTGAAGTTTTCCTGTTTCCTGGTGGCATTACTACAAACAAAAAATGCATCACGTTGTGTTTTTACTGCACCAGCGTGTTGTTATGGGTTTAAATGGCGTCACTGACCTCTCTGTGTTTGATCAGGGCACCGGAAAGTGGTACGAGATGCAGGACCTTCAGGTGACTGACATTCTCCCCCAGATGATTACACTGTCAGAGGCCTACATCCAGGCAAGTCCTCCCACTCATTCTGTGCATGTTGGAAAATTTAAATAATTTTTAATAGATAATTTAATAGAGACATGAAATGAATTAAAAAAATATCACCATTCATCTCAGGGCATTCACAGCACACTCATATGTCTTCCAATTTTTTAAGGAAAATCGACCACTGCAGCTTCTTAGTATGGTGCTGACTTTTTAGGGTGAATTCACAGTAGTGATGGGAAATAATTTCTCTGTACAACATGCAGGTTCCCTTTATGAAAAGTCTGCAAGTAATTTTTACTCTAGATTTGAACTAAACTGTTGTGCGGTCTTTTTGCAAAGAAGTTCAAATGAAAGATTAATGTGAATACATTTTCCTTTGTATCGAATGAAGATCCAGGTCATGTCTCCCCGAGGAGGCCTCGTCCTCTGCCAAGAATAAATATAGTGGAGGACTGAATCCTTGTGATTTCTTGGTAAAATGGTTAAAGTCAAAGATTAGATTGACAGTATTGGGTGGTTTCAGTATAAACATTATCAGCAGCTTTCATAAACTTGTATCAGCCGGACATTCATACCAAATCGTTGTCTTAAATTATTGTAAAGTAAATCTAATGTGGAGTTTTTTTCTTTTCTAGATCTGGAAGAGACAAGAGAGTGACGATGACACAAACAACCACACGGGGGTGTAAGTGAAGCAGGACTTGAACGGGACGTGAACTTGTGTATTTAAGTGATTTGATAATAACAACAACGGAAGATAGAAAGAGGGTGGCGAGAAGGCATCAGGACTTTTTCTTTATCGCCACACAAAAAAGCAAATAGATATAAAATTTTTTTTTCTTTGTTTTATCTTTTTACTATGTGGAAGTTTCTAAATAAACAAGCTCCAGGACACTTGTGTGAATGTTGAGTTTTAATGAGACCTTTTACTTAATTTCGCTTTCAGAGTTTGCAAAGTGTACATAGCACCAGGTGGGTCATAGACCACCAACAAGAGACGAAATAGATCTGCAGCTTTGTTGAGTAGCCAGTTGTCTAAACGCTTTAATGCACACTGAGAGTTCATGTCATGTAATGATGGACAACGGTTCTTGCCATTTTCACATTCATAGTAACATACACGTAGCGATACATTGAATAACATTTCACAAAACTGATGTTTTAGACTGAATCCCAGCCTCAGTCTTGTGACGCTTCATGCAAACTGATAAATTTTATTAAGAATATTTATTGTTGATTGACTGAAATAGCAAATTAAATCAATAATTTTCTTGAAAAGTAACAAAAAAGGTCAGTGCATTACAATATAAAACATTTAAGATTTGATCAGTGTAATAATACATTTGTCAATAGAAAGCTATTCTTTCTGCAGATATTTCAGCGTTGTGGGCTGGCAGTTTGGTTCACTCCTTCCACATGAATTTCTCACAGAAGGCCTGGCTCTGCAGAAAAGACACAGAAACAGGATATGAAACAAACTATGGGCAAGTTTGGTCCTTTTTAAGAAACGACAACTGAGTTTCAATGCATCTTCAACCAGTTTCTACTACAGCATCTCTCAGAAATAAAAGTGTGACCTTTTAAGGTCAGTTTTGATTGTGGTTCTGTCAAAACCTTATATTTGCTGCAGAGAAAGCATCTCAACTCTCCATGCAGACCCTGAGAGTTGCAATACTTGATAACTGAATTAGATATCAGTTAATTATTCTTTATGGAATTAAACATAAAAGACTATCCTAAATCAATGGCCTCTCTACAAAAGAGAAGATGGATACTATCAACTCATTTTTTTGTCATGTCCTGAAGAACAGTAAGGCCTGTCAAATTGTCAAATTTGATGCTTGAGAAATATCAGGATGTGATAAATTTGGTGGCCATTGCTGCGGTTTAACTGGAAAACCTTACTTATGTTGCGCTGTCATTTCCAGATGATGGGACTGACCCGTGCATCTCTCTTATTAACTGAAGTTGCGACAATTGAGTTGAACTTACACCACACTTCTGAGCAGTTTCAATGTCTTTGCACCAGTAGCTCGGTCCCCAAGTGCACTGATTCTTTCCCAGCTGCTGCAGCTTCTTTGAGGCAGCGCACAGATCAGCTCTCTGTGGGGAGAGGTGGGACAAAAGATCGTGGGAACATGAACGAGAGAACGATTCTTGCTCATGAGCACTGAGGTGATGGTGAAATTCACTGTCAACCATTGTGCTAATTTTAACCCCAGTGCTTCTTGTTCAACATTTACTGCAGACAAATCCTGTCTGTGTGAGGGCTTGTGCATATAAAAGTCCTCTCTTGATCCCAGCAGTGAGGCAGGACGTTGTTGTATTCTTGTAATATCTTTCTTACCTCACAAGCATGTGGAGTGTCCATCTGGTTTCCCAAAACCTTCTTCAGTCGGGAGCCACAGATTCTGATGAAAGCCTCACACTGAAAAGAGCATAGAAGTTTTTAATGATTTTTCATCTCACATCTTTAAATTGCTTTACTCAAAACTCCAATTGAAGCAATAAACAAGGAGAGTCCATGTCACATTGATTTGAGAAGGATTTTGTTAGTTGGGAGTACTGAGGGACATTTAGTATTAGCAGGAGGGGCAGACCTTGGGGACGGCGTTGGGGTGTTGGACACACACAGACTGCAGGAAAGAGGAGGCCTGAGGCTCGGTGGAGTTGGGACCCAGGTGGAGTCGGCTCAGCACAGCCAGCGTGCGGCACGACTCGCAGTCCGAGGGGAGAAGCACCTCTGGGTAATCAGCAGAGTGTTAAGTCGGTCAGGTCAAACCAATAAACAAACTATTCCCCATTAAACATGTGACTGACCTGCAACTGGCTGCTCCTTGAACAAACAGAGGTGCAAAAGGGTGCATATTGTGTGAGGAGCCGCGGACGACATGAGGAATTCAACTATCTGTGCGCCGTATTTGTCGACGAAATCATTACATTGGCCCCTGTAGCTCTGTGGCACAAGACGACAGACATCTCCCATGAGCTTCAGCAAAGCATCCTGCAGCGAAACAGATGGGAAAGTGACGTTAGCCTGATGTGATGCATGCTGAGGAATATGTGCCTAATGTGATTCAGAAAAAAAGTCACCTCAGTCATATTTTGGGGCAGCAGGGCCTCCAGTTTTTTGATGATCATCAAACACAAGGCGCAAACTGGGCCAGATTGCTCCTAAAGAGGATTAGCTGATTAGAAACTGTTTATGCTATGACAATAAAAACCACAAGTTTCACTTCAGCTTTAAACGTCTGCTTTTCATGCTCACATGGGTGCCAGTTGCTACGCTGAGCGAGGAGCTGGACGTGTCTTTGATGGCAGTGTGGTGGGGGAGTTCCAGCAGTTCCGCGTCCTTGCGAGCAGCGCAAAGTCCAAAAGCCACGCAGGTCTCTCCTGGTTTCTATGCAGACGCACATTGTCTTGCATTAAAGCTGAACCCTGAAGGCCAACATGATTATTCTTACAAACAGAGGCTGAACTCACCAGCTGACCGGGTGTTTGCTGCAGGACTTTTGGCAAATACGTCTTCACCTGTGACTCACACTCTGATGCCTGCTTGGTTGGGAGGCGTTGGCACAGAGCATGCAGGGTTTCATAGACAGTCTCCTGCAAAAGTAAAATAAAAGAATGCCTACTTGTGTTA
The DNA here is from genome assembly GCA_023238725.1 of Scortum barcoo. NCBI lineage: Eukaryota > Metazoa > Chordata > Actinopteri > Centrarchiformes > Terapontidae > Scortum > Scortum barcoo. Next base: position 24,305,829 of record CM041535.1, read on the forward strand.
AAAACAGTTAAATGTTTACTTTGCACAAATCCATTTGCAAAGTGCAAAGCAAGCACACGTTAAATATCTCGACAAAACCTCAGAGGCATTTCAGCGCCGTGACTTTTGAATGTCGGATTCTTTTGCGGCCACTGTTTTAGCTAAACTACTTACACATGTGAAAGTAGAGTTGTGTGAATCTAAGCCTGCGTATTCAGATTTGTAAATGAACCTCTAAATGAGTACTGAGATTTGTTCATGTGTATGGCAAATGTGCATTCAGAATTGGTGTGTGTGTGTTATCAGATAAGTAAATGTGTAAAAGAAGATTTGAAGTGTATTGAGATCTGTGCATATGTAGACAAATCTGTAAACGTATGCACAGATTTGTGATTGTGTAGGAAAATCTGTAGAGGTATGTGGAGATTTGTCTGTGCGCCTCTGGAGTGATCATGCCCACACTGGTTGAGGTATAGTTACACAACCCTCCACTCACATTTGTAAATGGTTTTAGCTTCTGTAACGTCTCCACAAAACTTCCTTGCAGTGAACTATTAATATAGACCGAGCAGCTGGGCGAGGCTGTCGGTTTCCTTAACAACAGTGAAGTGAAAGTGAAGTGAAACAAGTGTGCAGTGATTCAGGCACCGACGCCCTCACCTTTGTGTCTCTGCTGGAAATCATGTTGGCGGACAGCTGGACGATCTGGCCGCATTCTGAGCAGACGTCCGAGGCCTGATGGGGAGAAAGAACAGCGAGATAAAGATAACGAAGGCCTGCATGTCAAGGAAGCTTAATTCAAACACAAAGCAAGAGCTGTCGGTTTTTTCCTTTCACTTTTGAGGAAATATGAGGAAATGTTTGTTTCTCTATGACTGTAGTTTGCAAAAACATCACCTTTAACCCCTTTATTTATACAGCACAATATCACAAATCACAATTTTACCTCAAGGGGCTTCACAATCTGCACAGCATGCCACACCCTTTGTCCTTAGACCCTTGATTTACATTAACCCCCCCCCCCCAAATCCCTTTAATTGACCCACACATGCATAAAAAGATGTGAATGTGAATAAAAGCCAGGCTTACCAGAGGTTGGATGGATGACAGAGGCTCCACGATGAACCTGGAGTCTCCTTCAAAAGAGAGATGATGATGATGATGATGGAGAGAGAAACAGAAGATACCAACATGTAAAATATTTCAGCATCATTCAGAACACACACGAATCTTTTCATCATTTCATCATCATCATCATCAAATCATTTATTATTAATATTCTTATTATTATTTAACCCCAATCCTCACAATAACATCGGCAGCAGCATTAACAGAGACATTATTCTTCATCTCACCGGGCCACAGAGACGCTGCGATGATCAGCAGGCTGAAAGCAGAAGCTGTCATGATGTGAAGGAGCAAAACAACGAAGTGAAACGCTGCTGATGAGCTGACCTGAGCGATAATAACATCAGAGCCGCACTTTGCGCCGGAAGTACAGGTTGGTCGTCTCAGCCAATCAGAGCGGCAGATGCAAAGCGCATGCGCTGTGAAGCAAATCCTACAAATGGGTAAACAACTATTTAAGAGACTTTTGTTTGCTTTTTTAATATTTACTGAAATAGAAATCGTACAACAGTATATGAAAAGTGAAACATGATCATTAATAGGCTCTTTGGAAAACGGAGCACACAGTATAAATACAATTATATCCCATTAAAAGAGAAAGGAAATAAAAGAATGGCAATAAATAAATAAATAAAGGACAAAGACATTAAAATAACACGATAAATAAATAAATAAAAAGGTTAAAAATGATTAGAATAAGAAAAAAACAAGATAAAATAATTCTAATATTTCTAAAGCATAAAAAAGTTAAGGTTTTTTTGTGCAGTTTTCATATACTTAAGTGATTTTCAGTACAGTGCTTGTTCTTTCATAAAAAAAACACCAATAAAGGGTTGTGTTGGATTGTAAACTGTAAATCTCTAAACTTCCTGCTTATACATCCACTGCAGGGCTGTTGAATAAGTGTAGAAGAACTGAGATCAAACAATACTATACCACGAGCAGATCTACTACTTAATGTGGGAGTTAAGTATATTTAGATTGTGCTGTGGAAACTACTTTAAAAATTTTGCAATCTATCAGTGACTTCACAGTGGAAGAAGTTAAAATACAGCAAAGCTACCCAAGAAAGAAATCTGGTTTGGGTTACTAAAGATACTAAAGATCAGAATAATAATAATAATAATAATAATAATAATAATAAGTAATAAGTCTGAACATCTAAATCAAAGACTGTGTGTAGTCTAACTTCTTTCATTTGTAGTTCTTCTGTTGATATAGAGTTCACGTTTTATGTTGAAAATAAGAGCCGATTAAGGCTTCTGTAGGGACCAGTAGATGGCAGCAGAGCAGAAGAAATATACAGCACTTTCAGCTGCTTTCTCTCTCTCTCTCACACACACACACACACACACGAATAGATTAATAAAAACAACTATGTGACTTAATAGACTGAAACCTTATTTAAAACATTTCACCCAAAATATGCATCATGCAGAACTAACATAAAATCTCTATCATTGTGTTTATTTACGAAGACAGGCTCTGCAGCAATAAGAGCAGCTTGCACTGTGAAATGGATCCTTTTGCCTCTGGCCCTGCCCTTTCTGTGTGTCTGTGTCCTTCTAATGGATCATTAATGGCGGTGTCGTTCAGGTTTAGGTCAGTAGGTTAGTGGCTCCAGGCTGCAGACAATTAATTTCAGACGCAACACCCTTAACACTACAAAAACTCTGTTACGTAATCATCTCAATAATACTACAAAACCATCTCAATAATACTATATGAATATCCCTCTTTTGATGTGAATTACAATCCACCTGCACTGGAGATGATCCAGACAGTTTGCATCATGCTGTCTGACATTTGTAAACCAAACTAAACTGAAAGAAATTCATTTCACAAATATTGACATAAAATGTATGTTATGTTCTGAAGCAGGACATCACATGCAAATTATAAACAGTTAAAAATAGTTTTCGATGGGACTCACACTTAGGGGCAATTTTAGAGTCGCCAATTAACCTAACCTGCATGTCTTTGGATTGTAGGAGGAAGCTGGATCAAGAGAGAGAACCCACGCAGACACAGGGAGAACATGCAAACTGCACACAGAAGGGCCCCGGTTAGCCTGGGTTTGCTAACAGTGCTAACCACCACACCACTGTGCCACCACTGAAGATTTATTATTTCTATGTACCTTTAGAGAAAATGTAGGCATTAAATCCTTTTCTTATTCATAGAAGCAGAACAAGTTTTTAATCATGTGGCCACACTATTCTCTTTTATATTTAAATCAGTGTGCCTTGTTTTATTTTCTCTCTCTTGTAAATATTGGTTGCCTGCTTGTGCATCTGGAGCATATTTCTAATACATCACTGTCCGATTGATGTAGGTTTTTTCCCTCTTTTCTTAATTTGGCATGTTTGCCTTTAAACTCTTGTCTTTATGGTCTCATCAGAGTTTGGTGTCCAGGTGAAAGTCTCCTGATCTCATAACCATCATCTGTCATCATTGGTCCACTCCTCCATCTCCCCCAAATGATAGGAGATATGAAAGTGTTCGCCCCAACGAAGTGTTCAAATGCTTTAAACTTGTTATTGAAACCCTCATTTAACAACATCTGCTCCCTACATCATGGATGCACACCAGGCGTGCCTATGAAGAACCACAAAGTCACTTTTCCAGTTTGGCATCTTCACAGTTCACTTGCTGGAAAGACCAATCGGCCATCTGACCACAGACATCCAGGCTAATTCTCACTTACTCACTTACTTTCTTGTTGCTGTTTGGACTGCAGTGCTAACAGGTAAACAGATCTAAATAAACACTGACAGATTTTATTTTGTTTTCTTTCAGCCTGTAAATTTAGCACCTTGTTAAACACAGACTTACAAACCTGCTTCACGGGTGCGCTTAAACAATTTTAGGGAAGAGCCAAACACAACAAGATTTGTAAAAGCTATTTCAATCAGAGTAGTACATCATGAAAATACAGTCTGGCACTGGTTCAGCTGGCATGACACTGACAGAACACGAGGAGGCTGCCAAACCTGAGGAGTGTTGATACAGAATGAGGTATTAAATAATCAAAAATATATAAAAGTAATCAAACATGTTTTATGCAGAATCTAAAATGAATAAGAAATCAATGTAAATAATGTCTGTTAAATCACTATCCATCGCTGAATTTAACATGATGGAGCCTATTGCCCTTTTCCTGCAGCCATTTTCCTGGATAAAGTCACGAGTTGTGCAGAGTTATGCCTTCATCAAAGCCTGTAACGCCGCAGACTCGCTCTTCAACTCACCTGTGTGTGCAGCAGCATACTGTGTTATTTTCCAGTCTTTGTTAGTATTGTGAGTAAAAGGTTACCAAGACCCGAGAACAAAGAAAAGCCAGATGACTGCAGGTGATGACACTTGCACTGAAACTGAAGTCAGATCTAAAAACACAACCTGCAATTATCAAACAGGCACTGAGAAAGACAAGTAAATGAAACTATTCAAGATAATAATTTTAGATAAAAGTAAGTATTATACATTTACTTACATTTACTAGTAAAGGAAAATGCCTCCTGTGACCATATCACATCGTACCACATCGTATCAAAGTGTGAGCAGAATATTGTTGCTGTGGCATCAAAGTGGAGATAGTCTTAACAAAGCTAGCTAGTTTAATCCAGTTGTTTACAACCTAGGGCCTGAAGTCCTCCAGAGGGCCACAAGGTAAATGTGTGGAAATTATTCATTGTTCAGAAAAGAAGATTTTTCACAAATCTGTTTTCAGTTTTGTTCTTTGTCTTTGTGAAATGTTGGTATCTTCATCTCAAACTGTTATTTAAATTAAACTGAGAGGTTTAGAGGGGAAATGTCTCTTTGGTGAAACTTCTGCTAACAAGTTTGAAAAGTGACAAGAAGCCCTGACTAGACACTGATTTTATTTACAGGTAACAAAATGGTTTGGAAAAAAAACTTTTTACATTTTAATCTTTTACTATGAGCACTATTTCACAAGTTGATGATGTTTTTATGTAAATGAAAAGTAATCAGTACCTAAATATGGCAGACAAATGTGGAGTAAAAAATACATTTCATGATGTCCTATGTGACATTGGCACCCTTATATAGCCTGCCACTGGCCACGCCCTCGACCCTATACTACAGCACAGAGAAGATAGATAGATAGATAGATGGATAGATAGATAGATAGATAGATAGATAGATAGATAGATAGATAGATAGATAGACAGATAGATAGATAGATACTTTATTGATCTCCAAGAGAAATTCACAGAAGAACCAGCCTTCCCCTGACATCAACGATACAAAAGCAAATACATCAGAATATATTATCCCACATGAATTTAAAAATCCTGCATGATTGTGATGTATATATCAACTTACTACAGACATGTGTCAGACCTAAACACCAGCTCACTGAGCTCCAGACCTTTAAAATGGTGCCCAACACCCTGGGGAATCCTTAAGAGACACAACAAAGGTGACTGACCTTAACAAACTGCACTGCATTACTGCACAATGAACATTTTACCACAACTAACATATTTTAAAGCACCCAACCTCAGAAACATGTTTGTCTTTCGCAGCCTTGAAATTAAAGTTTTCAAAGATTTGTTTCAATCTGATTGAGTACTGGTGTGTATGGATGCTGGACTGGCATTGTTAACATTGGTACTGTCACACACAAACACAAACACACGGTCATGTTTAATGAGTTTTTGAGGACAGTGACTTACATTAATTATCTGTGGTCTTACCTTGACGCTAACAATAACTGCTACTTGCCTAACCCTCACCTTGATCTAAACCTTCCCCCTAAAAGACAGTGACACTATGGGGACTTCCTTTATGTCCCCTCATTGTGGGCAAGTCCCCACAACGTGAACAAACACTCCCACACACACACACACATTAAACTAACATCCCCACAAGGCAGACACCTGTATCATCTTACTGAACTGACACACTGACTCACTGTTCTTCTGTCTGCTGTGTTCACTAACTGCTGTCTGACAAAAGCCGCGACACGGTTCATGTTACAGGTAACACACTTTGTAACCAAAGAGACTAATTCACCACAAGAACAACCCGAAGTCTGACGCTTCCTCATGAACCCAGCCAGTCGGAGAGAACGATACACTGAATATAAACCAGTTAACGCCGAGAGACAGAGTACCGCAGGCTGCAGATGAGGGAAAGAAAATATGTGAATGCTTATTATCTCTATTTGGATCGAAAAAATATAATGACTGATGGCACCAAATTCTCGTTACCTGCTGAAATAATGCAAACATATATAGAAAGCAGTTTGTTTTTACAGTTACCTTTTCTTGACTTGTTAAAGAAACTGTTTGTCATTTTGGGAAGTTTCAAAGATCATCAATTTGTATATTATTCAAATGAATTATAAGCAGATGATAAGAAATGAAATCCTGCCTGGTTAAAAAAAACTTTCTTACTGGTGTATATTCAGGTTTACGTCCAGGTAAGACAAAGGGTGAGGTGAGTGTTGATAAAGAACACAGGTGGGTCACTCCTGACTTCCCGATACAGAAACTAGATTCATAATCAGTGTTGTGTTTGAAAAGCTGCATCCTGAATGAAGTGTGTGTAAGTGAGGACAACGTGTGGGTCATCAGACAAACGTGACAAAGGATAAAACTGAAGTGATCCTATTAAGCCCGAAAAACACACAAGATAGCCTTGCTGGATGGCATTAACTGGGCCTCCAGCACCACTGTAAGGAACCTCAGTGTTTTAATTTGAATCAGGATATGTCCTTTGACACCCATATCAAGCATATTTCAAGGTCTGCCTTTTACTACCACTACAGGGATATACCACTGCATTGTGAGTTGAATTGGCAGGTAATACAGTGGTACGATTTGGGACAAAAGGAAAACAAGGAAGCACTATTTACATAGCAAATCTCACCCTAATAGTTTCAACGGAGTGGCATCTGATAAAGAAAAGAGTTAAAGTTATGAAATTTGTCATGTATTCAGTGAAAGGACTGATACATATTGTGATAGGCTCAGATATAGGTAGACATATAGGGATGCCCCCAACCCCCACAGCTCTTATTTTTTCTTTGGTTACTGTCCTGACGACTTTTCTGGTTGCATTGTGGGGGTCGTTGGTTTTCCACTTGTCTATTAAATGGGGGTGCCATAGGCAGGGTAGGATCAGGTTTCAGAGATCAGTATGGAAAATTTCTTACCCAATGAGCTCATCATTGTAATGATAATTTGTCTGCTATTGGTTAGAGAAGGATGGCTTGTGGCTTTCTTCATGACTTACATTAATTATCTGTGGTCTCACCCTGACACTAACAATAACTGCTACTTGCCTAACCCTCACCTTGATCTAAATTTTCCCCCTAAAAGTCAGTGACATTATGGGGACTTCTGTTTGCTGTGTTCACTAACTGCTGTCTGAAAAAGCCGCGACACGGTTCATGTTACAGGTAACACACTTTGTAACCAAAGAGACTAATTCACCACAAGAACAACCCGAAGTCTGACGCTTCCTCATGAACCCAGCCAGTCGGAGAGAAAGATACACTGAATATAAACCAGTTAACGCTGAGAGACAGAGTACCGCAGGCTGCAGATGAGGGAAAAAAAATATGAGAATGATTATTATCTCTATTTGGATCGAAAAAATATAATGACTGATGGCACCAAATTCTCGTTACCTGCTGAAATAATGCAAGCATATATAGAGAGCAGTTTGTTTTTACAGTTACCTTTTCTTGGCTTGTTACAAAACTGTTTGTCATTTTGGGAAGTTTCAAAGATCATCAATTTGTATATTATTCAAATGAATTATAAGCAGATGATAAGGAAATGAAATCCTGCCTGGTTAAAAAAAACTTTCTTACTGGTGTATATTCAGGTTTACATCCAGGTAAGACAAAGGGTGAGGTGAGTGTTGATAAAGAACACAGGTGGGTCACTCCTGACTTCCCGATACAGAAACTAGATTCATAATCAGTGTTGTGTTTGAAAAGCTGCATCCTGAATGAAGTGTGTGTAAGTGAGGACAACGTGTGGGTCATCAGACAAACGTGACAAAGGATAAAACTGAAGTGATCCTATTAAGCCCGAAAAAACACAAGATAGCCTTGCTGGATGGCATTAACTGGGCCTCCAGCACCACTGTAAGGAACCTCAGTGTTTTAATTTGATCAGGATATGTCCTTTGACACCCATATTAAGCATATTTCAAGGTCTGCCTTTTACCACCTGCGCAACATCGCAAAAATAGGCACTAGACACTTTCTGCCCCAAAGCGATGCTGAAAAATTAGTCCATGCATTTGTCTCTTCCAGGCTGGATTATTGTAATTCACTTTTATCAGGCTGCCCATTGGAACAAGTAATTCACTTTTATCAGGCTGCCCAATAAAGTTGTTACGTTAAAGACTCTACAGCTGGTCCAGAATGCATATTTTCTTCAGCCGCTGCTCGGGTGCTGACTATAAACTTAGAACAAGGAAGGAAGAGACCATATTACTCCAGTACTGGCCAAAGTCGCCCTTAAACCCTTGTTTGCTTCTGTCTCTGCATTGGCTCCCTGTAAAATTTAGAGTGGATTTTAAAATCCTACTCCTCACATATAAGGCTCTACATGGTCTGGCACCATCATATCTTATATCTTAATGACATTTGATCTCCGACTATCATGCTGCGCTCCCAAAACTAAAACGCAGGCTTACTTGTAGTTCCCAAAACGGCTTACTTGTTTCCAAAACGAAGGTTTCAAGAAGTAGTCTTAACTAGGGTTTCAGGGTTTCAAGGCAGAGCCTTCAGAGCTATCAGGCCCCTGTTCTCTGGAACCAGCTCCCAGTCTGGGTCCGAGAGGCAGACACAAGTGTCAGTTTTGTTTAAGAATAGACTTAAAACCTTCCTTTTTGATAAAGATAAAGTTAGGGTAGCACAGGCTCGCCCTAGGGTGGGCAGCCAGGCTTAGGGTGGGCATGCTGCTTATAGGCTCAATCAGACTGTATCAGGCTCTTTCTATGGGGTTTCAAGGCTCCCATGATGCATCCGGGCACCTCTCCCTCTTCCTCTGTCTCTGCTTCCTCTTTCTCTGTCTATCTATCTCTACTCTTATTTTAAAGCTTCAAAGTCTAAGTCTCTTATTTGGCAAAGGCAAAAGTGTGCAATTTGAGTCATGTATGCATGTGCATTTGGCGGCATGTGCAATGCATGCTGAGGATTGAAAGTATGTCTCAAACCCTTGGTGCAACAAAAATTATTGGTGCAAACAACAAACAATTAAGGTGCAAAATACAACAAAATATGTATATTGATTACAACCAAAAGCTAAGACATGGCAAAATACAACAGTGATGGTAGAAGTGCAAACTGCAAACTGAGTCATGGCTTAAAAGTGGTTAAACACAGACAGTTAAAGTGGTTAAAGTGGTTAAACAAATTAGGTTACAAAGCTTATAAACTGTTAAAAGCTGGTTAAATTGTAAATACTCTTAAAGTGTCCTGTAAAGTGCATGTTACTGCCGGTACTGCCGGAGCCCCGGTCTCTTATGTTCTCTCCAGTCTTGCAGGTTCCTC